>JBBDGP010002539.1:0-225611 GCA_037952835.1 Lithobates septentrionalis
CCACCACCCTACAGGGGACAACCAGAGAGAGCCACCACCCTACAGGGGGACACCAGAGACCGCCACCACCCTACAGGGGGACACCAGAGACCGCCACCAACCTACAGGGGACAAACCAGAGACAGCCACCACCCTACAGGGGACAACCAGAGATCGACACCACCCTACATAGGATAACCAGAGACCACCACCCTACAGGGGACAATCAGAGACCACCACCCTACAGGGGACACCAGAGACCGCCACCCTACAGGGGACAACCAGAGACCGTCACCCTACAGGGGACACCAGAGACCACCACCCTACAGGGGACACCAGACACCACCACCCTACAGGGGACACCAGAGACCACCACCCTACAGGGGACACCAGAGACCACCACCCTACAGGGGACACCAGACACCACCACCCTACAGGGGACACCAGAGACCACCACCCTACAGTGAACAACCAGAGAACACCACCCTCTACAGGGGGACAACCAGAGACCACCACCACCTAGAAGGGGACAACCAGAGACCGACACCACCCTACAGGGGACAACCA
This sequence comes from Lithobates septentrionalis, assembly GCA_037952835.1. NCBI lineage: Eukaryota > Metazoa > Chordata > Amphibia > Anura > Ranidae > Lithobates > Lithobates septentrionalis. The sequence continues at coordinate 547 of JBBDGP010002539.1, forward strand.
GAGACCACCACCCTCTACAGGGGGACAACCAGAGACCGCCACCCCCTACATGAGACAACCAGAGACCGCCACCACCCTACAGGAGACTACAACCAGAGACCACTGCCACTCTACAGGGGGACACCAGAGACTCCCACTCCCTACAGGGGACAACCAGAGACCACCACTCCCTACAGGGGACAACCAGAGACCGACACCACCCTACAGGGTGACACCAGAGACCACCATCACCCTACAGGGGGAAACCAGAGACCACTACCCCCTACAGGGGACAACCAGAGATCAACACCACCCTACAGGAGACTAACAGAGACGGCAACCAAAGACCGCCACCACCCTACAGGGGGACACCAGAGATCGCCACCCCCTACAGGAGACTACCAGAGACTGCAACCAGAGACCGCACCACCCTACAGGGGACAACCAGAGACCACCACCCTCTACAGGGGGACACCAGAGACCGCCACCACCCTACAGGAGACTACCAGAGACTGCCACCACCCTACAGGGGGACACTAGAGACTGCCACCACCCTACAGGGGGACACTAGAGACTGCCACCACCCTACAGGGGTACACCAGAGACCACCACCCTCTACAGGGGACAACCAGAGACCACCACCCCCTACAGGGGATAACCAGGGACCACCACCCCCTACAGGGGGCAGCCAGAGACAGCCACCACCCTACAGGAGACTACGAGAGACCGCCGCCACCCTACAGGGGGACACCAGACACCACCACCCCCTACTGGGGAGAACCAGAGACCACCACCCCATACAGGGGGCAATCATAGACCGACACCACCCTACAGGGGGACACCAGAGACCACCACCCCCTACAGGAGACAACCAGAGCCTGCCACCACCCTACAGGGGGCAACCAGAGACCACCATCTCCTACAGGGAGACACCAGAGACTGCAACCAGAGACCACCACCACCCTACAGGGGGACTCCAGAGACCGCCACCACCCTACAAGGGACAACCAGAGACCACCACCCTCTACAGGGGGACACCAGAGACTGCCACCACCCTACAGGAGACTACCAGAGACTGCAACCAGAGACCACCACCCCCTACAGGGAATAACCAGAGACAACCACCCCCTACAGGGGACAACCAGAGACCACCACCCCCTACAGGGAATAACCAGAGACCACCACCCCCTACAGGGGACAACCAGAGACCACCACCACCCTACAGGAGACTACCAGAGACTGCAACGAGAGACCGCCGCCACCCTACAGGTGGACACCAGAGACTTACACCACCCTACAGGAGGCTACCAGAGACTGTCACCACCCTACAGGGGGACACCAGAGACTGCCACCACCCTACAGGGGACAACCAGAGACAGCCACCACCCTACAGGGGGACACCAGAGACCGCCACCACCCTACAGGGGGACACCAGAGACCGCCACCAACCTACAGGGGACAACCAGAGACCACCACCCTCTACAGGGGGACACCAGAGACCGCCACCACCCTACAGGAGACTACCAGAGACTGCAACCAGAGACTGCCACCACCCTACAGGGGGACACCAGAGACTGCCACCACCCTACAGGGGGACACCAGAGACCACCACCCCCTACAGGGGACAACCAGAGACCACCACCCCCTACAGGGGGCAATGAGAGACCGCCACCACCCTACAGGGGGACACCAGAGACCACCACCCCCTACCGGGGACAACCAGAGACCACCACCCCCTACAGGGGACAATCAGAGACCGACACCACCCTACAGGGGGACACCAGAGACCGTCACCACCCTACAGGGGGACACCAGAGACCACCATCCCCTACAGGGGACAATCAGAGACCGACACCACCCTACAGGGGGACACCAGAGACCGTCACCACCCTACAGGGGGACACCAGAGACCACCACCCCCTACAGGGGACAACCAGAGACCACCACCCCCTACAGGGGGCAATGAGAGACCGCCACCACCCTACAGGGGGACACCAGAGACCACCACCCCCTACCGGGGACAACCAGAGACCACCACCCCCTACAGGGGACAATCAGAGACCGACACCACCCTACAGGGGGACACCAGAGACCGTCACCACCCTACAGGGGGACACCAGAGACCACCATCCCCTACAGGGGACAATCAGAGACCGACACCACCCTACAGGGGGACACCAGAGACCGTCACCACCCTACAGGGGGACACCAGAGAATACCATCCCCTACAGGGGACTACCAGAGACTGCAACCAGAGACTGCCACCACCCTACAAGGGGACACCAGAGACCACCACCCTACAGGGGGACACCAGAGACCACCACCCCCTACAGGGGACAACTAGAGCCTGCCACCACCCTACAGGGGGACACCAGAGACCACCACCCCCTACAGGGGACAACAAGAGACTGCAACCACCCGACAGGGGACAACCAGAGACCGGCACCACCCTACAGGAGACTACCAGAGACTGCAACCAGAGACCTCCACCACCCTACAGGGGGACACCAGAGACCACCACCCCCTACAGGAGACTACCAGAGACTGCCACCACCCTACAGGGGACAACCAGAGACCGACACCACCCTACAGGAGACTACCAGAGGCTGCAACCAGAGACCTCGACCACCCTATAGGGGGACACCAGAGACCGCCACCCGCCAGACCGCTACAGGAGACTACCAGAGACTGTTGGCAGTTCATGTGTATATATTCTGGGAGTGTCTGGTGCAGATGTCACATCTGGTGTGCAGCATGGAGCAGCAGGAAGGTGAGCGGGGTCCGGACTGGAGCGGAGCAACTAGCAGACAGCACACGTGGTGTGCAACATGGGAACGCTATAGAGGAAGGTGAGCGGGGACTGGAGAGAGAGGACTGAGGAGCAGAGGATCAGCAGAGCTGGGGGACCGGAACAGGAGAAACTAGCAATGTCACACATGGTGTGCAGTGTGGGAGCAATATAGCGGGAGGTGAGTGGAGACCAGAGAGAGAGGAGGATCAGCAAACCAGAGACTCAGTGAGCTGGGGGTTACTACTGAGTGGGGGATAAGCAGAGCTGGGGGCTACTATTAAGTGGGGGATAAGCAGAGCTGGGTGTTACTACTGAGTGCGAGATCCGCAGTGCTGAGTGGGGGAGCAGCAGACCTGAGGGTGACTACTAAGTGGGAGATCCGCAGTGCAGGGGGTTACTACTAAATGGGGGATCAGCAAACCTGAGGGTGACTACTGAGTGGGAGATCCGCAGTGCTGGGGTTACTACTGAATGGGGGATAAGCAGAGCTGGGGTTACTACTAAGTGGGGGTCAGCAAAGCTTGGGGTACTTCTGAGCATGGGATCTGCTGAACGAGGGTACTAATAGGCTGGGGATCTGCTGAACAGGGGTACTAATAGGCTGGGGATCTGCTGAGTGGGGGTACTAATGAGCTGGGGCTCTACTGGGCCCCTTCAAAACAAATAGAAAATCAACATGCACACACAGGGCATCTTCCAAGCTTCATTAAAGCTTCAAAAAAAGCATCAACAAAGCATCAAAAAAGCACGTTGACGCGGTAGGCGCTTTAATGTGTGTTCAAGTTGCAGCCCTTAGAGGCTCAGAGATGCAAAGAGGGTTGAGCTAGAGAAGCTCAACCCTTTATGACTGAACCATCGTAGGCCACATTCCCTCAACATGGGGGGCTGACCCCGCCCCCTTGTAACGTCATCGACCTAGCATGCCCGAATCTATGACGTCACAAGAGGTGGGGCCACACGGTGACGTCACCCCTTAGTTTATTTAGCCGCGGGAGGCGACGGAGCTGTCAAATGGCGGGAGCCTTTGTCAGGTGGGGACCTTCGTCGGCCGGCGTTCATTGTGATTGAGTATGGGCAGTTAATAGAATGGTGTATCTGCACCACATCCCAAATTGAAGAGGTCTACTACAAAAAATGTAAATCAGGGATTTTAAAGGTGCTAAGAACGACATTCGAACTGACAACTAAATAAACTGTTAAAAAATATTACAAGATTAATTAGAGTTTAATATTACAAGAGTTACAGATATAAAATATATATAAAATATTCCAAATAAAAACAATTTTTGAATTCAGCACAGTCTGATTGTCCTCACTTCAAAAAAAGATATAAAGATAAAGATATTACCAGTCCCAACATGTTTCGCCTAATTGGGCTTCTTCAGGAGGAAGCAAATTCTTGAAACCACGTAGAATAACAAAACAATAAATATCATGTAACCAAAACATCATGTACACCTGCAGCAATGGGCATATCATTCTGACCAAACCACCAGTGCCGAGACAAGGTCATCTAGAGCCCAGGGCGACTAGACTAAATTGTGTGCCCCCCCCCCCCCAAGATGTATGAGCATTATGTGTCAGCAAAAATCCCCTCCTCTCACAAAAAAAAAAAGAAAAATTGAGCACTAATCTGCATGCTTACTCCCTAAGCATAAATTCCTCCTCCCAGTACAAATCCACCCACTACTAAAATCCCCCCTAGCAAAAATCTTAGTGCCCCCCCAAAACCCCCAAGCTCAAATCCTCTCTCTCTCTCCCCCATATGCCCCTAGCACAACCCCCCTTTAAAAAAAATGCCCCCCTCCTAGTACAAATCCTCCACCCCTCAAATGCCAACTTTGAGCAAAAATCCTCCCCCCCAATCCAAATCCCCCCTTCCAGCACAATATCTCCTCCAATCCCCATCCTAGCACAAAGCCACCCCCCCTCCAAATATACCCCAAATCAGCTCCAAACCCCCCCCCAGCACAAATCCCCCCCCCCCCAAATCACCACTTCTAGCATACCTCCCTAAATTTCCCCTCATAGAACAATACTTACCCCCTGACAACCCCCCCCCCCCCCCAATTCCTCCTCCCAGCACAAATCCCCTCCCCCCAATCTCCCCATGGTGCCCCTCCCTCACATGATACCACAGTGCCCAGGGCAGCTTCCCTTCCTGCCCCCTCCTTTTCCCGGCCCTGCAAACCACTCATCGATCTTCATTTAGACAAATAATCTTTAGCATTAAGTTGATTTGATGGATCTAGGTGAAGAGGGCTGAGCTAACGGGCCGATGATGGCGAGACAACGGGGTTATCTAGTGACTGCGAGAGGAAAAAAAGGACTCTAAGAAAAGATCTCCGACAAAAGTACCAAAAAGTGTTTTCATCAATTACGGCAGCCCTCAAATTTTCCACTCGCCTACTCGCATTTTGTGAGTGGAAAATGAGGGCCGGCGCGGAGCTGGGCTGCCTGGGAGTGGGGGGGCGGGCACCACTGGCGGGCGGGGGTTGCTGGGATGTGTTCTGTTTATCACAGGCGCGGGATTAGGGGGAGGATGTGTGTGACGGCGAGCAGAGTGGAGGAAAGTTCATGTAAGCTGTAACAGCGTGCTTTTCGTGCTCTGTGATCCCGTGGCTCTCAATGGGGGCACAGTGAGGCTGCAATGTTGGGCAAAGTGAGGCTGCAATGTTGGGCACAGTGAGGCTGCAATGTTGGGCACAGTGAGGCTGCAATGGGGGCACAGTGAGGCTGCAATGTTGGGCACAGTGAGGCTGCAATGAGATGGGCACAGTGAGGCTGCAATGAGATGGGCACAGTGAGGCTGCAATGTTGGGCACAGTGAGGCTGCAATGAGATGGGCACAGTGAGGCTGCAATGGGGGCACAGTAAGGCTCAGTTCACACTGGGGCGACTTGGGATCCGACTTGTACGCCCTCAAGTCGCCCCAAGTCGCCCCAGAAATAGTTTTGATGGGAGTGAACGCTAGCGTCTTAATAGACACTACTGAAGTCGCTCCGACTTCAGAGCGTACTCCCTGTACTACTTGGATCCGACTTGGTAGGCGACCTGTACCATAGAAATCAATGGAAGTCGCCTCCAAGTCGGATCTCTCTGTAAAGTCAAGCGACTTTGCAGGGAAAACCCCTCCCTCCCCCCCTCCCTCCCAGAGAGCTGATTGCCCCGTGATTGGCCACAGGCGAAGTCGCCTGTCATGGAGGCGACTTCAAGTCGCCTTGTAATTTGCTGAAGTCGCGCTGAAGTCGCGGTACAAAGTCGCGCTGAAGTCGTGTTGCCCCAGTGTGAACCGACCCTGAGGCTGCAATGTTGGGCACACAGAGGCTCCAATGAGATGGGCACAGTGAGGCTGCAATGGTGGCACAGTGAGGTTGCAATGTTGGGCACACTGAGGCTGCAATGGGGGCACAGTGTGGCTGCAATGTTGGGCACAGTGAGGCTGCAATGTTGGGCACGGTGAGGCTGCAATGTTGGACACACTGAGGCTGCAATGTTGGGCACACTGAGGCTGCAATGGAGGCAAAATGAGGCTGCAATAGGGGCACATTGAGGCTGCAATGGGGGCATACTATGGCTGCAATGTTGGGCACAGTGAGGCTGCAATGTTGGGCACAGTGAGGCTGCAATGTAGGCACAGTGAGGCTGCAATGGGGGCACAGTGAGGCTGCAATGGGGGCACAGTGAGGTTGCAATGGGGGCACAGTGAGGCTGCAATGGGGGCACAGTGAGGCTGCAATGGGGGCACAGTGAGGTTGCAATGGGGGCACAGTGAGGCTGCAATGGGGGCACAGTGAGGTTGCAATGGGGGCACAGTGAGGCTGCAATTTTGGGCACAGTGAGGCTGCAATGTTGGGCACACTGAGGCTGCAATTAGGGCACAGTGAGGCTGCAATAGGGGCACAGTGAGGCTGCAATAGGGGCACACTGTGGCTGCAATGTTGTGCACAGTGAGGCTGCAATGTTGGGCACAGTGAGGCAGCAATGGGGGCACAGTGAGGCTGCAATGTTGGGCACAGTGAGGCTGCAATGTTGGGCACAGTGAGGCTGCAGTGTTGGGTACAGTGAGGCTGCAGTGTTGGGTACAGTGAGGTTGCAATGTTGGGTACAGTGAGGTTGCAATGTTGGGCACAGTGAGGCTGCAGTGTTGGGCAAAGTGAGGCTGCAATGGTGGGCACAGTGATGCTGCAATGATGGGCACAGGTCAAAGTTGTTGTTAATATTTATTTTTGTAACTTAATTCTGCATAAAACATTTAAGTGTCATTTCATGAGATAATTTATGAGGGCGGGATTAGGGACAGAATTAGGGGCGGAGCAAGGTAGGGGTAGGGTGGGGCAACTGGTGGTGAGTAACCCTTGAGGCCTGGCTAGTAGCTCAGGACTTGAATTTTCGAGCCCTGAATTACAGTACTTACAAAACGCAGTATACAGAAGAACCACCAGAGGGCGCCCAACACACAAAAATAGTTATAATGCATCAAGAGGGATAAAAGAATGCGGGTGAAATAAAAATAAATCAGATTTTAAACTAATTTAACTATTTTCTGGCACTTTTTGTTTGCATATAACAATCATTTTTTTTCTTGCTAGAAAATTTCTTAGAGCCCACAAACATTATATATTTTTTTAAAGCAGAGACCCTAGAGAATAAATTGGTGGGTTTTGCAATTTTTTGGCGATCCCAAGCAAGCCGCTGAAGGTGGCGGAAAGGGGGTGGGATCCTCTGGGGGGTGGGGTGGGATCACCTCCTGCTGCTTTTAAAAGCAATCCAGCAGCTAGTTATCCACTGGGATTGCTTTTCAAAGAGAGATGACCAATGGCTCTAAAAAAACGGTCCCGGGATGATCCGTGCACCTGCGGGCATCATCCCGGCATAGCCGCTTGAAGTCCTACATTGCTGGTCGGTAAGTAGTTAAGGAGGTTGTAAACTCTTCCATATATCCAGTGAAGTGACCGGCCTCAGGTGATACACAGAAAACAAATCCTCCTACATACGTTGTACCTGTTTATCTGCAGCCCTCTCTTCCCATTCAAAGCCCATCATTTATAAGGCTAAAAAACAGGGGGGGAGGGGGGGGAGTTACACTCTGAAGTGTTCAGTGACAGCTTATAGGCAGGTGCAGTCTGCTTCTTCCGCTGCGGGTGGCGCTCTTCTGCAGCAGCACTGTTGTTGGAGAGGAAGTCAAGAGTAACATGGTTCCGCTATGGTTTCCTGGAGGAAGCTATCCTATCGAGCAGCCATCTTGGGTCAAGCGGAGCCTATTTAAGGCCCCGGCTGCCCGTTTTAGCGCATATTTTGCCAGTTGGCAGAGTAGGGTACCCGGCCTGTACAGGCAGTAGGGAAAGGTTCCTGACGAGGAGGGAAAGCGTAGGATCACATCTCTCTAGGTACCTTCCTCATTGGGCACTAGACGGCCGGGGCCACATTCTGTCCTCTGGAACCTACTTCCTCACGCCCATAGAAACCATGAGTGCCCCTCCCCCTCCCCCGCTGGGTAGCTCTCCCCCTCGCATTATTGTGAACTGTTGCTGCCTCACTTCAATATGTTTTCTATTGCAACTGGCTTTGTGAGTTATTGCCGCCGTGAAACGCTTCACCCCACCTTCAAGCTGATTGGAAGGAAGGGACACACCTCCCTTCACACAGCACACAGGAACAGATCTGAGGTTGTCAATCACAGGCTGTGTGCTGGAGCCTTTTAACTCCTGGTGTCAGGAAAACATGTTAGAAGCGACTCTGATATCAGAGGAAGGAGGCAGCAGACAGAAATGACACTCGGTGCTCTGGATTGCTCAGTGCAAATACTACAGCTGTCCATGTGCCCAGTTCAGACCATGAGTGTGCGGCGTGGGGGAGGGGGAGATATGTAGACAGGATCCAGCGCGTTACAACGCATGCCGCAATCAGAATTACATAGATCAGGGGTCTCCAAACTTTGGCCAGTTTATTGTCCTTCAGATTTAGAGGGGGGGGGGGGGGGTCAGACTGTGGCTAATGGGAGTAGAAAATGCCCCAGTGTCAGTGGAATGAAGCAATAGCCCATCATTGGTTTTAGTGGGACCCATCAATGGCGGCAGTGGGAGGAATAGTGCCCCATCATTGGTATCAGTGGGAGGAATAGTGCCCCATCATTGGTATCAGTGGGAGGAATAGTGTCCCATCATTGGTGTCAGTGGGAGGAATAGTGCCCCATCATTGGTATCAGTGGGAGGAATAGTGTCCCATCATTGGTGTCAGTGGGAGGAATAGTGCCCCATCATTGGTATCAGTGGGAGGAATAGTGTCCCATCATTGGTGTCAGTGGGAGGAATAGTGCCCCATCATTGGTATCAGTGGGAGGAATAGTGCCCCATCATTGGTATCAGTGGGAGGAATAGTGTCCCATCATTGGTGTCAGTGGGAGGAATAGTGTCCCATCATTGGTGTCAGTGGGAGGAATAGTGCCCCATCATTGGTATCAGTGGGAGGAATAGTGTCCCATCATTGGTGTCAGTGGGAGGAATAGTGCCCCATCATTGGTGTTAGTGGGAGGAATAGTGCCCCATCATTGGTATCAGTGGGAGGAATAGTGTCCCATCATTGGTGTCAGTGGGAGGAATAGTGCCCCATCATTGGTATCAGTGGGAGGAATAGTGTCCCATCATTGGTGTCAGTGGGAGGAATAGTGCCCCATCATTGGTATCAGTGGGAGGAATAGTGCCCCATCATTGGTATCAGTGGGAGGAATAGTGTCCCATCATTGGTGTCAGTGGGAGGAATAGTGTCCCATCATTGGTGTCAGTGGGAGGAATAGTGCCCCATCATTGGTATCAGTGGGAGGAATAGTGTCCCATCATTGGTGTCAGTGGGAGGAATAGTGCCCCATCATTGGTGTCAGTGGGAGGAATAGTGTCCCATCATTGGTGTCAGTGGGAGGAATAGTGCCCCATCATTGGTGTTAGTGGGAGGAATAGTGCCCCATCATTGGTATCAGTGGGAGGAATAATGCCCCATCATTGGTGTCAGTGGGAGGAATAGTGGCCCATCATTGGTGTCAGTGGGAGGAATAGTGCCCCATCATTGGTATCAGTGGAAGGAATAGTGCCCCATCATTGGTGTCAGTGGGAGGAATAGTGTCCCATCATTGGTGTCAGTGGGAGGAATAGTGTCCCACCCATCATTGGAGCACAGGTGTGTCAGGAGGAGGCTGTCTCTCTGGAGCTGCTGCAGATCCGTGTGAGAGGGAACTGGTGAGGAACTCTCTCCCAGCTCTCCTGGCTCCTTTCTGGGGAAGCCATGGAGGCCAGCAGGGCCTCTCCTGCTGGAAGCTCACAGCCATCTCCTGGGCCATCAGGTAACATACCTGCCCCTATACAACCCATGGTTGGTGATCTCTCTGCCCCTGGTGAAGATGAAGGTTCCGAAGCCATTCGGGAGCGAGTGGTGGCCGGGATTAAGGTCCTAAATAGGGAGAGGGATAAGCTTTACAAGCTACGAGCGGAGCTGAAGCGTCTGCGAAGGCAGCGGGAGGGCTTACACAGCCAGAAGCGTGGATCCATGGATCCGGAGATCCAGTTGGCCAAAGTCCGTGTGGACCATCAGGAGACCATTGTGGCCATGATGGAAGGCAGAGATGGGCCATTTAAGGAGAAGTTTGGAAATGACAGGAGGTTTGGAAGAATGACAAAGATGGAGGTGGAGGAGGAGACCCCCAGTTCTGACCCCCTGCCCCCTCAGGGAGAGGTAAGCAGCCCCATGCCTTCCCAGGACTCAGGAGGCATGCTCAGGGCCATCCAGGTAATGGAGTCTCCTATGCGGAGGAATCAGTTAATGTTTAATGAAGAGGACATTACTGATGATGTACCTGATAAGGTAAAGACTGCCAAGTCCCATGTTGTGGATAAGACTGTTTTTGTGCCTTTCAACACTGACAATGTGCCTAATGACAATCAGGCTGCTGATCCTGTGTGCAGCAATGTTGTGCTTGCTGATGCTGCAATGCAGCAAGAGTTACTTTTAAAAAATGTCATTTCTGTAGAAGAACCACAGGTGTCAGCAGAGCCCATTAACACTTCTTTAGGTGAGTCCAAAGCTGTTTGCCCCACTGCTGCTGAGGACTCTACAGCGCAGCATCAGGAGACAGCTGGTATTGCAGCAGAAACTGTGACCTTTCCTGATGGGAAATTGAATATTGCTGTGACTGATAACAATCACCCCAGTATCAGTGTGATGGACAATCGTCCTGCTATGGATTTTGCCAGTTCAGTTCAGACAGTTGATAATGATGTACAGACTAATGTGACTTCAGTGTGGGGCCTTGGCCCTGATAAACCTACCTTTGCTCAGGTGGTACGCTCTGCTCCTGGTAGCTCTGCTCCCAAGCGGGGTTTTCCCCTACAGGCTACCACTTTGAGCACCCCAGGATCTGGTCTTGGGTCTCTGGCTTCTGCTGGGGGTCCCAGACGTAATGTTGTTATTCTGAAATGGGAAGGTGGTGCGATCCCTCCAGCACGGCGTGCAGTGGTGGATTTGATTTTGGAGATGGGTTTTGGAGCAAATGATCTGTATGCCTTTATACATGTAGCTGGGACACGGGATTATACAGTTAGCTTCACCAGGCCAGAGGGTCTTGACCTGTTCTGGGAGAGATATGAGGCTCGGTGCAGGTCAAGACCTGAATGGGAAGGTCTGGCCCCAGTTGCAGTTTCTCAGAGGTCTACAGTAAAAAAAATCACAATTATCCTCACTAATGAGAGTGTCCCTGCCCGGGATCTAGAGGTTTGGTTAAGGAACTATGGGGAGGTTTTGACCAAGCCCAATAAAATCCTTGATGAGCGTAACATCTGGACTGGGGGTTGGTCAGTTACAGTCAGGTTGGCCAGGGATGGGAATGTTGTCCGTCACCTGCCCTCCTCAGCTTTTATAGGGAGGGATAGGATGACTGTTTTTTACCCTGGTCAGCCGAAGCTGTGTCACCGCTGTGGAGAAAAGGGGCATTTGAGCTCCTCCTGTTCAGCCTTGATATGTTCAGTGTGTCGGGGTCAGGGTCATATGGCTAAGGACTGCACCGAAATGATCAGGTGCAACCTGTGCCTGCGCCTTGGCCACCCCTACAGCAGATGTCCTGAAGCCTGGCACAATATGGAGAAGGAGGTAATTGATGACATGTCAAGGCTGGACAGGATGGAGGGTGAGGCCCCTGGTGTACCATCCTCCTCTGCGGTGACTGACTCCCCTGGTCCTGCTCAGGATCCCTCTCCAGTTCCTGTGGCCACCCCTCATGTGTCTGTAAGTATTCCTTCTGTATCTGTATCTGTGTCCCCCCAGCCTACTGTACCCTCTCCTCTTGTGTCAGAACCTTCCAAGTCTGTGCCCCCTGAGTCAGTTACCCCCCAGGAGTCTACCCCTCCTAAGTCTGATTCAAAGGGAGCACCCCCCCCACCAGCAGTGGTAGTGGGTACTAAAAAGGTTGCTTCTTCCTCTGTAAAGAAGTCTTCTGTAAAGACTTCACAGAAAAAAGTAAGAGATGAGGGCATCTCTGAAGCGGACCTGCAGTACCTGGAGGAGAGAAGGAAGGTTGGGAAGCGGAAGAAGCAGGTGGTGAGGACGGAACAGGCTCCAGTGCCTGTCTCCAACCGTTATAGGTCCTCTAATTGGGATATCTCTTCATCTGGAGCTTCTTCAGAGCGAAGTTCTGATTCCGAAATGGAGTTTGAGGCGGCCTCAAGAAAGAGAGAGGCTTCTGGTGATGAGCAGCAGAGGGGAGCTAAGAAGCAAACCACCCAATAACCCAAATGGCGGTTCCCCCTCCGTTAAAAGTGGTGACAATAAATGTCGCCAGCATTAAGTCAGTAAGAGCTCGTTCTATGGCCTTCTTTTTGTTCAGCCAATTAGATGCTGAAATTTTATTTTTGCAAGAGACTAGGCTCACCTCCTTGGCAGATATTCATATGGCCAAGAGAGAGTGGAGGTATGGTCCATCCTACTGGTCTCTTGCGGCCGAGCCTTACGGCGGTGTGGCGGTGTTGTTTAAAACCGGCATGGTAACTGTCCGGCGGGTTATTGAGGTGGAGATTGGGAGATGTATGGTCTTAGACGTCCTTGTGGGAGGGCAGGACCTGCGCCTAATTAATGTTTATGGACCGCACACAAAGTGGGACAGGAAATGCCTTTTTACAAGGATCAAGCCATTTCTTTTTACATCCCGGCAAGTGGTCTTTGGAGGTGACTTTAATACAGTAACTAGGCCCAAGGACAGGAAGGACTTCAAGGACAGGCTGGGATATGATAGCGTTTTTTTAAATAGTATGGTTAGGGATGCTGGTCTTGTGGATGTGCACATTAAGCACCTCCCGGATGACACTGGGTTCACCTTTCATCGAGGTAATAGTCAGAGTAGAATAGATAGGTTTTTTTTGAAGGAGACCTCTGCTTTCTCGCCCCCAGTGGTGCAGGCAGTAGAGTTCTCTGATCACTGTATGCTATCTGTGGTCCTGAATGCTTCAGACGCCCCTCAGAGGGGTAAGGGCATCTGGAGACTGAATTCGACTCTACTCAAGGAAGAACATGTTAGACAATCCTTTGAGGAATTCTTTCAGGCACAGGTGACCATCCTGGACTTTTGTAGCAGCAAGGCTGAGTGGTGGGAGCTGACCAAAAAGAGGATTGCTGGATTCTTCAGGGGCCTAGCCAATAGAAAGCAGTTTAATAAATACATGACCTACCAACGTTTACGGAGGAAGCTGGATATTCTTGTCTCGAGAGGAGGAGATCCTGGGGCAATCTCCGAAGTGAAACTCCTTCTCAGGAAGTGTCAATATGACCGGCATGCCTCTTTGGTTCTGGAGAGGGACTATGGGAAGTACCACTCGCCTGACCCTTACCAGAACTGCAAACAAGGTGTAGCTGTTAAAACGGTCGTTGGCCTTAAGGACAGTACAGGTTCCTTGACAAAGTCCAGGTCAGGGATTCTGGAGGTCGTGAGGTCCTTTTATGCTGACCTTCTTGGGAGGAAAGAGCTTGACCGTGACAAGATGGAAAGCTTTTTGGACTCTACTCCAGGTCTAAATGATGAAGATGTCCCATTGATGAATTTGACAGAGGAGATCACAGTTGAAGAGGTGATAAGGGCAATTGAACAGCTTGCCATCAAAAAGTCACCTGGACCGGATGGCTTGACGGCTGAGTTTTACAAAGCTTTTAAGTCTATTCTGGCCCCACATTTGGTAGAGGTTTTTAACAGTTGCCTTGCTGAGGGGGTACTTCCCTCTTCCATGAGGCACTCAGCTGTGATTCTTCTTTCAAAGGGTAAAGATCCTTCGATGATTGAGAATTGGCGCCCCATCAGCCTTCTTAATGTCGATAGAAAGATACTGGCAAAGATCATTTTCTGGCGCCTATCGTCAGTAGCAGAGTCTTTGCTTTCTCGCCATCAGCACTGTTCGGTCCAGGGTAGGTGCACCTTCACAGCAGTTTTAGCTGTCCGGGAGGCCTTGGAGCGGTGCAGGGCTGCAGGCTGGGGAAAGTATTTGCTGACATTGGATCAGGCAAAGGCTTTTGATCGTGTTAACCATGAGTACCTGTGGTTGCTCCTTAGTAAGTACGGTCTGCCGGGTGGTTTTGTCGATTGGTTAAAAGTCTTGTATGAGGGGGCAGAGAGCTTTCCTCTTGTTAATGGTTGGGTTGGGCAGTCCTTTGAGGTTGGCTCCGGGGTGCGCCAGGGTTGTCCCCTGAGTCCCCTGCTCTATGTGTTTGCAATCGACCCCTTCATCAGGAGGCTAGAGAGCGGCATGTTGTGTGGGGTGCCAGTGGGGCTTCCGGGTGAGCCGCCTTTGAGGGTTGTTGCCTATGCGGACGATGTGTCGGTGATTGTCACTGGGGCGGATGAAGCAGAGGAGGTGGTCTCTCTGACATCACGGTATTCTGAAGCATCAGGCTCCAAGATCAATCAGGAAAAGAGTGAAGTTTTCTGGATGGGAAAGGAAGGTGAGGGGTTTGATCTCCCGGAGACCTTTCCAGTGCCCCAGGAAAGAATTAAGATTTTAGGCATTGAATTTGGACCTGGCGATTATGGCCTCAAAAACTGGGAAGGCAGACTGGAAATTGCCAATACTAAGGTGGTCAGCTGGAAGAGATGGAAGTTATCTATGAGGGAAAGGGTTGATCTGATTAAGACTTACCTGATTCCGATCTTCTTGTATGTCAGCTTTGTCTGCATCTTGCCAGTGTCTCTCTATGCTAGGGTCAGTAGTGTGTTCTTCCAGATGTTGTGGGGGAACAGACTGAACCCCATCAAGAGGAATGTCACCTATCTATCCAGGAGGGAGGGTGGCTTAGGTATGGTCAACCCAGTTCTTTTCTTTTCACTGCTTTTTCTCAAGTTTAATATTGGTAATATGCTTGCAGTGGAACCTCCTGGATGGGCAGGCATATTTAGATCTTGGTTTAGGCCTTTTCTACGACTTTGGGAAGAAGGTGGCCAAGTGAAGAATCTCAGGGGTCATCGTGGTCAGCTACCAGCCTATGTCGCTCCGTGCCTGAAGTTATTACGGCAGTGGCGATTGTCGGCTGAAGATCTCAGATCGGTTCCGAGGAAAGTCCTTATGAGTCGAGTCTTGAGCGAAGTCTTTCATGACCCACTGGCCTTAAGGGATTGCCCAGGCCCAGTTTTGAGGGCAGGGTTAAGACTTATTAATTTGGACAGAGTACCCCCTAAATTCAGGGATCTGGCCTGGATGTGCTTCCATGGGAGGCTCTATGTTAGGGGCAATTTGAAATTCCGCAGTGGGGTGGATCGTAGCTGTCCTCGGGAGGAGTGTGCAGGTGAGGAGGAGACTATGGACCATTTTCTGCTTCATTGCCCTTTTAACATAGAGGTGTACAAACAGGTGGGACGGGCCCTCGGTGTCCCTTTCCTCTCCAGGCTGGGTTATGCTGAGTGGGTGTATGGAGCATTCAATACTGGTGGGGTTTTTTGTTTAGATACACTTTTTCTAGTTAGCCTAGTAGTCCGTTATTTCACTTGGAACGCACGGTGTCAGGTCTGCATTCGGCGTAAAATCCTTCCTGTTCAGGTGGTGGTGTATGACATTTTGCATGAGGTGGAGAAGATTCGGGTACTTGAGAGAGACAAGCGGAGTCAGGGGGCTTGGTTGAAGGCGTGGAGGGGTTTCAAGCCTCCCTGACTGCCAGGAGTCTCTTTCCCGGGTGTGGCTGTCTGTCTCTTATCACCCTAGATTATTATTTTTTTTTTGGATTAATTTTTGATAAATGGCTGCGTACATAGGTGATGGGTTGTGCCTCTTAGGCCCTCTCTGCTGCTTTATGTAAATAATTTTGGTAGTGGATTATGTATATATTGTATATATTCTGAACATGGATGTGTATTCCTTGGATTTCTGTTGAAGTTTTGTACTATGGTTTTGTTTTTTACTTTTTTATAAAATTGGTTGCTTGATTCTTTTAATAAAAGATCAATAGTGCCCCATCATTGGTGTCAGTGGGAGGAATAGTGCCCCATCATTGGTATCAGTGGGAGGAATAATGCCCCATCATTGGTGTCAGTGGGAGGAATAGTACCCCATCATTGGTGTCAGTGGGAGGAATAGTGCCCCATCATTGGTATCAGTGGGAGGAATAGTGTCCCATCATTGGTGTCAGTGGGATAAATAGTGCCCCATCATTGGTATCAGTGGGAGGAATAGTACCCCATCATTGGTGTCAGTGGGAGGAATAGTGCCCCATCATTGGTATCAGTGGGAGGAATAGTGCCCCATCATTGGTATCAGTGGGAGGAATAGTACCCCATCATTGGTGTCAGTGGGAGGAATAGTGTCCCATCATTGGTGTCAGTGGGAGAAATAGTGCCCCATCATTGGTATCAGTGGGAGGAATAGTGCCCCATCATTGGTATCAGTGGGAGGAATAGTGTCCCATCATTGGTATCAGTGGGAGGAATAGTGCCCCATCATTGGTGTCAGTGGGAGGAATAGTGCCCCATCATTGGTATCAATGGGAGGAATAGTGCCCCATCATTGGTATCAGTGGGAGGAATAGTGTCCCATCATTGGTATCAGTGGGAGGAATAGTGCCCCATCATTGGTGTCAGGGGGAGGAATAGTGTCCCATCATTGGTGTCAGTGGAAGGAATAGTGCCCCATCATTGGTGTCAGTGGAAGGAATAGTGCCCCATCATTGGTGTCAGTGGGAGGAATAGTGCCCCATCATTGGTGTCAGGGGGAGGAATAGTGCCCCATCTTTGGAGCACAGGTGTGTCAGGAGGAGGCTGTCTCTCTGGAGCTGCTGCTGATCCGTGTGAGAGGGAACTGGTGAGGAAATCTATCCCAGCTCTCCTGGCCCCTTTCTGGGGAAGCCATGGAGGCCAGCAGGGCCTCTCCTGCTGGAAGCTCCCAGCCATCTCCTGGGCCATCAGGTGACATGCCTTCCTCTGTACAAACCATGGCTTGTGATCTCTCTGTCCCTGGTAAGGATGAAGGCTCAGAGGCAATTCAGGAGCGAGTGGTGGCCGGGATTAAAGCCCTGAATAGGGAAAGAGACAAGCTCTATAAGCTCAGAGCGGAGCTGAAGCGCTTGAGAAGGCAGCGTGAGGGCTTGCACAGCCAGAAACGTGGGTCTATGGATCCGGAGATCCAACTGGCCAAGGTCCGGGTGGAACATCAGGAGACCATTGTGTCCATCATGGAAGGAAGAGATGGGCCATTTAAGGAAAAATTCTGCAATGACAGAAGGTTTGCCAGGATGACAAAAATGGAGGTGGAGGAGGAGACCCCCAGTTCTGACCCCCTGCCCCCTCAGGTAGAGGTAAGCAGCCCCATGCCTTCCCAGGACTCAGGAGGCATGCTCAGGGCCATCCAGGCAATGGAGTCTCCTATGCGGGAGGATCAGTTGGTGTTCCATGAGGAGGACATTACTGATAACATGCCTGACAAGGTAAAGCCTGTCAAGCCCCATGTGGTGCATAAAACTGTTTTTGTGAACACTGTGACTGATACAGACAATGTGCCCAGTGACAATCAGGCTGCTAATCCCATTTGTAGCAATGCTGTGCCTGCTGATGCTGCAGTACAGCAAAGTTTGCATTTAAAAAATGACATTCCTGCAGATGAACTGCAACGTTCAGCAGAGCCAATTAACCCCCCTTTAGCTGAATCTAAAGCTGTTTGCCCCACAGCTGCTGAGGACTCTACAGCACAGCTTCAGGAGACAGCTGGTATTGCAGCAGAAACTGTGATTATTCCTGATGGGAATGGGAATGGGAATGTTTGTGTGACTGATAAAAATCATCCCAGTACAAGTGTGATGGACAGTCCTACCAACTCCGTTCCAGCAGATAATAATAATTGTAATGTACAGACTAATGTAACATCAGTGTGGGGCCTTGGCCCTGATAAGCCTACATTTGCTCAGGTGGTACGCTCTGCTCCTGGTAGCTCCGCCTCCAAGAGGGTTTTCCCCCTGCGACCTACCACCTTGAGCACCCTGGGATCTGGTCTTGGGTCTCTGGCTTCTGCTGGGGGTCCAAGAAGAAATGTAGTGATTCTTAAATGGGAAGGTGGTGCAACCCCTCCAGCACGGCGTGCAGTGGTGGACATGATTTTGGAGATGGGTTTTGGGGCAAATGACCTGTATGCCCTAATACATGTTGCTGGGAGCCGGGAATATACTATTAGTTTCACCAGGCCAGAGGGTCTTGACCTGTTCTGGGAGCGATATGAGGCTCGGTGCAGGTCAAGACCCGAATGGGAAGGTCTGACCCCAGTTGCAGTTTCACAAAGGTCTACAGTGAAAAAAATCACAATTATTCTCACTAATGAGAGTGTTCCTGCTCGAGATCTAGAGGTCTGGTAAAGAATTATGGTGAGGTATTGACTAAGCCCGATAAAATACTTGATGAGCGTAACATCTGGACTGGGGGTTGGTCGGTTACAGTCAGGTTGGCCAGGGATGGGAATGTTGTCCGTCACCTGCCCTCCTCAGCTTTTATAGGGAGGGATAGGATGACTATTTTCTACCCTGGTCAGCCGAAGCTGTGTCACCGCTGTGGAGAAAAGGGGCATTTGAGCTCTTCCTGTTCAGCCTTGATATGTTCAGTGTGTCGGGGTCAGGGTCATATGGCCAAGGACTGCACCGAGATGATCAGGTGCAACCTGTGCCTGCGCCTTGGCCACCCCTATAGCAGATGTCCTGAAGCCTGGCACAATATGGAGAAGGAGGTAATTGATGACATGTCAAGGCTGGACAGGATGGAGGGTGATGCCCCTGGTGTACCATCCTCCTCTGCGGTGACCGACTCCCCTGGTCCTGCTCAGGATCCCTCTCCAGTTCCTGTGGCCACCCCTCCTGTGTCTGTAAGTATGCCTTCTGTATCTGTCTCTGTGTCCCCCCAGCCTACTGTATCCCCTCCTCTTGTGTCAGAACCTTCCAAGTCTGTGCCCCCCGAGTCAGTTACCCCCCAGGAGTCTACCCCTCCTAAGTCTGATTCAAAGGGAGCACCCCCCCCACCAGGAGTGGTAGCGGGTACTAAAAAGGTTGCTTCTTCCTCTATAAAGAAGTCTTCTGTAAAGACTTCACAGAAAAAAGTAAGAGATGACGGCATCTCTGAAGCTGACCTGCAGTACCTGGAGGAGAGAAGGAAGGTTGGGAAGCGGAAGAAGCAGGTGGTGAGGACGGAACAGGCTCCAGTGCCTGTCTCCAACCGTTATAGGTCCTCTAATTGGGAAATTTCTTCGTCTGGAGCTTCTTCGGAGCGAAGTTCTGATTCTGAGATGGAGTTTGAGGCGGCCTCAAGAAAGAGAGAGGCTTCTGGTGATGAGCAGCAGAGGGGAGCTAAGAAGCAATCCACCCAATAACCCAAATGGCGGTTCCCCCTCCGTTAAAAGTGGTGACAATAAATGTTGCCAGCATTAAGTCAGTAAGAGCTCGTTCTATGGCCTTCTTTTTGTTCAGCCAATTAGATGCTGAAATTTTATTTTTGCAAGAGACTAGGCTCACCTCCTTGGCAGATATTCATATGGCCAAGAGAGAGTGGAGGTATGGTCCATCTTACTGGTCTCTTGCGGCCGAGCCTTACGGCGGTGTGGCGGTGTTGTTTAAAACCGGCATGGTAACTGTCCGGCGGGTTATTGAGGTGGAGATTGGGAGATGTATGGTCTTAGACGTCCTTGTGGGAGGGCAGGACCTGCGCCTAATTAATGTTTATGGGCCGCACACAAAGTGGGACAGGAAATGCCTTTTTACAAGAATCAAGCCATTTCTTTTTACATCCCGGCAAGTGGTCTTTGGAGGTGACTTTAATACAGTAACTAGGCCCAAGGACAGGAAGGACTTCAAGGACAGGCTGGGATATGATAGCGTTTTTTAAATAGTATGGTTAGGGATGCTGGTCTTGTGGATGTGCACATTAAGCACCTCCCGGATGACACTGGGTTCACCTTTCATCGAGGTAATAGTCAGAGTAGAATAGATAGGTTTTTTTTGAAGGAGACCTCTGCTTTCTCACCCCCAGTGGTGCAGGCAGTAGAGTTCTCTGATCACTGTATGCTATCTGTGGTCCTGAATGCTTCAGACGCCCCTCAGAGGGGTAAGGGCATCTGGAGATTGAATTCGACTCTACTCAAGGAAGAACATGTTAGACAATCCTTTGAGGAATTCTTTCAGGCACAGGTGACCATCCTGGACTTTTGTAGCAGCAAGGCTGAGTGGTGGGAGCTGACCAAAAAGAGGATCGCTGGATTCTTCAGGGGCCTAGCCAATAGAAAGCAGTTTAATAAATACATGACCTACCAACGTTTACGGAGGAAGCTGGATATTCTTGTCTCGAGAGGAGGAGATCCTGGGGCAATCTCCGAAGTGAAACTCCTTCTCAGGAATTGTCAATATGACCGGCATGCCTCTTTGGTTCTGGAGAGGCACTATGGGAAGTACCACTCGCCTGACCCTTACCAGAACTGCAAACAAGGTGTAGCTGTTAAAACGGTCGTTGGCCTTAAGGACAGTACAGGTTCCTTGACAAAGTCCAGGTCAGGGATACTGGAGGTCGTGAGGTCCTTTTATGCTGACCTTCTTGGGAGGAAAGAGCTTGACCGTGACAAGATGGAAAGCTTTTTGGACTCTATTCCAGGTCTAAATGATGAAGATGTCCCATTGATGAATTTGACAGAGGAGATCACAGTTGAAGAGGTGATAAGGGCAATTGAACAGCTTGCCATCAAAAAGTCACCTGGACCGGATGGCTTGACGGCTGAGTTTTACAAAGCTTTTAAGTCTATTCTGGCCCCACATTTGGTAGAGGTTTTTAACAGTTGCCTTGCTGAGGGGGTACTTCCCCCTTCCATGAGGCACTCAGCTGTGATTCTTCTTTCAAAGGGTAAAGATCCTTCGATGATTGAGAATTGGCGCCCCATCAGCCTTCTTAATGTCGATAGAAAGATACTGGCAAAGATCATTTTCTGGCGCCTATCGTCAGTAGCAGAGTCTTTGCTTTCTCGCCATCAGCACTGTTCGGTCCAGGGTAGGTGCACCTTCACAGCAGTTTTAGCTGTCCGGGAGGCCTTGGAGCGGTGCAGGGCTGCAGGCTGGGGAAAGTATTTGCTGACATTGGATCAGGCAAAGGCTTTTGATCGTGTTAACCATGAGTACCTGTGGTTGCTCCTTAGTAAGTACGGTCTGCCGGGTGGTTTTGTCGATTGGTTAAAAGTCTTGTATGAGGGGGCAGAGAGCTTTCCTCTTGTTAATGGTTGGGTTGGGCAGTCCTTTGAGGTTGGCTCCGGGGTGCGCCAGGGTTGTCCCCTGAGTCCCCTGCTCTATGTGTTTGCAATCGACCCCTTCATCAGGAGGCTAGAGAGCGGCATGTTGTGTGGGGTGCCAGTGGGGCTTCCGGGTGAGCCGCCTTTGAGGGTTGTTGCCTATGCGGACGATGTGTCGGTGATTGTCACTGGGGCGGATGAAGCAGAGGAGGTGGTCTCTCTGACATCACGGTATTCTGAAGCATCAGGCTCCAAGATCAATCAGGAAAGGAGTGAAGTTTTCTGGATGGGAAAGGAAGGTGAGGGGTTTGATCTCCCGGACACCTTTCCAGTGCCCCAGGAAAGAATTAAGATTTTAGGCATTGAATTTGGACCTGGCGATTATGGCCTCAAAAACTGGGAAGGCAGACTGGAAATTGCCAATACTAAGGTGGTCAGCTGGAAGAGATGGAAGTTATCTATGAGGGAAAGGGTTGATCTGATTAAGACTTACCTGATTCCGATCTTCTTGTATGTCAGCTTTGTCTGCATCTTGCCAGTGTCTCTCTATGCTAGGGTCAGTAGTGTGTTCTTCCAGATGTTGTGGGGGAACAGACTGAACCCCATCAAGAGGAATGTCACCTATCTATCCAGGAGGGAGGGTGGCTTAGGTATGGTCAACCCAGTTCTTTTCTTTTCACTGCTTTTTCTCAAGTTTAATATTGGTAATATGCTTGCAGTGGAACCTCCTGGATGGGCAGGCATATTTAGATCTTGGTTTAGGCCTTTTCTACGACTTTGGGAAGAAGGTGGCCAAGTGAAGAATCTCAGGGGTCATCGTGGTCAGCTACCAGCCTATGTCGCTCCGTGCCTGAAGTTACTACGGCAGTGGCGATTGTCAGCTGAAGATCTCAGATCGGTTCCGAGGAAAGTCCTTATGAGTCGAGTCTTGAGCGAAGTCTTTCATGACCCACTGGCCTTAAGGGATTGCCCAGGCCCAGTTTTGAGGGCAGGGTTAAGACTTATTAATTTGGACAGAGTACCCCCTAAATTCAGGGATCTGGCCTGGTTGTGCTTCCATGGGAGACTCTATGTTAGGGGCAATTTGAAATTCCGCAGTGGGATGGATCGTAGCTGTCCTCGGGAGGAGTGTGCAGGTGAGGAGGAGACTATGGACCATTTTCTGCTTCATTGCCCTTTTAACATAGAGGTGTACAAACAGGTGGGACGGGCCCTCGGTGTCCCTTTCCTCTCCAGGCTGGGTTATGCTGAGTGGGTGTACGGAGCATTCAATACTGGTGGGGTTTTTTGTTTAGATACACTTTTTCTAGTTAGCCTAGTAGTCCGTTATTTCACTTGGAACGCACGGTGTCAGGTCAGCATTCGGCGTAAAATCCTTCCTGTTCAGGTGGTGGTGTATGACATTTTGCATGAGGTGGAGAAGATTCGGGTACTTGAGAGAGACAAGTGGAGTCAGGGGGCTTGGTTGAAGGCGTGGAGGGGTTTCAAGCCTCCCTGACTGCCAGGAGTCTCTTTCCCGGGTGTGGCTGTCTGTCTCTTATCACCCTAGATTATTATTTTTTTGGATTAATTTTTGATAAATGGCTGCGTACATAGGTGATGGGTTGTGCCTCTTAGGCCCTCTCTGCTGCTTTTATGTAAATAATTTTGGTAACGGATTATGTATATATTGTATATATTCTGAACATGGATGTGTATTCCTTGGATTTCTGTTGAAGTTTTGTACTATGGTTTTGTTTTTTACTTTTGTATAAAATTGGTTGCTTGATTCTTTTAATAAAAGATCAATAGTGCCCCATCATTGGTATCAGTGGGAGGAATAGTGCCCCATCATTGGTATCAGTGGGAGGAATAGTGTCCCATCATTGGTGTCAGTGGGAGGAATAGTGTCCCATCATTGGTGTCAGTGGGAGGAATAGTGCCCCATCATTGGTATCAGTGGGAGGAATAGTGTCCCATCATTGGTGTCAGTGGGAGGAATAGTGCCCCATCATTGGTGTTAGTGGGAGGAATAGTGCCCCATCATTGGTATCAGTGGGAGGAATAGTGTCCCATCATTGGTGTCAGTGGGAGGAATAGTGCCCCATCATTGGTATCAGTGGGAGGAATAGTGTCCCATCATTGGTGTCAGTGGGAGGAATAGTGCCCCATCATTGGTATCAGTGGGAGGAATAGTGCCCCATCATTGGTATCAGTGGGAGGAATAGTGTCCCATCATTGGTGTCAGTGGGAGGAATAGTGTCCCATCATTGGTATCAGTGGGAGGAATAGTGTCCCATCATTGGTGTCAGTGGGAGGAATAGTGCCCCATCATTGGTGTCAGTGGGAGGAATAGTGTCCCATCATTGGTGTCAGTGGGAGGAATAGTGCCCCATCATTGGTGTTAGTGGGAGGAATAGTGCCCCATCATTGGTATCAGTGGGAGGAATAATGCCCCATCATTGGTGTCAGTGGGAGGAATAGTGGCCCATCATTGGTGTCAGTGGGAGGAATAGTGCCCCATCATTGGTATCAGTGGAAGGAATAGTGCCCCATCATTGGTGTCAGTGGGAGGAATAGTGTCCCATCATTGGTGTCAGTGGGAGGAATAGTGCCCCATCATTGGTGTCAGTGGGAGGAATAGTGCCCCATCATTGGTATCAGTGGGAGGAATAATGCCCCATCATTGGTGTCAGTGGGAGGAATAGTGCCCCATCATTGGTATCAGTGGGAGGAATAGTGTCCCATCATTGGTGTCAGTGGGATAAATAGTGCCCCATCATTGGTATCAGTGGGAGGAATAGTACCCCATCATTGGTGTCAGTGGGAGGAATAGTGTCCCATCATTGGTGTCAGTGGGAGAAATAGTGCCCCATCATTGGTGTCAGTGGGAGGAATAGTGTCCCATCATTGGTGTCAGTGGGAGGAATAGTTCCCCATCATTGGTATCAATGAGAGGAATAGTGCCCCATCATTGGTATCAGTGGGAGGAATAGTGTCCCATCATTGGTGTCAGTGGGATAAATAGTGCCCCATCATTGGTATCAGTGGGAGGAATAGTACCCCATCATTGGTGTCAGTGGGAGGAATAGTGCCCCATCATTGGTGTCAGTGGGATAAATAGTGCCCCATCATTGGTATCAGTGGGAGGAATAGTACCCCATCATTGGTGTCAGTGGGAGGAATAGTGCCCCATCATTGGTATCAGTGGGAGGAATAGTGCCCCATCATTGGTATCAGTGGGAGGAATAGTACCCCATCATTGGTGTCAGTGGGAGGAATAGTGTCCCATCATTGGTGTCAGTGGGAGAAATAGTGCCCCATCATTGGTATCAGTGGGAGGAATAGTGCCCCATCATTGGTATCAGTGGGAGGAATAGTGTCCCATCATTGGTATCAGTGGGAGGAATAGTGCCCCATCATTGGTGTCTGTGGGAGGAATAGTGCCCCATCATTGGTATCAATGGGAGGAATAGTGCCCCATCATTGGTATCAGTGGGAGGAATAGTGTCCCATCATTGGTATCAGTGGGAGGAATAGTGCCCCATCATTGGTGTCAGGGGGAGGAATAGTGTCCCATCATTGGTGTCAGTGGAAGGAATAGTGCCCCATCATTGGTGTCAGTGGAAGGAATAGTGCCCCATCATTGGTGTCAGTGGGAGGAATAGTGCCCCATCATTGGTGTCAGGGGGAGGAATAGTGCCCCATCATTGGTGTCAGTGGGAGGAATAAAGCCCCATCATTGGTGTCAGGGGGAGGAATAGTGCCCCATCATTGGTGTCAGTGGAAGGAATAGTGCCCCATCATTGGTGTCAGTGGGAGGAATAGTGCCCCATCATTGGTGTCAGTGGGAGGAATAGTGCCCCATTATTGGTGTCAGTGGGAGGAATAGTGTCCCATCATTGGTGTTAGTGGGATGAATAGTGCCCCATCATTGGTGTCAGTGGGAGGAATAGTGCCCCATTATTGGTGTCAGTGGGAGGAATAGTGCCTCATCATTGGTGCATTTGGGAGGAATAGTGCCCCATCATTGGTATCAGTGGGAGGAATAATGCCCCATCATTGGTGTCAGGGGGAGGAATAGTGCCCCATCATTGGTATCAGTGGGAGGAATAATGCCCCATCCTTGGTGTCAGTGGAAGGAATAGTGCCCCATCATTGGTGTCAGTGGGAGGAATAGTGCCCCATTATTGGTGTCAGTGGGAGGAATAATGCCCCATCATTGGTGTCAGTGGGAGGAATAGTGCCCCATCATTGGTGTCAGTGGGAGGAATAGTGCCCCATTATTGGTGTCAGTGGGAGGAATAGTGTCCCATCATTGGTGTCAGTGGGAGGAATAGTGCCCCATCATTGGTGTCAGTGGGAGGAATAGTGTCCCATCATTGGTGTCAGTGGGAGGAATAGTGCCCCATCATTGGTGTCAGTGGGAGGAATAGTGCCCCATCATTGGTATCAGTGGGAGGAATAATGCCCCATCATTGGTGTCAGTGGGAGGAATAGTGTCCCATCATTGGTGTCAGTGGGAGGAATAGTGCCCCATCATTGGTATCAGTGGGAGGAATAGTGCCCCATCATTGGTGTCAGTGGGAGGAATAGTGTCCCATCATTGGTGTCAGTGGGAGGAATAGTGCCCCATCATTGGTGTCAGTGGGAGGAATAGTGCCCCATCATTGGTATCAGTGGGAGGAATAATGCCCCATCATTGGTGTCAGTGGGAGGAATAGTGCCCCATCATTGGTATCAGTGGGAGGAATAGTGTCCCATCATTGGTGTCAGTGGGATAAATAGTGCCCCATCATTGGTATCAGTGGGAGGAATAGTACCCCATCATTGGTGTCAGTGGGAGGAATAGTGTCCCATCATTGGTGTCAGTGGGAGAAATAGTGCCCCATCATTGGTGTCAGTGGGAGGAATAGTGTCCCATCATTGGTATCAATGAGAGGAATAGTGCCCCATCATTGGTATCAGTGGGAGGAATAGTGCCCCATCATTGGTGTCAGTGGGAGGAATAGTTCCCCATCATTGGTATCAATGAGAGGAATAGTGCCCCATCATTGGTATCAGTGGGAGGAATAGTGCCCCATCATTGGTGTCAGTGGGAGGAATAGTGCCCCATCATTGGTGTCAGTGGGAGGGATAGTGCCCCATCATTGGTATCAGTGGGAGGAATAGTGTCCCATCATTGGTGTCAGTGGGATAAATAGTGCCCCATCATTGGTATCAGTGGGAGGAATAGTACCCCATCATTGGTGTCAGTGGGAGGAATAGTGCCCCATCATTGGTATCAGTGGGAGGAATAGTACCCCATCATTGGTATCAGTGGGAGGAATAGTGTCCCATCATTGGTGTCAGTGGGAGGAATAGTACCCCATCATTGGTGTCAGTGGGAGGAATAGTGCCCCATCATTGGTGTCAGTGGGAGGAATAGTACCCCATCATTGGTGTCAGTGGGAGGAATAGTGCCCCATCATTGGTATCAGTGGGAGGAATAGTGTCCCATCATTGGTGTCAGTGGGATAAATAGTGCCCCATCATTGGTATCAGTGGGAGGAATAGTACCCCATCATTGGTGTCAGTGGGAGGAATAGTGCCCCATCATTGGTATCAGTGGGAGGAATAGTGCCCCATCATTGGTATCAGTGGGAGGAATAGTACCCCATCATTGGTGTCAGTGGGAGGAATAGTGTCCCATCATTGGTGTCAGTGGGAGAAATAGTGCCCCATCATTGGTATCAGTGGGAGGAATAGTGCCCCATCATTGGTATCAGTGGGAGGAATAATGTCCCATCATTGGTATCAGTGGGAGGAATAGTGCCCCATCATTGGTGTCAGTGGGAGGAATAGTGCCCCATCATTGGTATCAATGGGAGGAATAGTGCCCCATCATTGGTATCAGTGGGAGGAATAGTGTCCCATCATTGGTATCAGTGGGAGGAATAGTGCCCCATCATTGGTGTCAGTGGGAGGAATAGTGCCCCATCATTGGTGTCAGTGGGAGGAATAGTGCCCCATCATTGGTGTCAGTGGGAGGAATAGTGCCCCATTATTGGTGTCAGTGGGAGGAATAGTGCCCCATCATTGGTATCAGTGGGAGGAATAGTGTCCCATCATTGGTGTTAGTGGGATGAATAGTGCCCCATCATTGGTGTCAGTGGGAGGAATAGTGCCCCATTATTGGTGTCAGTGGGAGGAATAGTGCCTCATCATTGGTGCATTTGGGAGGAATAGTGCCCCATCATTGGTATCAGTGGGAGGAATAGTGCCCCATCATTGGTGTCAGGGGGAGGAATAGTGTCCCATCATTGGTATCAGTGGGAGGAATAGTGTCCCATCATTGGTGTTAGTGGGATGAATAGTGCCCCATCATTGGTGTCAGTGGGAGGAATAGTGCCCCATTATTGGTGTCAGTGGGAGGAATAGTGCCCCACCCATCATTGGAGCACAGGTGTGTCAGGAGGAGGGTGTCTCTCTGGAGCTGCTGCAGATCCGTGTGAGAGGGGACTGGTGAGGAAATCTCTCCCAGCTCTCCTGGCCCCTTTCTGGGGAAGCCATGGAGGCCAGCAGGGCCTCTCCTGCTGGAAGCTCTCAGCCATCTCCTGGGCCATCAGGTGACATGCCTTCCTCTGTACAAACCATGGCTTGTGATCTTTCTGCCCCTGGTAAGGATGAAGGCTCAGAGGCAATTCAGGAGCGAGTGGTGGCCGGGATTAAAGCCCTGAATAGAGAAAGAGACAAGCTCTATAAACTGAGAGCGGAGCTGAAGCGCCTGAGAAGGCAGCGGGAGGGCTTGCACAGCCAGAAACGAGGGTCCATGGATCCGGAGATCCAGCTGGCCAAGGTCCGGGTGGAACATCAGGAGACCATTGTGTCCATCATGGAAGGCAGAGATGGGCCATTTAAGGAAAAGTTTTACAATGAAAAAAGGTTTGCGAGGATGACAAAGATGGAGGTGGAGGAGGAGACCCCCAGTTCTGACCCCCTGCCCCCTCAGGTAGAGGTAAGCAGCCCCATGCCTTCCCAGGACTCAGGAGGCATGCTCAGGGCCATCCAGGTAATGGAGTCTCCTGTGCGGGGGGATCAGCTGGCGTTTGGTGATGAGAACATAACTGATAATGTGCCTGATAATGACAAGCCCCAAGCAGGGGATGAATCTGTTTTTGTGTCATCTAACACCATGAGCAATGTAGAAAGTGTGCCCAGTGACACTCAAGTTTCTAATGCTATGTGTAGCAATGTTGTACCTTCTAATGCTGCAGCGCAGCAAGAGCTGCATTTAAAAAATGACATTTCTGAAAAGGAACTACCGGTGTCAGCAGAGCCTATTAACTCTCCTTTGGCTGAGTCTAAAGATGTTTGCCCCACAGCTGCTGGAGACTCTACAGTGCAGCATCAGGAGACAGCTGGTATTGCAGCAACTGTGACTATTCCTGATGGGAAATTGAACGTGTGTGTGACTGATAGCAATTGTACAAGTGTGATGGACAATCGTCCCAGCTCAGTCCAAGCAAATAATAGTAATGAACAGACTACTGTGACTTCAGTGTGGGGCCTTGGCCCTGATAAACCCACGTTTGCTCAGGTGGTGCGCTCTGCTCCTGGTAGCTCCGCCCCCTAGCGGGGTTTCCCCCTGCAGCCTACCACTTTGGGCACCCCAGGATCTGGTCTTGGGTCTCTGGCTTCTGCTGGGGGTCCGAGAAGAAATGTGGTAATTCTCAAATGGGAAGGTGGTGCGATCCCTCCAGCACGGCGTGCAGTGGTGGATTTGATTTTGGAGATGGGTTTTGGGGCAAATGACCTGTATGCTCTAATACATGTTGCTGGGACATGGGATTATACCATTAGTTTCACCAGGCCAGAGGGTCTTGACCTGTTCTGGGAGCGATATGAGGCTCGGTGCAGGTCAAGACCTGAATGGGAAGGTCTGGCCCCAGTTGCGGTTTCGCAAAGGTCAACGGTGAAAAAGATAACCATCATACTCACCAATGAGAGTGTTCCTGCTCGGGACCTAGAGGTCTGGTTAAGGAACTATGGTGAGGTTTTGACTAAGCCCAGCAAAATCCTTGATGAACGTAACATCTGGACTGGGGGTTGGTCGGTTACAGTCAGGTTGGCCAGGGATGGGAATGTTGTCCGTCACCTGCCCTCCTCAGCTTTTATAGGGAGGGATAGGATGACTATTTTCTACCCTGGTCAGCCGAAGCTGTGTCACCGCTGTGGAGAAAAGGGGCATTTGAGCTCTTCCTGTTCAGCCTTGATATGTTCAGTGTGTCGGGGTCAGGGTCATATGGCCAAGGACTGCACCGAGATGATCAGGTGCAACCTGTGCCTGCGCCTTGGCCACCCCTACAGCAGATGTCCTGAAGCCTGGCACAATATGGAGAAGGAGGTAATTGATGACATGTCAAGGCTGGACAGGATGGAGGGTGATGCCCCTGGTGTACCATCCTCCTCTGCGGTGACCGACTCCCCTGGTCCTGCTCAGGGTCCCTCCCCAGTTCCTGTGGCCACCCCTCCTGTGTCTGTAAGTATTCCTTCTGTATCTGTCTCTGTGTCCCCCCAGCCTACTGTACCCTCTCCTCATGTGTCAGAACCTTCCAAGTCTGTGCCCCCCGAGTCAGTTACCCCCCAGGAGTCTACCCCTCCTAAGACAGATTCAAAGGGAGCAACCCCCCCACCAGGAGTGGTAGTGGTTATTAAAAAGGTCGCTTCTGCCTCTCTAAAGGAGTCTTCTGTAAAGACTTCAAAGAAAAAAACAGGAGATAAGGGCATCTCTGAAGCTGACCTGCAGTACCTGGAACAGAGAAGGAAGGTTGGGAAGCGGAAGAAGCAGGTGGTGAGGACAGAACAGGCTCCAGTGCCTGTCTCCAACCGTTATAGGTCCTCTAATTGGGATATCTCTTCATCTGGAGCTTCTTCGGAGCGAAGTTCTGATTCTGAGATGGAGTTTGAGGCGGCCTCAAGAAAGAGAGAGGCTTCTGGTGATGAGCAGCAGAGGGGAGCTAAGAAGCAATCCACCCAATAACCCAAATGGCGGTTCCCCCTCCGTTAAAAGTGGTGACAATAAATGTCGCCAGCATTAAGTCAGTAAGAGCTCGTTCTATGGCCTTCTTTTTGTTCAGCCAATTAGATGCTGAAATTTTATTTTTGCAAGAGACTAGGCTCACCTCCTTGGCAGATATTCATATGGCCAAGAGAGAGTGGAGGTATGGTCCATCTTACTGGTCTCTTGCGGCCGAGCCTTACGGCGGTGTGGCGGTGTTGTTTAAAACCGGCATGGTAACTGTCCGGCGGGTTATTGAGGTGGAGATTGGGAGATGTATGGTCTTAGACGTCCTTGTGGGAGGGCAGGACCTGCGCCTAATTAATGTTTATGGACCGCACACAAAGTGGGACAGGAAATGCCTTTTTACAAGGATCAAGCCATTTCTTTTTACATCCCGGCAAGTGGTCTTTGGAGGTGACTTTAATACAGTAACTAGGCCCAAGGACAGGAAGGACTTCAAGGACAGGCTGGGATATGATAGCGTTTTTTTAAATAGTATGGTTAGGGATGCTGGTCTTGTGGATGTGCACATTAAGCACCTCCCGGATGACACTGGGTTCACCTTTCATCGAGGTAATAGTCAGAGTAGAATAGATAGGTTTTTTTTGAAGGAGACCTCTGCTTTCTCACCCCCAGTGGTGCAGGCAGTAGAGTTCTCTGATCACTGTATGCTATCTGTGGTCCTGAATGCTTCAGACGCCCCTCAGAGGGGTAAGGGCATCTGGAGATTGAATTCGACTCTACTCAAGGAAGAACATGTTAGACAATCCTTTGAGGAATTCTTTCAGGCACAGGTGACCATCCTGGACTTTTGTAGCAGCAAGGCTGAGTGGTGGGAGCTGACCAAAAAGAGGATCGCTGGATTCTTCAGGGGCCTAGCCAATAGAAAGCAGTTTAATAAATACATGACCTACCAACGTTTACGGAGGAAGCTGGATATTCTTGTCTCGAGAGGAGGAGATCCTGGGGCAATCTCCGAAGTGAAACTCCTTCTCAGGAATTGTCAATATGACCGGCATGCCTCTTTGGTTCTGGAGAGGGACTATGGGAAGTACCACTCGCCTGACCCTTACCAGAACTGCAAACAAGGTGTAGCTGTTAAAACGGTTGTTGGCCTTAAGGACAGTACAGGTTCCTTGACAAAGTCCAGGTCGGGGATTCTGGAGGTCGTGAGGTCCTTTTATGCTGACCTTCTTGGGAGGAAAGAGCTTGACCGTGACAAGATGGAAAGCTTTTTGGACTCTACTCCAGGTCTAAATGATGAAGATGTCCCATTGATGAATTTGACAGAGGAGATCACAGTTGAAGAGGTGATAAGGGCAATTGAACAGCTTGCCATCAAAAAGTCACCTGGACCGGATGGCTTGACGGCTGAGTTTTACAAAGCTTTTAAGTCTATTCTGGCCCCACATTTGGTAGAGGTTTTTAACAGTTGCCTTGCTGAGGGGGTACTTCCCTCTTCCATGAGGCACTCAGCTGTGATTCTTCTTTCAAAGGGTAAAGATCCTTCGATGATTGAGAATTGGCGCCCCATCAGCCTTCTTAATGTCGATAGAAATATACTGGCAAAGATCATTTTCTGGCGCCTATCGTCAGTAGCAGAGTCTTTGCTTTCTCGCCATCAGCACTGTTCGGTCCAGGGTAGGTGCACCTTCACAGCAGTTTTAGCTGTCCGGGAGGCCTTGGAGCGGTGCAGGGCTGCAGGCTGGGGAAAGTATTTGCTGACATTGGATCAGGCAAAGGCTTTTGATCGTGTTAACCATGAGTACCTGTGGTTGCTCCTTAGTAAGTACGGTCTGCCGGGTGGTTTTGTCGATTGGTTAAAAGTCTTGTATGAGGGGGCAGAGAGCTTTCCTCTTGTTAATGGTTGGGTTGGGCAGTCCTTTGAGGTTGGCTCCGGGGTGCGCCAGGGTTGTCCCCTGAGTCCCCTGCTCTATGTGTTTGCAATCGACCCCTTCATCAGGAGGCTAGAGAGCGGCATGTTGTGTGGGGTGCCAGTGGGGCTTCCGGGTGAGCCGCCTTTGAGGGTTGTTGCCTATGCGGACGATGTGTCGGTGATTGTCACTGGGGCGGATGAAGCAGAGGAGGTGGTCTCTCTGACATCACGGTATTCTGAAGCATCAGGCTCCAAGATCAATCAGGAAAAGAGTGAAGTTTTCTGGATGGGAAAGGAAGGTGAGGGGTTTGATCTCCCGGACACCTTTCCAGTGCCCCAGGAAAGAATTAAGATTTTAGGCATTGAATTTGGACCTGGCGATTATGGCCTCAAAAACTGGGAAGGCAGACTGGAAATTGCCAATACTAAGGTGGTCAGCTGGAAGAGATGGAAGTTATCTATGAGGGAAAGGGTTGATCTGATTAAGACTTACCTGATTCCGATCTTCTTATATGTCAGCTTTGTCTGCATCTTGCCAGTGTCTCTCTATGCTAGGGTCAGTAGTGTGTTCTTCCAGATGTTGTGGGGGAACAGACTGAACCCCATCAAGAGGAATGTCACCTATCTATCCAGGAGGGAGGGTGGCTTAGGTATGGTCAACCCAGTTCTTTTCTTTTCACTGCTTTTTCTCAAGTTTAATATTGGTAATATGCTTGCAGTGGAACCTCCTGGATGGGCAGGCATATTTAGATCTTGGTTTAGGCCTTTTCTACGACTTTGGGAAGAAGGTGGCCAAGTGAAGAATCTCAGGGGTCATCGTGGTCAGCTACCAGCCTATGTCGCTCCGTGCCTGAAGTTACTACGGCAGTGGCGATTGTCAGCTGAAGATCTCAGATCGGTTCCGAGGAAAGTCCTTATGAGTCGAGTCTTGAGCGAAGTCTTTCATGACCCACTGGCCTTAAGGGATTGCCCAGGCCCAGTTTTGAGGGCAGGGTTAAGACTTATTAATTTGGACAGAGTACCCCCTAAATTCAGGGATCTGGCCTGGTTGTGCTTCCATGGGAGACTCTATGTTAGGGGCAATTTGAAATTCCGCAGTGGGGTGGATCGTAGCTGTCCTCGGGAGGAGTGTGCAGGTGAGGAGGAGACTATGGACCATTTTCTGCTTCATTGCCCTTTTAACATAGAGGTGTACAAACAGGTGGGACGGGCCCTCGGTGTCCCTTTCCTCTCCAGGCTGGGTTATGCTGAGTGGGTGTACGGAGCATTCAATACTGGTGGGGTTTTTTGTTTAGATACACTTTTTCTAGTTAGCCTAGTAGTCCGTTATTTCACTTGGAACGCACGGTGTCAGGTCTGCATTCGGCGTAAAATCCTTCCTGTTCAGGTGGTGGTGTATGACATTTTGCATGAGGTGGAGAAGATTCGGGTACTTGAGAGAGACAAGCGGAGTCAGGGGGCTTGGTTGAAGGCGTGGAGGGGTTTCAAGCCTCCCTGACTGCCAGGAGTCTCTTTCCCGGGTGTGGCTGTCTGTCTCTTATCACCCTAGATTATTTTTTTTTTGGATTAATTTTTGATAAATGGCTGCGTACATAGGTGATGGGTTGTGCCTCTTAGGCCCTCTCTGCTGCTTTATGTAAATAATTTTGGTAGTGGATTATGTATATATTGTATATATTCTGAACATGGATGTGTATTCCTTGGATTTCTGTTGAAGTTTTGTACTATGGTTTTGTTTTTTACTTTTGTATAAAATTGGTTGCTTGATTCTTTTAATAAAAGATCAATAGTGTCCCATCATTGGTATCAGTGGGAGGAATAGTGTCCCATCATTGGTGTTAGTGGGATGAATAGTGCCCCATCATTGGTGTCAGTGGGAGGAATAGTGCCCCATTATTGGTGTCAGTGGGAGGAATAGTGCCCCACCCATCATTGGAGCACAGGTGTGTCAGGAGGAGGGTGTCTCTCTGGAGCTGCTGCAGATCCGTGTGAGAGGGGACTGGTGAGGAAATCTCTCCCAGCTCTCCTGGCCCCTTTCTGGGGAAGCCATGGAGGCCAGCAGGGCCTCTCCTGCTGGAAGCTCTCAGCCATCTCCTGGGCCATCAGGTGACATGCCTTCCTCTGTACAAACCATGGCTTGTGATCTTTCTGCCCCTGGTAAGGATGAAGGCTCAGAGGCAATTCAGGAGCGAGTGGTGGCCGGGATTAAAGCCCTGAATAGAGAAAGAGACAAGCTCTATAAACTGAGAGCGGAGCTGAAGCGCCTGAGAAGGCAGCGGGAGGGCTTGCACAGCCAGAAACGAGGGTCCATGGATCCGGAGATCCAGCTGGCCAAGGTCCGGGTGGAACATCAGGAGACCATTGTGTCCATCATGGAAGGCAGAGATGGGCCATTTAAGGAAAAGTTTTACAATGAAAAAAGGTTTGCGAGGATGACAAAGATGGAGGTGGAGGAGGAGACCCCCAGTTCTGACCCCCTGCCCCCTCAGGTAGAGGTAAGCAGCCCCATGCCTTCCCAGGACTCAGGAGGCATGCTCAGGGCCATCCAGGTAATGGAGTCTCCTGTGCGGGGGGATCAGCTGGCGTTTGGTGATGAGAACATAACTGATAATGTGCCTGATAATGACAAGCCCCAAGCAGGGGATGAATCTGTTTTTGTGTCATCTAACACCATGAGCAATGTTGAAAGTGTGCCCAGTGACACTCAAGTTTCTAATGCTATGTGTAGCAATGTTGTACCTTCTAATGCTGCAGCGCAGCAAGAGCTGCATTTAAAAAATGACATTTCTGAAAAGGAACTACCGGTGTCAGCAGAGCCTATTAACTCTCCTTTGGCTGAGTCTAAAGATGTTTGCCCCACAGCTGCTGGAGACTCTACAGTGCAGCATCAGGAGACAGCTGGTATTGCAGCAACTGTGACTATTCCTGATGGGAAATTGAACGTGTGTGTGACTGATAGCAATTGTACAAGTGTGATGGACAATCGTCCCAGCTCAGTCCAAGCAAATAATAGTAATGAACAGACTACTGTGACTTCAGTGTGGGGCCTTGGCCCTGATAAACCCACGTTTGCTCAGGTGGTGCGCTCTGCTCCTGGTAGCTCCGCCCCCTAGCGGGGTTTCCCCCTGCAGCCTACCACTTTGGGCACCCCGGGATCTGGTCTTGGGTCTCTGGCTTCTGCTGGGGGTCCGAGAAGAAATGTGGTAATTCTCAAATGGGAAGGTGGTGCGATCCCTCCAGCACGGCGTGCAGTGGTGGATTTGATTTTGGAGATGGGTTTTGGGGCAAATGACCTGTATGCTCTAATACATGTTGCTGGGACATGGGATTATACCATTAGTTTCACCAGGCCAGAGGGTCTTGACCTGTTCTGGGAGCGATATGAGGCTCGGTGCAGGTCAAGACCTGAATGGGAAGGTCTGGCCCCAGTTGCGGTTTCGCAAAGGTCAACGGTGAAAAAGATAACCATCATACTCACCAATGAGAGTGTTCCTGCTCGGGACCTAGAGGTCTGGTTAAGGAACTATGGTGAGGTTTTGACTAAGCCCAGCAAAATCCTTGATGAACGTAACATCTGGACTGGGGGTTGGTCGGTTACAGTCAGGTTGGCCAGGGATGGGAATGTTGTCCGTCACCTGCCCTCCTCAGCTTTTATAGGGAGGGATAGGATGACTATTTTCTACCCTGGTCAGCCGAAGCTGTGTCACCGCTGTGGAGAAAAGGGGCATTTGAGCTCTTCCTGTTCAGCCTTGATATGTTCAGTGTGTCGGGGTCAGGGTCATATGGCCAAGGACTGCACCGAGATGATCAGGTGCAACCTGTGCCTGCGCCTTGGCCACCCCTACAGCAGATGTCCTGAAGCCTGGCACAATATGGAGAAGGAGGTAATTGATGACATGTCAAGGCTGGACAGGATGGAGGGTGATGCCCCTGGTGTACCATCCTCCTCTGCGGTGACCGACTCCCCTGGTCCTGCTCAGGGTCCCTCCCCAGTTCCTGTGGCCACCCCTCCTGTGTCTGTAAGTATTCCTTCTGTATCTGTCTCTGTGTCCCCCCAGCCTACTGTACCCTCTCCTCATGTGTCAGAACCTTCCAAGTCTGTGCCCCCCGAGTCAGTTACCCCCCAGGAGTCTACCCCTCCTAAGACAGATTCAAAGGGAGCAACCCCCCCACCAGGAGTGGTAGTGGGTATTAAAAAGGTCGCTTCTGCCTCTCTAAAGGAGTCTTCTGTAAAGACTTCAAAGAAAAAAACAGGAGATAAGGGCATCTCTGAAGCTGACCTGCAGTACCTGGAGGAGCGAAGGAAGGTTGGGAAGCGGAAGAAGCAGGTGGTGAGGACGGAACAGGCTCCAGTGCCTGTCTCCAACCGTTATAGGTCCTCTAATTGGGATATTTCCTCATCTGGAGCTTCTTCGGAGCGAAGTTCTGATTCTGAGATGGAGTTTGAGGCGGCCTCAAGAAAGAGAGAGGCTTCTGGTGATGAGCAGCAGAGGGGAGCTAAGAAGCAATCCACCCAATAACCCAAATGGCGGTTCCCCCTCCGTTAAAAGTGGTGACAATAAATGTTGCCAGCATTAAGTCAGTAAGAGCTCGTTCTATGGCCTTCTTTTTGTTCAGCCAATTAGATGCTGAAATTTTATTTTTGCAAGAGACTAGGCTCACCTCCTTGGCAGATATTCATATGGCCAAGAGAGAGTGGAGGTATGGTCCATCTTACTGGTCTCTTGCGGCCCAGCCTTACGGCGGTGTGGCGGTGTTGTTTAAAACCGGCATGGTAACTATCCGGCGGGTTATTGAGGTGGAGATTGGGAGATGTATGGTCTTAGACGTCCTTGTGGGAGGGCAGGACCTGCGCCTAATTAATGTTTATGGGCCGCACACAAAGTGGGACAGGAAATGCCTTTTTACAAGAATCAAGCCATTTCTTTTTACATCCCGGCAAGTGGTCTTTGGAGGTGACTTTAATACAGTAACTAGGCCCAAGGACAGGAAGGACTTCAAGGACAGGCTGGGATATGATAGCGTTTTTTTAAATAGTATGGTTAGGGATGCTGGTCTTCTGGATGTGCACATTAAGCACCTCCCGGATGACACTGGGTTCACCTTTCATCGAGGTAATAGTCAGAGTAGAATAGATAGGTTTTTTTTTGAAGGAGACCTCTGCTTTCTCACCCCCAGTGGTGCAGGCAGTAGAGTTCTCTGATCACTGTATGCTATCTGTGGTCCTGAATGCTTCAGACGCCCCTCAGAGGGGTAAGGGCATCTGGAGATTGAATTCGACTCTACTCAAGGAAGAACATGTTAGACAATCCTTTGAGGAATTCTTTCAGGCACAGGTGACCATCCTGGACTTTTGTAGCAGCAAGGCTGAGTGGTGGGAGCTGACCAAAAAGAGGATCGCTGGATTCTTCAGGGGCCTAGCCAATAGAAAGCAGTTTAATAAATACATGACCTACCAACGTTTACGGAGGAAGCTGGATATTCTTGTCTCGAGAGGTGGAGATCCTGGGGAAATCTCCGAAGTGAAACTCCTTCTCAGGAAGTGTCAATATGACCGGCATGCCTCTTTGGTTCTGGAGAGGGACTATGGGAAGTACCACTCGCCTGACCCTTACCAGAACTGCAAACAAGGTGTAGCTGTTAAAACGGTCGTTGGCCTTAAAGACAGTACAGGTTCCTTGACAAAGTCCAGGTCAGGGATTCTGGAGGTCGTGAGGTCCTTTTATGCTGACCTTCTTGGGAGGAAAGAGCTTGACCGTGACAAGATGGAAGGCTTTTTGGACTCTACTCCAGGTCTAAATGATGAAGATGTCCCATTGATGAATTTGACAGAGGAGATCACAGTTGAAGAGGTGATGAGGGCAATTGAACAACTTGCCATCAAAAAGTCACCTGGACCGGATGGCTTGACGGCTGAGTTTTACAAAGCCTTTAAGTCTATTCTGGCCCCACATTTGGTAGAGGTTTTTAACAGTTGCCTTGCTGAGGGGGTACTTCCCCCTTCCATGAGGCACTCGGCTGTGATTCTTCTTTCAAAGGGTAAAGATCCTTCGATGATTGAGAATTGGCGCCCCATCAGCCTTCTTAATGTCGATAGAAAGATACTGGCAAAGATATTTTTCTGGCGCCTATCGTCAGTAGCAGAGTCTTTGCTTTCTCGCCATCAGCACTGTTCGGTCCAGGGTAGGTGCACCTTCACAGCGGTTTTAGCTGTCCGGGAGGCCTTGGAGCGGTGCAGGGCTGCAGGCTGGGGAAAGTATTTGCTGACATTGGATCAGGCAAAGGCTTTTGATCGTGTCAACCATGAGTACCTGTGGTTGCTCCTTAGTAAGTACGGTCTGCCGGGTGGTTTTGTCGATTGGTTAAAAGTCTTGTATAAGGGGGCAGAAAGCTTTCCTCTTGTTAATGGTTGGGTTGGGCAGTCCTTTGAGGTTGGCTCCGGGGTGCGCCAGGGTTGTCCCCTGAGTCCCCTGCTCTATGTGTTTGCAATCGACCCTTTCATCAGGAGGCTAGAGAGCAGCATGTTGTGTGGGGTACCAGTGGGTCTCCCGGGTGAGCCGCCTTTGAGGGTTGTTGCCTATGCGGACGATGTGTCAGTGATTGTCACCGGGGCGGATGAAGCAGAGGAGGTGGTCTCTCTGACATCACGGTATTCTGAAGCATCAGGCTCCAAGATCAATCAGGAAAAGAGTGAAGTCTTCTGGATGGGAAAGGAAGGTGAGGGTTTTGATCTCCCGGACACCTTTCCAGTGCCCCAGGAAAGAATTAAGATTCTAGGCATTGAATTTGGACCCGGCGATTATGGCCTCAAAAACTGGGAAGGCAGACTGGAAATTGCCAATACTAAGGTGGTCAGCTGGAAGAAATGGAAGTTATCTATGAGGGAAAGGGTTGATCTGATTAAGACTTACCTGATTCCGATCTTTTTGTATGTCAGCTTTGTCTGCATCTTGCCAGTGTCTCTCTATGCTAGGGTCAGTAGTGTGTTCTTCCAGATGTTGTGGGGGAACAGACTGAACCCCATCAAGAGGAATGTCACCTATCTATCCAGGAGGGAGGGTGGCTTAGGTATGGTCAACCCAGTTCTTTTCTTTTCACTGCTTTTTCTCAAGTTTAATATTGGTAATATGCTTGCAGTGGAACCTCCTGGATGGGCAGGCATTTTTAGATCTTGGTTTAGGCCTTTTCTGCGACTTTGGGAAGAAGGTGGCCAAGTGAAGAATCTCAGGGGTCATCGTGGTCAGCTACCAGCCTATGTCGCTCCGTGCCTGAAGTTATTACGGCAGTGGCGATTGTCGGCTGAAGATCTCAGATCGGTTCCGAGGAAAGTCCTTATGAGTCGAGTCTTGAGTGAAGTCTTTCATGACCCACTGGCCTTAAGGGATTGCCCAGGCCCAGTTTTGAGGGCAGGGTTAAGACTTATTAATTTGGACAGAGTACCTCCTAAATTCAGGGATCTGGCCTGGATGTGCTTCCATGGGAGGCTCTATGTTAGGGGCAATTTGAAATTCCGCAGTGGGGTGGATCGTAGCTGTCCTCGGGAGGAATGTGCAGTTGAGGAGGAGACTATGGACCATTTTCTGCTTCATTGCCCTTTTAACATAGAGGTGTACAAACAGGTGGGGCGGGCCCTTGGTGTTCCTTTCCTCTCCGGGCTGGGTTATGCTGAGTGGGTGTACGGAGCATTCAATACTGGTGGGGTTTTTTGTTTAGATACACTTTTTCTAGTTAGCCTAGTAGTCCGTTATTAAGTGTTCTTGCATAGCAAGACCACTTACTGTTATCTCACATATATATTATTCTTATTATTATAGCCAAATTTACCACCCTAACTCCTCCCACAGTTTTTACACTACATAGACAAGTAATATACCGAAACGTGCGGATTGTTCCCGAATGGTGTGCTATTACTTTGTGGAACGTTTCGCCGAATGGTTCACGAAATATCGTCGTTTTTGCGGTGAAATTGGTCCCATAGGAATGAATGGGGAAACTAGAGTGGGAGATGACAAAAGCTGGAAAATCAGAACATGATTTCTAAACTGCCGCCACTCCCTCATTTTCAAGCCCACCTACACAAATCTTATATCAAAACGTTCAGCTATCCCTGCTGCCACTAAACATGTCCACGGCTAAGCCATAGTCCTGATAGTTTTCACAATATGACCATTTGTTTGCAACTCACACCGTCCATTGACATTCATTGAAACTACACTCTAGCCCCTTCAAATTTGATGGGCAATTTCTAAACTGCGACTGTGCTTTCATTTTTAATATTTCAGAGACATACTATATATCAAAATCTAGGTCTGGGTCTTGTGATTCTCACAATATAAAGATCTTCGCTGTAGGATGTATAGTTTTTAAAATACGGCCATTTGTTTAGAGGTCATTTCAGGAAATTTTAGCCATTAATCAGAGTGTACTGTTAGTGTTTGTTTTGTTGCCATGGTTACCAAAGCTTCTGTTATACACAGGGGGGAAGGTGGCTGGAGCATCTCAGCTGATTATAGAGCCCGGGGGAGGGGACAGACACACCATGTACTGATTTATAATAGAGGAATATGATGGGGCAGTTTTGATGGGGTAATTCTGATGGGGCAGTTTTGATGAAGTAGTATTTGGGAAGCATAAACAGGGCATGAGCGTTGCTAGGAAACAGTGGTTGTAAACACAAGATGCTGAGACACCCCAAATGCATGTGACTTCATCTGCTAGACTTGATAATGCTTGTAGACTCCTCCCACAGTTTTCACACTACAGAGACAAATAATATACCGAAACGAGCGGATTGTTCCCGATTGGTGTGTTATTACTTTGTGGAATGTTTTGCCGAATGGTCCACGAAATGACGTTTTTGCGGCGAAATTGGTCCCATAGGAATGAATGGCGAAATGTTCAAAACTAGAGTGGGAAGTGACAAAAGCTGACAACCCCATGATCAGCCAAAACATTATGACCACCCCATGATCAGCCAAAACATTATGACCGCCCCATGTAAAAAAAAAAATATTTTTGAAAAAAAAAAAAAATTTTGAAAAAAGTAAAAAAATCATTTTTGAAAAAAAAAAATTATTTTTGAAAAAAAAAATATTTTTGAAAAAAAAATTACTTTTAAAAAAAAAATTATTTTTGAAAAAAAAATATATTTGAAAAAAAAATATTTTTGAAAAAAAAAATTATTTTTGAAAAAAAAATTACTTTAAAAAAAATAATAATTTCGAAAAAAAAATTATTTTTGAAATAAAAAAATTCATTTTTGAAAAAAAAAATTACCTTTGAAAAAAAAATTACTTTTGAAAAAAAAAATCATTTTTGAAGAAAAAAAAATCATTTTTGATTAAAAAAAATTCATTTTTGAAAAAAAAAAATTACTTTTGAAAAAAATGTTCAGCTCTTTCAGCGAATGATGGAACTTTTTTACTACTATTTATACTTTTT
This sequence comes from Lithobates septentrionalis, assembly GCA_037952835.1. NCBI lineage: Eukaryota > Metazoa > Chordata > Amphibia > Anura > Ranidae > Lithobates > Lithobates septentrionalis. The sequence goes on from JBBDGP010002539.1 coordinate 42,402, forward strand.
AAAATATTAAGCTTTTTAACACTTTTCACAGTTACTCAAGCCACTCCACCCCACCCAGTTACTCCGCCCACTCCAGTTGTAGAGGCAAGAACACTTTCACAATTTCCCCAGAAATTGTACCTTTTCTAGTTTCACTTGGAACGCACGGTGTCAGGTCAGCATTCGGCGTAAAATCCTTCCTGTTCAGGTGGTGGTGTATGACATTCTGCATGAGGTGGAGAAGATTCGGGTACTTGAGAGAGACAAGCGGAGTCAGGGGGCTTGGTTGAAGGCGTGGAGGGGTTTCAAGCCTCCCTGACTGCCAGGAGTCTCTTTCCCGGGTTTGGCTGTCTGTCTCTTATCACCCTAGATTATTATTTTTTTGGATTAATTTTTGATAAATGGCTGCGTACATAGGTGATGGGTTGTGCCTCTTAGGCCTTCTCTGCTGCTTTATGTAAATAGTTTTGGTAACGGATTATGTATATATTGTATATATTCTGAACATGGATGTGTATTCCTTGGATTTCTGTTGAAGTTTTGTACTATGGTTTTGTTTTTTACTTTTGTATAAAATTGGTTGCTTGATTCTTTTAATAAAAGATCAATAGTGTCCCATCATTGGTGTCAGTGGAAGGAATAGTGCCCCATCATTGGTGTCAGTGGAAGGAATAGTGCCCCATCATTGGTGTCAGTGGGAGGAATAGTGCCCCATCATTGGTGTCAGGGGGAGGAATAGTGCCCCATCATTGGTGTCAGTGGGAGGAATAAAGCCCCATCATTGGTGTCAGGGGGAGGAATAGTGCCCCATCATTGGTGTCAGTGGAAGGAATAGTGCCCCATCATTGGTGTCAGTGGGAGGAATAGTGCCCCATCATTGGTGTCAGTGGGAGGAATAGTGCCCCATCATTGGTGTCAGTGGGATGAATAGTGCCCCATCATTGGTGTCAGTGGGAGGAATAGTGCCCCATTATTGGTGTCAGTGGGAGGAATAGTGCCTCATCATTGGTGCATTTGGGAGGAATAGTGCCCCATCATTGGTATCAGTGGGAGGAATAATGCCCCATCATTGGTGTCAGGGGGAGGAATAGTGCCCCATCATTGGTATCAGTGGGAGGAATAATGCCCCATCCTTGGTGTCAGTGGAAGGAATAGTGCCCCATCATTGGTGTCAGTGGGAGGAATAGTGCCCCATCATTGGTGTCAGTGGGAGGAATAGTGCCCCATTATTGGTGTCAGTGGGAGGAATAGTGTCCCATCATTGGTGTTAGTGGGATGAATAGTGCCCCATCATTGGTGTCAGTGGGAGGAATAGTGCCCCATTATTGGTGTCAGTGGGAGGAATAGTGCCTCATCATTGGTGCATTTGGGAGGAATAGTGCCCCATCATTGGTATCAGTGGGAGGAATAATGCCCCATCATTGGTGTCAGGGGGAGGAATAGTGCCCCATCATTGGTATCAGTGGGAGGAATAGTGCCCCATCATTGGTGTCAGTGGGAGGAATAGTGCCCCATCATTGGTATCAGTGGGAGGAATAGTGCCCCATCAGTGGTGTCAGTGGAAGGAATAGTGCCCCACCCATCTTTGGAGCACAGGTGTGTCAGGAGGAGGCTGTCTCTCTGGAGCTGCTGCAGATCCGTGTGAGAGGGGACTGGTGAGGAAATCTATCCCAGCTCTCCTGGCCCCTTTCTGGGGAAGCCATGGAGGACAGCAGGGCCTCTCCTGCTGGAAGCTCCCAGCCATCTCCTGGGCCATCAGGTAACATGCCTGCTCCTGCACAAGCCATGGCTGGGGATCTCTCTACCCCTGGTGAAGATGAAGGCTCAGAGGCCATCCGGGAGCGAGTGGTGGCCGGGATTAAGGTCCTGAATAGAGAAAGAGACAAGCTGTACAAGCTCAGAGCCGAGGTGAAGCGCTTGAGAAGGCAGCGTGGGGGCTTACATAGCCAGAAACGTGGATCCATGGATCCGGAGATCCAACTGGCCAAGGTCCGGGTGGAACACCAGGAGACCATTGTGGCCATGATGGAAGGCAGAGATGGGCCCTTCAAAGAAAAATTCTGTAATGACAGAAGGTTTGCCAGGATGACAAAGATGGAGGTGGAGGAGGAGACCCCCAGTTCAGACCCCCTGCCCCCTCAGGGAGAGGTAAGCAGCCCCATGCCTTCCCAGGACTCAGGAGGCATGCTCAAGGTAATCCAGGCAATGGAGTCTCCTTTGCGGGGTGATCGGCTGGTGTTCCATGAGGAGGACATAACAGATAATGTGCCTGACAAGGTAAAGCCCGTCAAGCCCCATGTGGTGCATAAAACAGTTTTTGTGACTGATACTGACAATGTACCCAGTGACAATCAGGCTGCTAGTCCTATGGGTAGCAATGCTGTGCCTGCTGATGCTGCAGTACAGCAAAGTTTACATTTAAAAAATGACATTCCTGCAGATGAACTGCAACATTCAGCAGAGCCTATTAACCCCCATTTAGCTGAATCTGAAGCTGTTTGCCCCAAACCTGCTGAAGACTCTACAGCACAGCTTCAGGAGACAGCTGGCATTGCAGCAGAAACTGTGACTATTCCTGATAAGACTGTGGATATTTGTGTGACTGATAAAAATCATCCCAGTACCAGTGTGATGAACAATGGTCCCAGTACAAGTGTGATGGACAGTCCTACCAACTCCGTTCAAGTAGTGAATAATAATAGTAATGTACAGACTGCTGTGACTTCAGTGTGGGGCCTTGGCCCTGATAAACCCACATTTGCTCAGGTGGTGCGCTCTGCTCCTGGTAGCTCCGCCCCCAAGCGGGGTTTCCCCCTGCAGCCTACCACTTTGGGCACCCCGGGATCTGGTCTTGGGTCTCTGGCTTCTGCTGGGGGTCCGAGAAGAAATGTGGTAATTCTCAAATGGGAAGGTGGTGCGATCCCTCCAGCACGGCGTGCAGTGGTGGATTTGATTCTGGAGATGGGTTTTGGGGCAAACGATCTGTATGCTCTAATACATGTAGCTGGGACACGGGATTATACTATTAGTTTCACCAGGCCAGAGGGTCTTGACCTGTTCTGGGAGCGATATGAGGCTCGGTGCAGGTCAAGACCTGAATGGGAAGGTCTGGCCCCAGTTGCGGTTTCGCAAAGGTCAACGGTGAAAAAGATAACCATCATACTCACTCATGAGAGTGTTCCTGCTCGGGACCTAGAGGTCTGGTTAAGGAACTATGGTGAGGTTTTGACTAAGCCCAGCAAAATCCTTGATGAGCGTAACATCCGGACTGGGGGTTGGTCAGTAACAGTCAGGTTGGCCAGGGATGGGAATGTTGTCCGTCACCTGCCCTCCTCAGCTTTTATAGGGAGGGATAGGATGACTATTTTCTACCCTGGTCAGCCGAAGCTGTGTCACCGCTGTGGAGAAAAGGGGCATTTGAGCTCTTCCTGTTCAGCCTTGATATGTTCAGTGTGTCGGGGTCAGGGTCATATGGCTAAGGACTGCACCGAAATGATCAGGTGCAACCTGTGCCTGCGCCTTGGCCACCCCTACAGCAGATGTCCTGAAGCCTGGCACAATATGGAGAAGGAGGTAATTGATGACATGTCAAGGCTGGACAGGATGGAGGGTGAGGCCCCTGGTGTACCATCCTCCTCTGGGGTGACCGTCTCCCCTGGTCCTGCTCAGGATCCCTCCCCAGTTCCTGTGGCCACCCCTCCTGTGTCTGTAAGTATTCCTTCTGTATCTGTCTCTGTGTCCCCCCAGCCTACTGTACCCTCTCCTCTTGTGTCAGAACCTTCCAAGTCTGTGCCCCCCGAGTCAGTTACCCCCCAGGAGTCTACCCCTCCTAAGTCTGACTCAAAGGGAGCACCCCCCCCACCAGGAGTGGTAGTGGGTACTAAAAAGGTCGCTTCTTCCTCTGTAAAGGAGTCTTCTGTAGAGACTCCAAAGAAAAAAACAAGAGATGAGGGCATCTCTGAAGCTGACCTGCAGTACCTGGAGGAGAGAAGGAAGGTTGGGAAGCGGAAGAAGCAGGTGGTGAGGACAGAACAGGCTCCAGTGCCTGTCTCCAACTGTTATAGGTCCTCTAATTGGGATATCTCTTCATCTGGAGCTTCTTCGGAGCGAAGTTCTGATTCCGAAATGGAGTTTGAGGCGGCCTCAAGAAAGAGAGAGGCTTCTGGTGATGAGCAGCAGAGGGGAGCTAAGAAGCAAACCACCCAATAACCCAAATGGCGGTTCCCCCTCCGTTAAAAGTGGTGACAATAAATGTCACCAGCATTAAGTCAGTAAGAGCTCGTTCTATGGCCTTCTTTTTGTTCAGCCAATTAGATGCTGAAATTTTATTTTTGCAAGAGACTAGGCTCACCTCCTTGGCAGATATTCATATGGCCAAGAGAGAGTGGAGGTATGGTCCATCTTACTGGTCTCTTGCGGCCGAGCTTTACGGCGGTGTGGCGGTGTTGTTTAAAACCGGCATGGTAACTGTCCGGCGGGTTATTGAGGTGGAGATTGGGAGATGTATGGTCTTAGACGTCCTTGTGGGAGGGCAGGACCTGCGCCTAATTAATGTTTATGGACCGCACACAAAGTGGGACAGGAAATGCCTTTTTACAAGGATCAAGCCATTTCTTTTTACATCCCGGCAAGTGGTCTTTGGAGGTGACTTTAATACAGTAACTAGGCCCAAGGACAGGAAGGACTTCAAGGACAGGCTGGGATATGATAGCGTTTTTTTAAATAGTATGGTTAGGGATGCTGGTCTTCTGGATGTGCACATTAAGCACCTCCCGGATGACACTGGGTTCACCTTTCATCGAGGTAATAGTCAGAGTAGAATAGATAGGTTTTTTTTGAAGGAGACCTCTGCTTTCTCACCCCCAGTGGTGCAGGCAGTGGAGTTCTCTGATCACTGTATGCTATCTGTGGTCCTGAATGCTTCAGACGCCCCTCAGAGGGGTAAGGGCATCTGGAGATTGAATTCGACTCTACTCAAGGAAGAAAATGTTAGACAATCCTTTGAGGAATTCTTTCAGGCACAGGTGACCATCCTGGACTTTTGTAGCAGCAAGGCTGAGTGGTGGGAGCTGACCAAAAAGAGGATTGCTGGATTCTTCAGGGGCCTAGCCAATAGAAAGCAGTTTAATAAATACATGACCTACCAACATTTATGGAGGAAGCTGGATATTCTTGTCTCGAGAGGAGGAGATCCTGGGGCAATCTCCGAAGTGAAACTCCTTCTCAGGAAGTGTCAATATGACCGGCATGCCTCTTTGGTTCTGGAGAGGGACTATGGGAAGTACCACTCGCCTGACCCTTACCAGAACTGCAAACAAGGTGTAGCTGTTAAAACGGTCGTTGGCCTTAAGGACAGTACAGGTTCCTTGACAAAGTCCAGGTCAGGGGTTCTGGAGGTCGTGAGGTCCTTTTATGCTGACCTTCTTGGGAGGAAAGAGCTTGACTGTGACAAGATGGAAAGCTTTTTGGACTCTACTCCAGGTCTAAATGATGAAGATGTCCCATTGATGAATTTGACAGAGGAGATCACAGTTGAAGAGGTGATAAGGGCAATTGAACAGCTTGCCATCAAAAAGTCACCTGGACCGGATGGCTTGACGGCTGAGTTTTACAAAGCTTTTAAGTCTATTCTGGCCCCACATTTGGTAGAGGTTTTTAACAGTTGCCTTGCTGAGGGGGTACTTCACTCTTCCATGAGGCACTCAGCTGTGATTCTTCTTTCAAAGGGTAAAGATCCTTCGATGGTTGAGAATTGGCGCCCCATCAGCCTTCTTAATGTCGATACAAAGATACTGGCAAAGATATTTTTCTGGCGCCTATCGTCAGTAGCAGAGTCTTTGCTTTCTCGCCATCAGCACTGTTCGGTCCAGGGTAGGTGCACCTTCACAGCGGTTTTAGCTGTCCGGGAGGCCTTGGAGCGGTGCAGGGCTGCAGGCTGGGGAAAGTATTTGCTGACATTGGATCAGGCAAAGGCTTTTGATCGTGTCAACCATGAGTACCTGTGGTTGCTCCTTAGTAAGTACGGTCTGCCGGGTGGTTTTGTCGATTGGTTAAAAGTCTTGTATAAGGGGGCAGAAAGCTTTCCTCTTGTTAATGGTTGGGTTGGGCAGTCCTTTGAGGTTGGCTCCGGGGTGCGCCAGGGTTGTCCCCTGAGTCCCCTGCTCTATGTGTTTGCAATCGACCCTTTCATCAGGAGGCTAGAGAGCAGCATGTTGTGTGGGGTACCAGTGGGTCTCCCGGGTGAGCCGCCTTTGAGGGTTGTTGCCTATGCGGACGATGTGTCAGTGATTGTCACCGGGGCGGATGAAGCAGAGGAGGTGGTCTCTCTGACATCACGGTATTCTGAAGCATCAGGCTCCAAGATCAATCAGGAAAAGAGTGAAGTCTTCTGGATGGGAAAGGAAGGTGAGGGTTTTGATCTCCCGGACACCTTTCCAGTGCCCCAGGAAAGAATTAAGATTCTAGGCATTGAATTTGGACCCGGCGATTATGGCCTCAAAAACTGGGAAGGCAGACTGGAAATTGCCAATACTAAGGTGGTCAGCTGGAAGAAATGGAAGTTATCTATGAGGGAAAGGGTTGATCTGATTAAGACTTACCTGATTCCGATCTTTTTGTATGTCAGCTTTGTCTGCATCTTGCCAGTGTCTCTCTATGCTAGGGTCAGTAGTGTGTTCTTCCAGATGTTGTGGGGGAACAGACTGAACCCCATCAAGAGGAATGTCACCTATCTATCCAGGAGGGAGGGTGGCTTAGGTATGGTCAACCCAGTTCTTTTCTTTTCACTGCTTTTTCTCAAGTTTAATATTGGTAATATGCTTGCAGTGGAACCTCCTGGATGGGCAGGCATTTTTAGATCTTGGTTTAGGCCTTTTCTGCGACTTTGGGAAGAAGGTGGCCAAGTGAAGAATCTCAGGGGTCATCGTGGTCAGCTACCAGCCTATGTCGCTCCGTGCCTGAAGTTATTACGGCAGTGGCGATTGTCGGCTGAAGATCTCAGATCGGTTCCGAGGAAAGTCCTTATGAGTCGAGTCTTGAGTGAAGTCTTTCATGACCCACTGGCCTTAAGGGATTGCCCAGGCCCAGTTTTGAGGGCAGGGTTAAGACTTATTAATTTGGACAGAGTACCTCCTAAATTCAGGGATCTGGCCTGGATGTGCTTCCATGGGAGGCTCTATGTTAGGGGCAATTTGAAATTCCGCAGTGGGGTGGATCGTAGCTGTCCTCGGGAGGAATGTGCAGGTGAGGAGGAGACTATGGACCATTTTCTGCTTCATTGCCCTTTTAACATAGAGATGTACAAACAGGTGGGGCGGGCCCTTGGTGTTCCTTTCCTCTCCGGGCTGGGTTATGCTGAGTGGGTGTACGGAGCATTCAATACTGGTGGGGTTTTTTGTTTAGATACACTTTTTCTAGTTAGCCTAGTAGTCCGTTATTTCACTTGGAACGCACGGTGTCAGGTCAGCATTCGGCGTAAAATCCTTCCTGTTCAGGTGGTGGTGTATGACATTCTGCATGAGGTGGAGAAGATTCGGGTACTTGAGAGAGACAAGCGGAGTCAGGGGGCTTGGTTGAAGGCGTGGAGGGGTTTCAAGCCTCCCTGACTGCCAGGAGTCTCTTTCCCGGGTGTGGCTGTCTGTCTCTTATCACCCTAGATTATTATTTTTTTGGATTAATTTTTGATAAATGGCTGCGTACATAGGTAATGGGTTGTGCCTCTTAGGCCTTCTCTGCTGCTTTATGTAAATAGTTTTGGTAACGGATTATGTATATATTGTATATATTCTGAACATGGATGTGTATTCCTTGGATTTCTGTTGAAGTTTTGTACTATGGTTTTGTTTTTTACTTTTGTATAAAATTGGTTGCTTGATTCTTTTTAATAAAAGATCAATAGTGCCCCATCATTGGTATCAGTGGGAGGAATAGTTCCCCATCATTGGTGTCAGTGGGAGGAATAGTGCCCCATCATTGGTATCAGTGGGAGGAATAGTGCCCCATCATTGGTATCACTGGGAGGAATAGTGCCCCATCATTGGTATCACTGGGAGGAATAGTGCCCCATCATTGGTATCACTGGGAGGAATAGTGCCCCATCATTGGTATCAGTGGGAGGAATAGTGCCCCATCATTGGTGTCAGTGGGAGGAATAGTGCCCCATCATTGGTGTCAGTGGGAGGAATAGTGCCCCATTGTTGGTATCAGTGGGAGGAATAGTGCCCCATCATTGGTGTCAGTGGGAGGAATAGTGCCCCATTGTTGGTATCAGTGGGAGGAATAGTGTCCCATCATTAGTGTCAGTGGGAGGAATAGTGCCCCATCATTGGTGTCAGTGGGAGGAATAGTGCCCCATCTTTAGTGTCAGTGGGAGGAATAGTGCCCCACCCATCATTGGAGCACAGGTGTGTCAGGAGGAAGGTGTCTCTCTGAAGCTGTTCTAGGTGATCCGTGTGAGAGGGGAGTGGTGGTGAAATCTCTCCCAGCCCTCCTGGCCCCTTTCTGGGGAAGCCATGGAGGACAGCAGGGCCTCTCCTGCTGGAAGCTCCCAGCCATCTCCTGGGCCATCGGGTAACATGCCTGCCCCTGTACAAGCCATGGTTGGTGATCTCTCTACCCCTGGTGAGAATGAAGGCTCAGAGGCGAGTGGTGGCCGGGATTAAGGTCCTGAATAGGGAGAGAGACAAACTCTATAAACTGAGAGCGGAGGTGAAGCGCTTGAGAAGGCAGCGTGAGGGCTTACATAGCCAGAAACGTGGGTCCATGGATCCAGAGATCCAACTGGCCAAGGTTCGAGTGGAACACCAAGAAACCATTGTGGCCATGATGGAAGGCAGAGATGGGCCCTTTAAGGAAAAATTCTGCAATGACAGAAGGTTTGCCAGGATGACAAAGATGGAGGTGGAGGAGGAGACCCCCAGTTCAGACCCCCTGCCCCCTCAGGGAGAGGTAAGCAGCCCCATGCCTTCCCAGGACTCAGGAGGCATGCTGAGGGTAATCCAGGCAATGGAGTCTCCTTTGCGGGAGGATCAGTTGGTGTTTCATGAAGAGGACATTGCTGATAATGTGCCTGACAAGGTAAAGCCCGTCAAGCCTCATGTGGAGCATAAAACTGTTTTTGTGAACACTGTGACTGATACTGACAATGTGCCCAGTGACAATCAGGCTGCTAGTCCTATGTGTAGCAATGCTGTGCCTGCTGATGCTGCAGTGCAGCAAAAAATGCATTTAAAAAATGACATTCCTGCAGAGGAACTACAACATTCAGCAGAACCAATTAACCCCCCTTTAGCTGAGTCTAAAGTTGTTTGCCCCACAGCTGCTGAGGACTCTACAGCACAGCTTCAGGAGACAGCTGGTATTACATCAGAAACTGTGACTATTCCTGATGGGAATGTGAATGTTTGTGTGACTGATAAAAATTATCCCAGTACAAGTGTGATGGACAGTCCTACCAACTCCATTCCAGCAGATAATAATAATAATTGTAATGTACAGACTAATGTTACATCAGTGTGGGGCCTTGGCCCTGATAAGCCTACATTTGCTCAGGTGGTACGCTCTGCTCCTGGTAGCTCCGCCCCCAAGAGGGTTTTCCCCCTGCGACCTACCACCTTGAGCACCCCAGGATCTGGTCTTGGGTCTCTGGCTTCTGCTGGGGGTCCCAGACGTAATGTTGTTATTCTGAAATGGGAAGGTGGTGCGATCCCTCCAGCACGGCGTGTGGTGGTGGACATGATTTTGGAGATGGGTTTTGGGGCAAATGACCTGTATGCCCTAATACATGTTGCTGGGAGCCGGGAATATACTATTAGTTTCACCAGGCCAGAGGGTCTTGACCTGTTCTGGGAGCGATATGAGGCTCGGTGCAGGTCAAGACCCGAATGGGAAGGTCTGGCCCCAGTGGCGGTTTCACAAAGGTCTACAGTGAAAAAGATCACAATTATTCTCACTAATGAGAGTGTCCCTGCTCGAGATTTAGAGGTCTGGTTAAAGAATTATGGTGAGGTATTGACTAAGCCCAGCAAAATCCTTGATGAGCGTAACATCTGGACTGGGGGTTGGTCGGTTACAGTCAGGTTGGCCAGGGATGGGAATGTTGTCCGTCACCTGCCCTCCTCAGCTTTTATAGGGAGGGATAGGATGACTATTTTTTACCCTGGTCAGCCGAAGCTGTGTCACCGCTGTGGAGAAAAGGGGCATTTGAGCTCTTCCTGTTCAGCCTTGATATGTTCAGTGTGTCGGGGTCAGGGTCATATGGCCAGGGACTGCACCGAGATGATCAGGTGCAACCTGTGCCAGCGCCTTGGCCACCCCTATAGCAGATGTCCTGAAGCCTGGCACAATATGGAGAAGGAGGTAATTGATGACATGTCAAGGCTGGACAGGATGGAGGGTGAGGCCCCTGGTGTACCATCCTCCTCTGCGGTGACTGACTCCCCTGGCCCTGCTCAGGATCCCTCCCCAGTTCCTGTAGCCACCCCTCCTGTGTCTGTAAGTATTCCTTCTGTATCTGTATCTGTCTCCCCCCAGCCTACTGTACTCTCTCCTCATGTGTCAGAACCGTCCAAGTCTGTGCCCCCTGAGTCAGTTACCCCCCAGGAGTCTACCCCTCCTAAGTCTGATTCAAAGGGAGCACCCCCCCCCACCAGGAGTGGTAGTGGGTACTAAAAAGGTCGCTTCTTCCTCTGTAAAGAAGTCTTGTGGAAAGACTTCACAGGAAAAAAGTAAGAGATGAGGGCATCTCTGAAGCTGACCTGCAGTACCTGGAGGAGAGAAGGAAGGTTGGGAAGCGGAAGAAGCAGGTGGTGAGGATGGAACAGGCTCCAGTGCCTGTCTCCAACCGTTATAGGTCCTCTAATTGGGATATTTCTTCATCTGGAGCTTCTTCGGAGCGAAGTTCTGATTCCGAAATGGAGTTTGAGGCGGCCTCAAGAAAGAGAGGCTTCTGGTGATGAGCAGCAGAGGGAAGCTAAGAAGCAATCCACCCAATAACCCAAATGGCGGTTCCCCCTCCGTTAAAAGTGGTGACAATAAATGTCGCCAGCATTAAGTCAGTAAGAGCTCGTTCTATGGCCTTCTTTTTGTTCAGCCAATTAGATGCTGAAATTTTATTTTTGCAAGAGACTAGGCTCACCTCCTTGGCAGATATTCATATGGCCAAGAGAGAGTGGAGGTATGGTCCATCTTACTGGTCTCTTGCGGCCGAGCCTTACGGCGGTGTGGCGGTGTTGTTTAAAACCGGCATGGTAACTGTCCGGCGGGTTATTGAGGTGGAGATTGGGAGATGTATGGTCTTAGACGTCCTTGTGGGAGGGCAGGACCTGCGCCTAATTAATGTTTATGGGCCGCACACAAAGTGGGACAGGAAATGCCTTTTTACAAGGATCAAGCCATTTCTTTTTACATCCCGGCAAGTGGTCTTTGGAGGTGACTTTAATACAGTAACTAGGCCCAAGGACAGGAAGGACTTCAAGGACAGGTTGGGATATGATAGCGTTTTTTTAAATAGTATGGTTAGGGATGCTGGTCTTGTGGATGTGCACATTAAGCACCTCCCGGATGACACTGGGTTCACCTTTCATCGAGGTAATAGTCAGAGTAGGATAGATAGGTTTTTTTTTGAAGGAGACCTCTGCTTTCTCACCCCCAGTGGTGCAGGCAGTAGAGTTCTCTGATCACTGTATGCTATCTGTGGTCCTGAATGCTTCAGACTCCCCTCAGAGGGGTAAGGGCATCTGGAGATTGAATTCGACTCTACTCAAGGAAAAATATGTTAGACAATCCTTTGAGGAATTCTTTCAGGCACAGGTGACCATCCTGGACTTTTGTAGCAGCAAGGCTGAGTGGTGGGAGCTGACCAAAAAGAGGATCGCTGGATTCTTCAGGGGCCTAGCCAATAGAAAACAGTTTAATAAATACATGACCGGGGGGCGTGGCCTAGCGATGGCGGAGTGAGGACGTGTTTCCAAAGTGCTCCTGACTATCCCCTCTCCCACTCACGAACCTAACGGCTTAAATAATATATGAAGACGGAATGCTAACCCCCAAAAGGTACAGAACAAGATCTGCAACAAACGGAGGCCAGATAGCTACCCCACGGAGCAGTATTCGGAGATACTTCCGCGGTCAGCAGAGGAGATCACCAGGCGCCATAGTTGCAGCGCCACGTGGACACTTTATGGCAGACTCGGACGTGCTAGCCTCACCTCTATCCCCAACTACGTCTGTGTCTTCAGATTGTCTATCAGACACGCCAACGATCCTTGGCTCTATTATGGCAGGCACATCACAAAGACATTCCGGAATCCCGGAGGAGCTGCGGGCTATCCTATGTGCTCTTCCTACCAAGGCAGACATTGAGGCCTTGCCCACCAGATCAGAAATCGAGGCCCTCATATCCCGGGTGGAGGAGGCACACTCACGCGATGTGCAGGAAATAAAAGCGGAGCTCCAGACAATTACAGAGAGGGTGGATTCGGGGGAAACCTCTCTGTCTGCTCTCACACAACGTGTTGCGGCCTTAGAACATTCCCAAGAATCACAAGCGGCTACAGCAGTGGAGTTCCAACTGCGTTTGGAGGACATGGAAGACCGTAGCCGCCGCAACAATCTGCGGCTGCGGGGCCTTCCCGAGGCTACAGGAGCGGAAGACCTGGAGGCATCGGTAACTGCCATCTTCCAACAGGTCCTAGGAGCCCCTCCGGCTTCATTGGAATTAGACCGTGTCCACAGGTCATTGGGGCCCAGATCAACGGATCCGGACAGACCGAGGGACGTGATCTGCAGGATTCACCGCTACACACAGAAGGAACTTATCCTGCGCAAGGCCTGGGACCAAGGAGCGGTGGAATTTGATGGAGCGACGATCAAGATCCTACCAGACCTCTCGAGAGCAACTCTACAGAGAAGGGCACAGCTGAGACCAATCCTAGATATGGCTCGCCGGCAGGGATGCACGTACCGCTGGGGATACCCCTTAGCGGTGAGTTTCCGTAAAGGACCCAGCACCTTCAGCCTACGTTCTCCCCAAGATCTGCCAGACCTCTTTACTTTCCTAGAAACGGAACCGATTCCGGTTCCTAACTGGCTGGCCCTACTCCCGCGAAGAACGGATCGCACAAGTTCCTCCTCCCAACGGAATTTTCAGCTTCCACGCCAACAACGATCCAGGGGACGAAACCGGGCGACCTCAGCCGGGGGTACACGTGAGTTGTAACGTAGCTTTCCTGATATCAATGTTGCCCTGACCTGATCCTCACCACCCAGTTGTTTTGTTATATTGAGCCCTTGATCTCGGCTTGCCCAATAGACCCCCACATGAATGACAGCAGTCTTACTCACCCCAAAAATTTACAGCCAAATACCCCACTTGCTACGTTTAAGCAGCTCACGGGACATTTGCAGATGGAGTATGTTCGGGACCTGACTAGCTCCCTGATTCCTAGAATGTTTATCTGGGCTCAGATTCAAAGCCAGAACATCAGTGAAGGTCGTGGACTGGATTATATTTGCAGATCCTAGAGAATACCCTGCATTGCCAGAAGGAGGTACTGTCCTTAGAATTCCCCATGTTTCTATGACCGCGGTGAACAGGTTCATTTGCAGACCGTAAAGTATCTTTATCACTAGCAAGCTGGACACTATATGCTCTGAGCTAGCAGCATTCTTTGGTATTCTTAAATGTCAGTACATTTGATTTATACATGCCTTTGCAAAAGATGTTTGTAAGGAGGGGTCTATGACACAGGACTCCTAATGACTCAGGTGGTGATAGAAAATAGGAAAAGATTACGGCCTCATTATGAGGAATTTACTAGGAAAATGGCCACAGTTTTTAGAGTGTTATTTTCCCGGACTGCAGCTTAAGGTAAACAGAAACGGAATCTGCATTGGGGAATAACACATATACCTATACACGGGGGGAGTAGGTCCACTACTTCTATGGGCTCAGCCGAAATTAGCGGAGGATCTAGTCGGGAATGTTAAGTGACTACCTGATGGCGACACAACACATGGTTTTGCATCCCGTTTGTGACAGGTTGTTTTAATGTTCTATCCTGTCTTGTAATCCTACCTAAAAATGTTTTCTAGCCGTTTATATACCAATACTGTCATACCTAATTACAGTGAGTTGGGTGAGGGAAGTCAATGAGTTCCAATCTGACTGTCGCTTCCTACACCTCCACTTAGGGTTACGCTCGTTTACCAGTAATTAACTGGTGAGCGTATTAGCACTATTGTGCTACCTCTTTAGTTCAACACTACTGCACCTGAAGAGTGCAAACTTAATATATCTCTTTCTATCTATTATTTATTTGATTTATTCCTACTCCCTTTCTCTCTTTCTCCTCTTCTTCCCACCCCCCCCTCCCCCTTCCTAAACCCGAACCCACATATCTTCCCACTTTATAATTTTCAACTGGGGGACATGGAGACGGTGAATGTGTTCTCGTTAAATGTGAAGGGCCTTAATGTGCCTGAGAAACGGAGGATGTTGATCAATGATCTTCGTAGACATAAAGCTAACGTAGCATTCCTACAGGAAACTCACTTTAAAAGTGGCAACCTTCCAATCCTGAAAAACAAATTGTACCCGTGGGCCTATCACTCCACTTTTGCTGAGGCTAAATCACGAGGAGTCTCCATCCTCATCTCCCGCTCGGTCCCATGGACATGCGCGGAAGCAAAAACTGACCCAGAGGGACGTTATCTGTTCCTCAGAGGAGATATTGGTGGGATAGAAGTAACACTGGCCAATTTGTATGCACCTAATAGTCAACAAGACTATTTCATAAATAAAACAATAGATGCCTTGATGGAGTTCCGGAGAGGTCAGTTAATCCTGGGTGGGGACTTCAACGTTCCGTTGATCCCGGCAGAGGATACCTCTTCAGGTCATTCCTCAATCACACCGGCTACCCGAAAGCGTATTGCACGCTCGCTACACAAGGCCCAAATGATTGATGTTTGGAGACTTCTTCATCCAACTGAGAGAGACTACACTTTCTACTCCCCTCCACATAAAATATACTCCCGAATAGATTACTTCCTAATCCCTCATCCCCAACTACACGCTGTCCGCAGTTCCTCGATTGAATCAATTACATGGTCAGACCATGCTCCAATAATGCTAACATATGCCCTGACTGACAACCTTTCCTCCAAAACTCGGACGTGGAGACTTAATGAAAGTCTTCTTCAAGACATTTGTAAGGATGTAATTAGAGAATTAGACTTTTACTTCAAGACCAACGTCACCCCAAACAGTGACCCCGGAATAATTTGGGAGGCACACAAGGCAGTAATCCGTGGCGTCCGAATCAAACACGGGGCACGGGTTAAAAGACAACGCACAACACAAATGAAAGCTCTTTTAGATGAGTTGCACATAGTTGAAGCTAGACACAAACACGCCCAAACACCCTCCAATGAGGCGGAAATCCTACTCTTACGTAATAAAATTACGGACCTCATGTTATTTCGGGCCAAAGCGGCGATTCAGATCTGCCGACGCAAGAATTACGAATCAGGGAACAAGTGCGGTAAACTCCTAGCTAACTCCTTAAAAGAACAGGTGTTAGCGAATTACATTCCCCAAGTCATGACACCCTCAGGCCAGAAAGTTACACTACCCCGAAATATCACTAAAGAATTTAGAGATTTCTACGCATCACTATACAATCTACAACGGCCTCCTTCTCCACAAGACCAAATTGACGCATACCTTCACGGCTCAGGCCTACCCACACTTCCCATTGAAACTAGGGAGTCCCTAGAGGAACCGATAACCACAGAAGATCTACAGGTAGCGATAAGTGCGAGTAAATCGGGAAAAGCCCCGGGACCTGATGGGTTAACGGTGCAATACTACAAAATCCTGCTCTAATCCCTGGGAGAACCAATGCTTAATTTCTTTAACTCATTAGGCTCAGGCACGACCATCCCTAGGGACACTCTAGCCACTCATATAGCAGTGATACTTAAGGAGGGGAAAGATCCGTCGGCCTGTGGAAGTTATAGGCCTATCTCTCTCCTCAACGTATATCTGAAAATCTTCACTAAAATTCTGGCCAACAGGATCCAAAAACACCTCCCAGACTTGATCCATTTGGATCAAGTTGGATTCGTCCCAACCAGAGAAGCTAGGGACAACACGATCAAAGTGTTGAACCTTGTCCACATAGTAAATCAGAATAAGACCCCATGTGTTCTTTTGAGTATAGACGCAGAGAAGGCCTTTGACAGGGTGAACTGGCACTACATGACCTCCGTTTTGGGCTATGTGGGCTTGGGCAACACGATGCTCAACTGGATAAACTCGCTCTACTCAGATCCCACGGCCCGGGTTCGAGCTAATGGGATTCTGTCCGACTCGTTTACGATCAAAAACGGAACCCGTCAGGGGTGCCCGTTATCCCCACTTCTCTTTGCCCTGTCACTGGAGCCCTTCCTGTGCACTATAAGAGCTAATCAAGACATAAATGGAGTTGAGATAGGTAATTCCCAACAGAAGGTAGCCGCTTACGCGGATGACATGTTGTTCACACTTACTAACCTGATGATATCCCTCCCAAATCTTCTGCAGGAATTTAGAGAATATAGTAATATATCTAACCTGAAAATTAACCTTACCAAGTCCGAAGCTATGGGCATAGGACTACATTCCCGACTACTTACATCCCTTAGAGAAAGCTTCAGTTTCAAATGGACAACTAAGGCTCTGAAATATTTAGGCACTCACATCCCCTCCAAAATATCTCACGTATTTGCGCTAAATTTCCCCCCGCTATTAAATACGATCCGGTCCTTATTGACCAAATGGCAAACGGGTCTACACTCATGGTTCGGGAGATGCAATATTCTCAAGATGAGCATACTCCCCAAATTTTTATATTTGTTACAAGCTCTACCGATCCAGATCCCTTCAACATATTTTGCCCAGACTAGTAAATTATTTTCTGACTTCATTTGGGCCAATAAAAAGCCCAGACTCTCCAGGAAGCTCCTTACCCTACCTAAACTTTACGGTGGTCTGGCAGTACCAGACCTCCGTAAATATTACTACGCAACTCATCTGGTCAGACTTATAGACTGGAACCGACATCAGTCTACTAAACTTTGCACCAATTTAGAACAATTACAATGTGACATACCCCTTATCAGAGCGCCATGGTGCTACAACTTACTTCCAAGTTACATGAAAAGACATCCCCTTATAGGTGTGACCACGCGCATATGCTCAACCCTATTCATACAATTCCACCTTACATCACCAATATCCCCGATCCGTCCAATCTTAGGCACGCCAGAGTTCACTCCAGGGTACACAGATCCATTATTTATATCCCTACAGAGTTCTAATCACTTCCAGGCCTCTCACTTTCTCCTGAGCGGAAACTGGCCTACTATAACGGAACTTAGGAACCCAGCCGGCCCGTTTAAGTTAGATTTTTTAAGAGCTCTCCAACTAGATCATTTCCTCAAAACACTACCACCCCCCAATAGCTTTAACCAGCCTCTGACAACATACGAAACATATTGCACGGAAGAGGATCCCATGCCACATGCCTTATCAGCCACATACCAATTGTTAATTACACCCCCAGACAACTTCAGCTTGCAAAGCTTAGAATCCTGGGAACAGGACCTACAATGTAAATTTACGTCACGTCAAAAGCAGAATATAATTCATTTCACATACAGATCCTCGATCTGCACGAAAATGCAGGAGACTAATTACAAACTGATCACTAGGTGGTACAATACTCCTGTAAAATTACATAAGATGTTCCCCTCCACATCGGATAGATGCTGGAGATGCTTTAGTGATATTGGCACCATCTTCCACATTTTCTGGACATGCCCATTGTTGGAGAGGTTCTGGAGGGACATCCAAAACATTATGCAGAAGTTCTCTGAACGAACAATGTCAAATGATCCCGCCCTATTTCTGCTCCACGCCACCACCTCGACTAGTAAAGTGTACAAAAAATCACTGATCCGGCATCTACTGGATGCTGCCAAGGCGTGTATTCCCTTGCTTTGGAAATCTACACAGCCCCCTTCAGTTGGTATGTGGATCAGAAAGGTGGAAGACATTAAGAGAATGGAGGATCTGATCCTGACCGCTAGAAATCAAAGCGAACTGTTTTCCAGGACTTGGTCCGGGTGGAACATGTTTATCTTTTCAGATGAAGGGCAGATGCTTCTGGAAGGGAACTCATCTGCTTAGGAAAGACCACCTATGATATGCTTCGGTTCGCGAAAAACGTACAGCGTTGGTCAATCTCGAACCTGCCAGGGAATGTGCGAGGTGGCCGTCTCCCTGTCCCCTCCTTTCCCTCCCCTCTTTCCCTATCCCCCCTGTCCCCCCCCCCCCCTTCCTTCCTATCTCCTATATTTCTGTCTCTATTTAGATTATTTTCTTTCTATAGTTTTAACAGGAATAGGTACACAAAAATGGAAACGGAGAGGGTCGTTTCCTCCCACATATCTTGTCTTAGTCATACATATAAGGCTTATTAGTGTTACACAATGGTTTACTTACAAAGAAATATTCATTACTGTATATATATAAAGCGATTTTATACCATTGGAGGCTGTGTCCTCAAAAAAGAATGTATGTACATGCCTTATGTTACCAGGTTGGACCTACGTCCTCTCTTGCTCTTTAATAAACTTATAATTTTGAATAAATACATGACCTACCAACGTTTACGGAGGAAGCTGGATATTCTTGTCTCGAGAGGAGGAGATCCTGGGGAAATCTCCGAAGTGAAACTCCTTCTCAGGAATTGTCAATATGACCGGCATGCCTCTTTGGTTCTGGAGAGGGACTATGGGAAGTACCACTCACCTGACCCTTACCAGAACTGCAAACAAGGTGTAGCTGTTAAAACGGTCGTTGGCCTTAAGGACAGTACAGGTTCCTTGACAAAGTCCAGGTCAGGGATACTGGAGGTCGTGAGGTCCTTTTTATGCTGACCTTCTTGGGAGGAAAGAGCTTGACCGTGACAAGATGGAAAGCTTTTTGGACTCTACTCCAGGTCTAAATGATGAAGATGTCCCATTGATGAATTTGACAGAGTAGATCACAGTTGAAGAGGTCATAAGGGCAATTGAACAGCTTACCATCAAAAAGTCACCTGGACCGGATGGCTTGACGGCTGAGTTTTACAAAGCTTTTAAGTCTATTCTGGCCCCACATTTGGTAGAGGTTTTTAACAGTTGCCTTGCAGAGGGGGTACTTCCCCCTTCCATGAGGCACTCGGCTGTGATTCTTCTTTCAAAGGGTAAAGATCCTTCGATGATTGAGAATTGGCGCCCCTTCAGCCTTCTTAATGTCGATAGAAAGATACTGGCAAAGATCATTTTCTGGCGCCTAGCTGTCCGGGAGGCCTTGGAGCGATACAGGGCTGCAGGCTGGGGAAAGTATTAGCTGACATTGGATCAGGCAAAGGCTTTTGATCGTGTTAACCATGAGTACCTGTGGTTGCTCCTTAGTAAGTACGGTCTGCCGGGTGGTTTTGTCGATTGGTTGAAAGTCTTGTATAAGGGGGCAGAGAGCTTTCCTCTTGTTAATGGTTGGGTTGGGCAGTCCTTTGAGGTTGGCTCTGGAGTGCATCAAGGTTGTCCCCTGAGTCCCCTGCTCTATGTGTTTGCAATCGACCCTTTCATCAGGAGGCTAGAGAGCGGCATGTTGTGTGGGGTGCCAGTGGGGCTCCCGGGTGAGCCGCCTTTGAGGGTTGTTGCCAATGCGGACGATGTGTCGGTGATTGTTACCGGGGCGGATGAAGCAGAGGAGGTGGTCTCTCTGACATCACGGTATTCTGAAGCATCAGGCTCCAAGATCAATCAGGAAAAGAGTGAAGTCTTCTGGATGGGAAAGGAAGGTGAGGGTTTTGATCTCCCGGACACCTTTCCAGTGCCCCAGGAAAGAATTAAGATTCTAGGCATTGAATTTGGACCCGGCGATTATGGCCTCAAAGACTGGGAAGGCAGACTGGAAATTGCCAATACTAAGGTGGTCAGCTGGAAGAGATGGAAGTTATCTATGAGGGAAAGGGTTGATCTGATTAAGACTTACCTGATTCCGATCTTCTTGTATGTCAGCTTTGTCTGCATCTTGCCAGTGTCTCTCTATGCTAGGGTCAGTAGTGTGTTCTTCCAGATGTTGTGGGGGAACAGACTGAACCCCATCAAGAGGAATGTCACCTATCTATCCAGGAGGGAGGGTGGCTTAGGTATGGTCAACCCAGTTCTTTTCTTTTCACTGCTTTTTCTCAAGTTTAACATTGGTAATATGCTTGCAGTGGAACCTCCTGGATGGGCAGGCATATTTAGATCTTGGTTTAGGCCTTTTCTACGACTTTGGGAAGAAGGTGGCCAAGTGAAGAATCTCAGGGGTCATCGTGGTCAGCTACCAGCCTATGTCGCTCCGTGCCTGAAGTTACTACGGCAGTGGCGATTGTCGGCTGAAGATCTCAGATCGGTTCCGAGGAAAGTCCTTATGAGTCGAGTCTTGAGTAAAGTCTTTCATGACCCACTGGCCTTAAGGGATTGCCCAGGCCCAGTTTTGAGGGCAGGGTTAAGACTTATTAATTTGGACAGAGTACCTCCTAAATTCAGGGATCTGGCCTGGATGTGCTTCCATGGGAGGCTCTATGTTCGGGGCAATTTGAAATTCCGCAGTGGGATGGATCGTAGCTGTCCTCGGGAGGAGTGTGCAGGTGAGGAGGAGACTATGGACCATTTTCTGCTTCATTGCCCTTTTAACATAGAGGTGTACAAACAGGTGGGGCGGGCCCTCGGTGTTCCTTTCCTCTCCAGGCTGGGTTATGCTGAGTGGGTGTATGGAGCATTCAATACTGATGGGGTTTTTTGTTTAGATACACTTTTTCTAGTTAGCATAGTAGTCCGTTATTTCACTTGGAACGCACGGTGTCAGGTCTGCATTCGGCGTAAAATCCTTCCTGTTCAGGTGGTGGTGTATGACATTCTGCATGAGGTGGAGAAGATTCGGGTACTTGAGAGAGACAAGCGGAGTCGGGGGGCTTGGTTGAAGGCGTGGAGGGGTTTCAAGCCTCCCTGACTGCCAGGAGTCTCTTTCCCGGGTGTGGCTGTCTGTCTCTTTTCACCCTAGATTATTTTTTGGATTCATTTTTGATAAACTGCTGCGTACATAGGTGATGGGTTGTGCCTCTTAGGCCCTCTCTGCTGCTTTATGTAAATAATTTTGGTAGTGGATTATGTATATATTGTGTATATATATTCTGAACATGGATGTGTATTCCTTGGATTTCTGTTGAAGTTTTGTACTATGGTTTTGTTTTTTACTTTTGTATAAAATTGGTTGCTTGATTCTTTTAATAAAAGATCAATAGTGCCCCATCATTGGTGTCAGTGGGAGGAATAGTGCCCCATCATTGGTGTCAGTGGGAGGAATAGTGCCCCATCACTGGTGTCAGTGGGAGGAATAGTGCCCCATCATTGGTGTCAGTGGGAGGAATAGTGCCCCATCATTGGTGTCAGTGGGAGGAATAGTGCCCCCTCATTGGTGTCAGTGGGAGGAATAGTGCCCCAAAGGACAAATAAAGACAAGGAAAGGGCCGCATCCAGCCCCCGGGCCACAGTTTGGAGACCGCTGACCTAGAAGTTAAAAACAAATAAACACACTGCTGCCCACGCATGTGCGGTATTTGCAAAAAAACATGTTTTGTGGTTTGAACAAGCCCTTCGTTCTTTTCTAAAAAAAACGCCCATTGCTCTCATTGCACACCAGCGCACACGTTATACGCAGAACTAACGCTCGCTGTACGCATTGCAGCCCGCGCTCCCATCGCACACGAGTGCCTGCGCATTACACGCACGATAACGCACGCTTTGTGGTTCAAACATGTCCCTTATAATCTGGTAACATTAAAAAAAAATGGGAGGAAGAACAAATGCAGCGCAGCGCACGCTCTCATTGTACACCAGCGCACACGCGTTACACGCACAATAACGCACGCTGCGCGGTTCTGTAAACATCGAACGTGAAATGCGGTATGACTGCGTCGGGGAGAGACGATGGGATAATCCCAAGCCGTGTGTGGCCGGTTTTGCCGCCGTTTTCATCGATTCAATTGTTTTTCTCTTTTTTTCACCGGACCATCTGTTACAATGTAGCAGGTCGTGATTTGCATCTTGGAACAAAAGCGTCCTACCAGAGAGCCTCCAGCGGGTGGCAGTACAATTCCTGCTACAGCGCTGACATCTCCATTCAGGAGGAGGGGGGGGCTCAGGCTGCCAGCAAATCACAGCGCCTGTGTGTTCCCCCCCCTCCCCCCCCCTCCTGGAAGACCAGAGCTGGTTGGATCAGCCTCACGGAGATGTCTGTGAGCTGAGAATGAGGATCAGCCCCTCTCTCTATTCAGTGTCTCCTGTCTCCGATCAGATGCTCAGCACTGCCTTCCCCCCTGACCAATGCGGCAGATCTGCGCTGCCCTGCACCTCCAGCAACCACTGACAGCTCAGGGTTCAGGGGGGGCAGCCGCAATCGGTGGGGGGATAGACCATCTCCGGTAGACCATCTTCTCTCATCAGCCCTAAGGGAAGACCAACCCCCCCTCCCTCCATCAGCTTCAGCATCACTGAGGTACCAAAACCCTCGTCTGACAAAAGCTGGGAAACCCCCCCCCAACGCGCCCCCCCCCCAACACCTGGACTGCACTACCAAGGCTGGATCGTCCAAAGCTCGGTACGGATTCCTCACCTTCATCTAGGTGGGTCCTCTTTTTATCCAAAGACCGATGGCTCATTCTGCGTAAAACGCAACCTCGGTGCCACCACCTCCCACCAAGAGGATCGAGGCTTGGAGGAGATCTCCTTTAACGC
Source organism: Lithobates septentrionalis (assembly GCA_037952835.1). Classification (NCBI taxonomy): domain Eukaryota; kingdom Metazoa; phylum Chordata; class Amphibia; order Anura; family Ranidae; genus Lithobates; species Lithobates septentrionalis. Next base: position 65,256 of record JBBDGP010002539.1, read on the forward strand.
TGCTCTCGCCATCAGAATTTTGCAAGGAGCTAAACAAGGACAGATCAATATAAGGTTTGTTGTTGGAGGTGGGAGCGAGCCAATCTCCATCTACGTTCCATTTTATCCCTGGCAACATCGAAACCCCCCCCCCACCTTCTTCTCCAGCTATCTGCAGTCCACATCGCAACGAAGACCACCGTGGAGCTAATACCATCACCCACCTTCCTCCACATCACAGGAGACCCTCGGCTAATGAATCAGTTGGCTAATTGAATTATTTCTTTTGAGCGGACTTTCACTGGAGCGTTGGTGGAAGGGGGGGTGGTGGGGGTTGGCGAGACCAGTGAGCTCTTGTTTACCAGCGTGCCCTAATCGGGGGGGGGGGGGAGATAAAGCTGCATGTGTCCTGCAATGCAGGCAACAAAGAACTGCCAGTTTCATTCCTCCGCTGGTAATTAATTCTCCCCGAGAAGATTGGATCTTTATTGGACTAATTGCTTTTCTCCGAGGTCGCTCAGACTCCTTCCAGTCCTCTGGGTTATTTTTTTTTTTTCCTGGTGAAGATCTCCGTTGAGCATGGGCACAGTCCTCTCCCTGTCTCCGGGTTCCCGGAAAGCCAGCCTCTACGACGACGGCTCGGGGTCCCTGGCGCATTACAACAGTGTCAGCAAGGGCAGCGGGCAGAAACCCGATAAGGCTCTAAAGCGGCACTCCATGTTTATCCCTGCTCTGACCTGGAAAAGGCTGGTGGCTTCCACCAAAAAGAAGACCTCAAGGAAGGGAACCGCCAACAGCAATTACCAGAAGGACGTCGCCCACCTGAACCACGAGAATGTGAAAAAATCCTTATCCTGTGCCAATCTCTCCAGCTTTGACAACCAGCCTCTTGCCCCGCTCACGTCCAAGCAGATATCCTCCATCAAAAAGGTCTCCGGCACCACCGGTGGCGGCTCTCCAAAGAGGGTTATAGTCCAAGCCTCCACCGGCGAACTACTCAAATGCCTTGGGGAATTCCTTTGTAGGAGGTGTTACCGGCTGAAACATTTGTCACCGACAGACCCGATCCTATGGCTGCGCAGCGTGGACCGCTCCTTGCTTCTTCAGGGCTGGCAAGACCAGGCCTTCGTCACTCCCGCCAACGTGGTGTTCGTCTACTTGCTTTGCAGGGATGTCATCGATGGGGACTCAGTGGCCACTGAACATGACTTGCAAGCCACTCTGCTGACCTGCCTGTATCTCTCCTACTCTTACATGGGCAACGAGATATCTTACCCTCTTAAGCCTTTCCTGGTGGAAACCGGCAAAGATGCCTTCTGGGACCGATGTCTTTGCATCATTGATGCCATGAGTGCCAAGATGCTGAGAATTAACGCTGACCCGCACTACTTCACCCAGGTGTTCGCTGACCTAAAAAACGAGGGCAACCGCGATGAGTTTTCCAGAGTACTAGACCGGTGACTGTCCATGGAGAGACAAGGTCCAGCTCTTTTACAGCACTTGAAGGCCAGGTCCTACACATAATGTTTGCTGGCCAACCTGGATCCAGTAGCCAAAAAAAAAAAAAAAAGAATACAAAATGGGACCACATTCAACCTTTTGTGCATTGCCTACGTTGAGCCGTGGTGGAAATTTCGAGGCATCTTGGCCACCATCCAACGTGCATCTTTTATTTTTTTGGGCCAAAAAGTGCCTGGCGCTCACCACCTCTTTTTTCCCCTCTAGTGTTCTCCGAGGGCTGCACGTTGTTTTTGTTTTGTTTTTTCCTCACTACACCTTGGTAGTGGCTGCTCATACTCATTCCAAAGCGAAGCAATCCCCAAACCTTTCCTACTTTTTTTTTTTCTGTAAAAAAAAAAAAAGTACAATAAAGGAAGCCGTGTTGGCCAGTTAACGTCAAGACCCCTGCAATCCCATCTTCTCAATCCAGCCAATTATGGTTGGAGTCAGCAGGATTAAAGAGGGGCGGCTGAGCCTGGAGGATCATTATTGGGGGGGGGGGGTGGGGGGGCCTTGTTGGACTTCCTCGGTTTCCTTTTCATCCATGAATGTGACAATAGACATGGGTTAGACTTTGGTTTTAGTAACGCCACATTGGTTAAGGATACCTCTGCTTTATTGCTCATTGTGATGTGGGGTACCACCACCAATACGTTTCGTCTTGACGAGTTGCTATGGGATCCATGACACCGATCTGCTAGGGGAACGTTTGCAGTCATGCAGATTATGAGAACAATTTTGCTTTATGCTGAAATTGGGTCATTTTCTCTTTTTTTTTTTTTTTTTGGCAGTCAGGAAATCCCCCTGCTGAGTGATTTATTTATGATAGGGACCTTGTCAAGGGGTTTATCTTTGGCAAAGACATGTTTTGAAATGTGTTATATTGCTAGATAGAGCGCAATTGCTGCAGGCCATGCCAAATGTGCCCTCGGTTCCATGGAGGCTGCCACTAGCGATGCTTGCTGGGGGGAGGGGAAAAGGGGGGGGGGTTAATGTTATTTATAAGGTGAAATCTCATGGTCCCGGCCTTGTTCTATGTGTGTTTAAAGGGAAGGTTTGCCTCTGCACCGACGCGGGGCTCAGACGGTGTAGCCTACTGACCGGTTCCCAGGGATTACTTCGCTCCGGGGGTGGGGTGGGGGGGGGGTGGTGTTGTTAGCACACTGAGCTGGATTTACATTTAATGAGGAATAGATTGGTGTACAGACGGAGTGTGACAGGCAGCTCACATGGCTTGTCCACCGTATTACACGGATTACAGGCATGGGCTGACTCTGCACACATTGCCCCCCCCACCCACCCACCGGTGTCACCGTCACGTAGGGGACACTTTGATTTAATAAAGCTGGCGCACTCAGAATCTGGTGCAGCTGAACATGGGAGCCAATCAGCTTCTAACTTCATCTTGCTCGATGAAGCTTTAACAATAAAACCTGGAAGCTGATTGGTTTCTATGCAGAGCTGCTCCAGATTTTGCACTCTCCGGCTTTAGTAAATAACCCCCCCCCCCCCCCCCATGTGTCTCTGCGGAGAGGAACACTGGCTTATTTTACATGCGGGTACACGGCTCTCTCCATACTTCATTCTACTACGGCTGGCTGGAACAAAGAGGGAGATTGTTCGTCTGCCTCCCATCGCTCCCTCCCTGCGTCCTCCTCTCTTCCTCTTTGTCATTTCTCTCTTTTCACCCATTCTGATCTGTCACTTCTCTCCTCCGAGACCCCGGGGTCTATTCTGTATTTCCTCCATCTCTCCTCTAATAATTATCCCCCCCCCCTCTATTGTCCTCTTCTCCTATGCACAGCGCTTCATTTCCCTCTCTCCTGGATGTTCCCCTCCTTCTCCTCTCATTCCAATGGCGGCCATACACAGACTGATTTTCGATATGATCGTAACATCAAATCGATTTACTTCCATTTGGAAGATCAAAAGATTGGATTTGCTGTATAATTTCAATGAAATTCATCATTTCGCTCAAAATCGATCGATAAGGCTAGGTTTCCACTATGGCGACACCCCCAAAGTCGCGCGATTTACAGTGCGACTTTGCGATGTGATTTTTTGATGCGGTGTTATGCGACCGGTGAGAACCGTGCGAGAACGAGTCGCGCCGAAGTCGGAAAACAAAGTAGTGCAAAAACTTTTTTGGGAGTCGCTGAGACTTGAGACGCACCAATTAGAGCGGGGGGACCATTGAAATACATGGACTTTTGACTTGTCGTGCGACTTGACATGTGTCAACAACAACTCGCAGTAGTGGAAACAGAGCCTAACACAGTATGTGCCCGATAATTCATAGAGACGATCGTATTCTCCGAGTCTGTGAAGAATTGTTCCATCAGATTGTCTATAACCACCATTCAATTTTGTCTTCATCTCTCTCTTTTTCTCTCCTATTCTCCATTCCTTTCTCTTTCTTTCTCCTTCCTTCCTTCTTCCCTTCCTCCTCCTTCTTCCTTCTTCTCCTTCCCTTCCTCTTCTCTCATCTCTCTTCCTTCCTGTCCTTTGTTCCCTTCCTTCCTTCAACACCTTAATTTTTTCTCTCTTCCTTTCTCCCTCCCTCCCTCTCTTTCTTTCTTTCTTTCTTTCTTTCTTTCTTTCTTTCTTTCTTTCTTTCTTTCTTTCTTCCCTCCTCTCTTCTTCTCTCTCCCTTCCTTCAATTCTTTCTTTTTCTTTCCCCTTCTCTCTCTCTCTTCCACCCTCTTGCTTCCTTTCTCCCTTTCCTTCCTTCTTTCTTACCTTCCTTTCTTTCTCCCATCTGCTCTCTCCTTCTCTCTCACCTTGTATCTCTCTTCCTTCCTTCATTCCTCTCTTCTCCTTCTCCCTCCTTCTCTTCAATTCTTTCTTATTCTCTCCCCTTCTTCCTTCCTTACTTCCTCTTCTTTTCCCTCCCTTCCTTCCCTCTCGTCTCTCTTCTTTCCTTCCTTCCCCTCTCTTCCTTCTTTCCTCACTTCCTCTCCCTCCCTTCCTTCCTTCCTCCAATTCTTATTTTTTTCTCTCCCCTTCTCTCTTCCTTCCCTCCTCTCCTCTCCATACTCTCACTTTCTTTTCTCTCTTCCTTTTTTCTTTCTTACCTTCCTTTCTTTCTTCCATCCCCTCTCTCCTTTTATCCCTCTTCCTTCCTTTGTTTATTCCTTCCTTCATTCTACTCTTCTTCTCCCTCCCTCTTTTAAATTCTTTTCTCTTTTTCTCTCCCCATCTTCCTTCCTTCCTTCCTTCCTTCCTTCCTTCCTTCCTTCCTCTTTCTCCTGCTCCCTCCCTTCCTCCCCTCTCTCTCTCTCCCTCCTTTTCTCCCCCTCTCCTCTCTATCATTCTCCTTCACTTTCCTTCGCTCCCCTCTCCCTTTTTCCCTTCCCCCGACTCTCTCTTTTTTCCTTCCCCCCCCCTCTTCTCTCATCCATTCTCTCTCTCTCTCGCTCCCTCTTCATCTTTCATACCCCCCCCCACACGTCTCATCCATTGATGCCTGTCCCCATGAGAAGGAACATTCTCATTGGTTGTTGAGGTGTATGCTCGCTCCCGGGTGGCTCCTCATTCCCTTATGACTCTGTGACTCTCTTACCTGGAACAAGCATGTACATATCAAGTGTCAGGGTGATGCCCCCCCCCCCCCCGGACTTGCACCTTTTACAAGCAAGTTGGCACTTGCGCCTGTCATACTTCTGTTGTTAGAGGTTCATTACTTGATGATTGATGCCCCACTAGAGCCGAGTGTTCTGAAGGACATGGACAATGCACATGGTGGGACATGATGAGGAACTTTAACAGCACATTGTATTGTATTTTGCACATGTCTTTATATACCTGCCAGTATTCACAGTGATGGGCACTGAGGTGCCTGCCAGGAATGGTATGGACACTCCATGGGCATTCACATGGGCTCCATGATCAACGTCCATACCGGGTTTGTAGTATTACTCCCCCACCCCCACGGGAACAAACACTGGCAGGCACGATGTACAAAAACTGGAGCAGAGGGTACCCGCTGTCCATATCAACCAATCGGATTCCAGCTTTCATTTCTCCAGTACAGTAAAAGGAACAATAGTGAAAATCTGATTGGTTGCTTTGGGCGACACCATTGTTTTCCTGAGCTCCAGTTTTTAGAGGTTCAGATTTCTGTCCTCGGGATGCGATGTACCTGAGATAGACCCCCACAATGTGAACGGTGATTGTGTTACTCTGGAAATGTAGATGCTGCTTGACCAACCAATCACGTTTCACCTATTATTCTTTGAACCACACTGGAAAAAAAAAAGCTAAATTTTTATTGGTTGTTGTAGGCAGCAAATCCTCTGTTCAGCTACTATCAATCATTGGTGGCTATGAATTACTGTACACGGTATGCTGGATAAAGGGTTTGTTTGTGCACCTGTACACAGGTGGTGGGACTTTTCTCTTAGCAGAATGCCTGCACGAGAAGCTGCTGATTGATGCAGTCCATTCTGACTCCCAGGCAGCCTAGGAGTTTGGTGGTCGCAGGACTCTTCACTTTGACTTGATTACTACAGAGGTTGCAGGATTTTTGCACTGTTGCTGTCCATCAGCGTTCCTTCTATAGGTCTGAAGGGAGAGTGTCTGTATTGTCCACTGCAGCCAATTAGATTCCAGGTTTGAGAATTAAAGCTTTTGGTTGCAAAATAACACCACAAATTAATTTCCTTTCACCAACCCTGGCTAGCAGAGGTTGTTAATGGAGGAGCTGAGGAGTTTTCTGTTTGGCCCCCATGGCACATTTGGGTGGGTAATATGAGATGCTCTATGCCAGGAGGTGAACAGGTTAAAAATGAGCATATGGCTTTTTACTGGTCTCTTTGGTACCCATTCATAGGGAAAGATTAGAGGTTTTGCTTTCCAAATTTTTTATAATGAATGTCTGAGCAATGAAGATGCTTTATATAGTGTCTGTTCCAAAAAGAACATTTTATTATACATCATATGGCCCAAGCCATGAGGACCCCTTCTAAAATTAAGGGGTTCTGGTGTCTCCAGTAAAGGGTACTGGTAACACTCCATCATACAAAGACATTGTAGACAATTGTGCTCTTCCAATCTTTGGGTAACAGTTTGGGGAAGATCGTTTTCTATTTTATTATGACTGTATCCCCTGTGTACAAAGCCAGCTCCATAAAGACATGGTGTGGAGGAGCTCAAGAGGGTTAATCTCAACCCTACTGAACACCTTGAGGTGAATTGGAAGGTTAATTGTGAGTCTGGTCTTTTTTTTTTTTTTTTTTGGCGCCCAATGTGAGGCCCAATGTGTGAGCCAGGTCTTCTCATCCAGCATCAGACCTTGACCTCATAAATGGGCAAACATTCAGACAGACACCCTCCAAAATCTTGTGCAAACTCTTCCCAGAAGAAAGGAATATGTTCTAGCGAAAAAAGGGATGCCAACTACATATTATTGGCCATGGTTAGATTGAGATGTCCATTAAGTTCTTGTCACAAAGGGAGGCCAACTCCATATTAGTGGCCATGGTTGGACTGAGATGTCCATTAAGTTCTAGCCACAAAGGGAGGCCAACTCCATATTAGTGGCCATGGTTGGATTGAGATGTCCATTAAGTTCTAGCCACAAAGGGAGGCCAGCTCCTTATTAGTGGCCATGGTTGGAATGAGATGTCCATTAAGTTCTAGTGACAAAGGGATGCCAATTCCATATTACTGTGCATGGTTGATTGGGATGTCCATTAAGTTCTAGCCACAAAGGGAGGCCAACTCTATATTACTGGCCATGGTTGATGGGGATGTCCATTAGGTTTTAGCCCCAAAGGGAGACCAGCTCCATATTACTGGCCATGGTTGGATTGAGATGTCCATTAAATTCTAGTCACAAAGGGAGGCCAACTCCATATTAGTGACCATGGTTGATTGGGATGTCCATTAAGTTCAAGCCACAAAGGGAGGCCAACTCCATATTAATGGCACTGATTAAGTTGAGATGGCCATTAGGTTCCTGAAGGTCAGGTGTCTTGAAAAATGTGGCCATATAGTGTATATGCTTGAGTCTCTGGGGGATCTGCGACTGGCATTGGATACAATGTTACAGTCTATTCTTTCCCTAAAAAAACATAGAACTCCTAAATAAAAACTAGTCGCAAAATGACTAAATTCCACCATATGGATGCTATAATACCCTTCCCAAACTGTTGATCTAGAACAGTAGTCTCTAAACTGCAGCCCAAGGACCGGATGTGGCCCTTTGCTTGCCTTTATCTGGCCCTAGGGGCACTATTACACTTACTGACAACAATGATGGGACACCGTTCCTCCAACTGACACCATCGATGGCATCATTCTTCCCATTAATACTAACAGTGGGGCCTTATTGCCCCCCATTAAAACCAATGATTTGGTATTGTTCATGCCTACTGATGCTGGGGCATTTTCTACTCCTACTGGCCACAGTCCCCACCCCCACCCCCAAAGCCTGATGGACAGTAAATTGGCCCTTTGCTTAGGAAGTTCAGAGACCCCTGATCTAGAAAAAAGGAAACACAGATATCTGCAGTGAAACAGCTGCCCACTTATTTTCGTACTGGGAAAAAAATACATCCCTGACCATATTATTCAAGGTATCCACTGATAGGTCCACTAAATCACAGGTGGAGATATCATTTCTAGTAGTTAAGGCATCCATTTGCCGTTTCTGGTCATAAACATTGCTGGTGGTCATTAGATGGTGGTTTTTCACAGTAGAATGTCTGATTCTGGGGTAGCTTGCAGCAGTTGAGTGAGGTTCAGAAAGGATGTACTAGCCCTCTGTGGAGACAAGGAACCATTTCTTACCATCAACGATCCCCCGTGTCAGGGAGGACATCTCAGTGGGTCTTGGCTGAGTGCCGTTCTCAAGGACAGACAGTTGTCTTGCTGCCTGATATTCCTCGTGAGGCTTCTGGAGGGTTAGCCAACACACCCAGCACACCCAATCAGATTCAAGCTATTATATCTATATGAAAGATAGGCTGCTAGAAGCAGAAATAGTCATTTAATTTGTTCCAATTTATTTATTTGGGACAGTATGCCTTATCAATGGCTGCCATGGAATAATGAGAGCCGGAATCTGAATTGGCTGTACTGGGAAGCCAATCCAATTTTCTTTGAAAATTTTTTAATTGTTTGTTTGGCCATGTCACTGCTTTCTGGTTGGGCGATACGGTCAGTGCTGTTGGTGTGTCTGTAGGATTTCCTACTTCAGATGTCTTCTTTAGTTCTTCTAATTGATACAAAATTAATTGGCTATCCTGTCGTAGTCATTGGCCATTATATCACCATTGGCACAGAAACATCTGGAATCTTCTGGTGATCCTTTTTTTTTTGTGATGAGAAATTTTTTACTCCCCCTCACAGTCTACACGAATCTGAGTCACCTGTGTGGGTGGAGTGATGCCAAAAACCTACAGAGGTTTAGCATGAGAGTTGACTACCTACGATAGCAAATTCTTAGAATTTGTCATAGGAATTCCCTCGTGGTCAGATCATCTCTGTAGCGGTAGATCTGTGGCGATTCTACAACACAATTCTTCCCAGTAATTTCTGGTGTGTCTTTATATGGGCCATACAGAGCAGCTTCTTCCATGATTTAATTTATGAGGGAATTTATATGTTAAGTCTTGAAGAAGTCCCCCCCCCCCCCTTTTTCTTTTAGTATTCTAGACTTGATCTCACCCTTCTGATGTCTTTAATCTCCAAAAAAGAGGCCCATACGAATAGTCAGGTCCTAGGGTGGGTGTAAAAAAAATAGTGATTCTTCGGGGTTAGATATGCATTTCACAGTTCCTGTTCAGGACATATTACAGGGGGAATTATTTTGTTGGTTCTGAAGAATAGGAAGCTTCCACTTTCTGTAAGGAGAACTAGTACTCTCTCGTCTCTTAGGTCACCAAGTGTTACCTGTAAAAAAGTAGTTCTCCATCTCTTGTTAGGAGGATCATGAATTATTGTACCCAATATGGTCAAATTCTTAGACCTTATAATACTTAATAAATGGCTTTATTTTGGTTCACATGATAAGAGATACATTTGCTGGAGAGGATCCTTGTCCTCTCTGGTTTCCCCTCTAGATCACCCTACAATCATTGTTCAGTCATTGGGACTACAATCAGTCATTGGGAATACTGTAGATGAAGACCTGTCTTTGATTGTCCAGAATATTCTCAGTTTGAATTTTTTATCCACACATTTATTATTCCAGCCATAAACCTAGGACTGGGTCTGTCTGTTTTTGATTTAATTTCTTAGATCAAAGCTTGAGTGAGGGCTTAGTAGAGCTTAGCTTAGCGAGAGAAGCTGTCCCAAGCAGACTGATCTTGGGGGAAAGATTGGTTGGGTGTGTTGGAAATCCCTGTTTGATTCCTACCAATTCCCCCCTGTTACCAGAAGTGTCTCCTCCTCTGTCCTTCCTGCTCCATGCATATAAACATGTGTTTGAGGGATCCGAATACCCATGTTTTTGGGTAATTTCAGATTTCAGAATGACATACCTGGGAGTTCTCTGTCCACCTTTATTCCAGAAAGGATGGTGATCCTAGCTTGGTTTATTTTTGACCAAATTGACAAACCCAGGTGAGCTGTCCTCTTCTCCAGAGTTTGGTATTTTTCATAAAAAGTCAATCTGCAGATTTGCAATGGAGGTATGGCGATCACTACCTCCAAATTTATAGGTGCACATCTGTTGCCAAAAATTGCATATCTGGGAGTCCTCTGCCTACCATTATTCAGGGAAAGAGGCAAAGATGGTGATTTTAGCCAGGTTTATTTTTGACCAAATTAGCAAACCCACTTGAGGTGCCCTCTCCACCAGAGTTTGGCATTTTCCATAAATAACCATTAGCATATTCTCAATGGGGATTTTGAGATCACTACCTCCAAATTTAGAGGTGCAGAGTCTCTCCCCCCCCCCCCCCCCCCCGTTATTTGGGAAAGATCCAAGGATGGTCTTAGCCAGGTTTATTTTTGGCCAAATTGAGGAACCCTGTTGAGGTGTCCTCTCCTCTAGAGTTTGGTATTTTCCATAAAACGTCTATCAGCAGATTCTCCATGGGAATATGGAGATCACTGCCTTCAAATTTAGAGGTGCACTTCGATTGATAATAATGGCATAACTGGGAGTCCTCTGTCCAATATTATTTGGGAAAGAGCCAAGAATGGTGATCTTGGCCAGGTTTTTTTTTTTACCAAATTGAAGAACCCATTCGAGGTGTCCTCGCCTCCAGAAGTTGGTATTTTCCATAAAAAGTCTATAGGCAGATTTTCAATAGGGATATAGAGGTCACCAGCTCCAAATTGGGAGTGGGGAGGGGGAATTTGGTTACCAAAAGTGGCATAATTGAGAGTCCTCTGCCTACAATTATTTGAGAAAGAACCAAGGATGGTGATCTTAGCCAGGTTTTTTTTGGCCAAACAGAGGGTCTTCTCTACTCCAGAGTTTGGTATTTTTCATTAAAAGTCTATAAGCAGATTCTCAATGGGGATATAGAGATTACCAGTTCCAAATTTAAATAGCAAAAGAACACCGCTCTAGGCAGACATCTCATATTGCATCCTACCTGCTAATGGAAACAGGTGCTGGCTCTGCATGTAGGAATGAATCGAAGAAAAGACTGGATGGCCGCACTCTGTTGACACCTTTATTGAAGACGGTTTAAAAATTCTTCTGGTACAAAGACATCAGAGGCACAGGATCAACGAAAAGCTGACATGTTTCACACCACTATGGGGTGCTTAGTCATAGCTATGATTAAGCACCCTATAGTGGTGTGAAACATGTCAGTTCCAAGCCCACCATTATTTGGGAAAGAGTCAAGGATAGTAATCTTAGCCAGTTATTTTTTACCAAATTAGCGAACCCAGTTGAGGTGTCCTCTCCTCCAGTGATTAGTATTCTACAAAAAGTAATTTGGCAGATTCTCAATCAGGATATGGAGATCACTACCTCCAAATATAGAGGTGCACTTTGGTTGCCAATAATGGCATATCTGGGAGACCTCTGCCGACCATTATTTGGGAAAGATCCAAGGATGATGATCTTAGCCAGGCTTTTTTTGGCCAAACAGAGGAACCCAGTTAAGGTGTCCTCTCCTCCAGAGTTTGGCATTTTCCATAAAAAGTCTATCAGCAAATTTCTAATGGGGATATGGAGATCACCACCTCCAATTTTTGAGGTACACTTTGGATGAAAGGGAAAATTTAACTGTAAAGAGCATAGATTCAGAGGTACCTTGGTTGTCAAAAATAGCATATTTGAGAGTCATCTGCCCACCATTTTTTGGGAAAGAACCAAAGATGACGATCTTAGCCAGGTTTATTTTTGACCAGATTCCATAAAACACCATTAGCATATTCTCAATGGGAATATGGAGCTCACTAGCTTCAAATTTAGAGATGCACTTTAGCTGCCAATAATAGCATATCTGGGAGTCCTCTGTCCACCATTATTCAGTAAAGAGCAAAGGATGGTGATCTTAGCCAGGTTTATTTTTGACCAAATTAGCGAACCCAGGGATATGGAAATCACCAACTCCAAATTTTGAGATACACTTTGGGCGAAGGTGAAAATTAAATTCTACAGAGCATAGATTTAGAGTGTATGCCAAAATGGCATAATTGAGAGTCGTTTGCCTATCATTATTGTGGAAAGAGCCAAAGATGGTGGTCCTAGCCAGGCTTATTTTTGACCAAATTAGTGAACCCAGTTGAAGTGTCCTCTCCTCCAGTTTGGTATTCTCCATAAAATCAATTAGCAGATTCTCAATGGGGAAATCATTACCTCTAAATTCAGTTGCCAGTAATGTCAAATCGGGGGGTCCTCTGCCCACCATTATTCGAGAAAGAGCCAAGGGATGGTGATCTTAGCCAGGTCTGTTTTTGGTCAAATTGAGGAGCCCATTCGAGGTGTCCTCTCCAGAGTTTGGTATTTTCCATAAAAGTCTTTCAGAAGATTCTCAATGGTGATATGGAGATCACTGCCTCCAAATTTTGAGATATACACTTTGGATGAAAGGGAAAATGTAACCGTTTGTAGCTTAGTCCTGGTTTTTTAATTAAGGTATGACTGTAGTGTGCCACAAACCTACTGTAGGCTCCTCCAAAAACCCAAAGTATAAAATATCTACCAATTGTGTTCAACCCTACATTGGAATTTTGAATGTAGTTTGTTGGATTCATAGAGAGAGAAGGGGGAAGTTGCAAAGCACAGGCTTTAGGAAGTACACTCCCAGGGACCCTATGGGGAGCTTCCTAAATTCTGACTGCAGTGGATAACACAGATCTTCAAATAAGGGGAATCTAGCAGTGGCGATGTTTTCTGGATATCATGGATTGGATGGATTGGAATTGGTCAAAATTTTTCCCACTTTCAGTCCATAGCAGGGCGATCATAAAAATTGTGTATTGCATTGACACACACGTATTCTGACATCTCTAGAAGAAAAGAACCGTTATGTGTTGGTAACTGATGGGACGGCTCTGGGGTTTTATTTTTGTTTGTTTTTCAGGAAAATTTCCTGATTTTTTTTTTTTTTTTTAGTTTCCCATTCCAATCAAAAGGCCTGCCTGAGGGCGGGTGAGAAATGCTGTATTGTACATACTACCGATGACGATATTATTACTATGTTTCCGTGTGTGTGCGTGTGTGTGGTGCATGCAAGAATTTGGTGTTTTTATGTTTATTTTTATTTTCTCTCTCACTTTGTAAATTATTTAATTTATAAGGGAACAAAAAAACGATTCAAAATCGATAAAAAAAAAAAAAAAAAAAAGTTTCCTCTGTGCAGATGGCAGAATACACGTGTTTGTACGGACTTTGTTCATCTCTTTTTTTTTTTTTTTTGGTTTGTAAGGACTATTTTTTTTTTTTATTATTATGCGCTGACACTGGAGCAGTTTCGGCTGGAGACGTAAGGCCGCGGTCCTCCAGACGGATTCTACAAAGCCTACTTGCGTTTTTCTGGCACAAATCTGAAAAAAAAAACAAGTGACTGATGGATTTTTGCCACTTATTGTTAAAAAACAAAAAGACAAAAAAAAACAAAACAAAAAAACAAAACAAAAAGAAACAAAAAAAAAACCCACAGTTGGTCTTGCCTGTGTTCTGTTGATGTGGTTTTATGGGTTTTATGGGCAACACTTGGAAAACGGGACAAGCACCTTTTTTTTTTTGTACGGCTTTTGGGATATGGCCGCTTAAGAGTCACCTCAGGAAGTTTGGCGGAGAAGATGACGTGGCCCGGCTGTGTATGACGTGTTTATGTTCGATGTCAGGAGGATGGCAGGGAAGTGGGAAGGATGTTACCGATATGTTACATTTTTTGGGAAAGTAAGCTGTTCTTTAGGTTTGTCGTGTCTTGGCTGTGCGGGATTGTCTGGGTTCTGGGTAGATGCAGGTCCTCCCCACCACAGACGGGAATTGTTGGTCCTCTTTAATAATGGGACATCAACAGTGGCACTTTTCATGAAAATAAAACTTAATCAAAAATGGAGTCTTGACTTTGTCGTTATTTACTGGAATGGGCGTTCATTGATCTGTTTCTGTTCTGGCATCAAGCACTGGGAGGCGTATTCAAAAATAAAATACATTTTAAAAATTGTTTAAAAATGTAAAAAAAAAAAAAAAAAAAAAAAAATCACAGAGGTATTCGTCCTGTGAAACTACATGTACATTTGTTCTGTATGAATGCTGGCAAAAATCAGAATTTTTTTAGGCTATTTTCTCTCCTGGTCGAATGTCATTTATTCATACAGAATGGAGTAAATAAGCAAAATACCACATTATGTCCACTAGATGGAGCTGATGATCATGGGAAGTAAATACTTATTTACTATGAATGTTAGCTCCATCTAGTGGCCATAAGGCATGAATCAATATGTTAATAACATTTTTCAAGAAAACCTGTTTCATTTACACGAAACGTCCAGTGTGCATGAGGCCATAATATAATAATAATAATAATTTAAAAAGTATATAAAAAAAGTATTAATAACCACTTGACCTCTGAAAGGCGTTTCAACCCTTCGTGACCAGGCCATTTTTTGCTATTCAGCACTGCGCTACTTTAACTGACAGTTGCACGGTCATGCAACACTGTAAAATTTAAATAAATAAATACATTTATATCATTTGTTTCACACAAATAGAACTTTCTTTTGGTGGTATTTGATCTCCACTGGGGTTTTTTTTTTTTTGTGTGATATAAATGAAAAAAATACCAGAAATTAAAAAAAAATATTTTTTTCATACAAATAGAACTTTCTTTTGGTGGTATTTGATCCCCACTGGTTTTTTTTTTGGTGTGATATAAATGAAAAAAATACCAAAAATTAAAAAAAAATGTTTTTTTCATACAAATAGAACTTTCTTTTGGTGGTATTTGATCCCCACTGGGTTTTTTTTTTTTTTTGGTGTGATATAAATGAAAAAAATACCAGAAATTAAAAAAATATATTTTTTTTCACACAAATAGAACTTTCTTTTGGTGGTATTTGATCCCCACTGGTTTTTTTTGGTGTGATATAAATGAAAAAAATACCAGAAATTAAAAAAAAAATAAAAAATTCACACAAATAGAACTTTCTTTTGGTGGTATTTGATCCCCACTGTTTTTTTTGGTGTGATATAAATGAAAAAAATACCAGAAATTAAAAAAAAAATTGTTTTCACACAAATAGAACTTTCTTTTGATGGTATTTGGTCACCACTGTTTTTTTTTTGTTTGTTTGTTTTTTTGTGTGACATAAATGAAAAAAAAAACAGAAATTTAAAAAAAATATATAATAGTAATTTTTGCCAGTTATTTTTTACCACATTTGCGAACCCAGTTGAGGTGTCCTCTCCTCCAGTGATTAGTATTCTACATAAAGTCATTTGGCAAATTCTCAATCAGGATATGGAGATCACTACCTCCAAATATAGAGGTGCACTTTGGTTGCCAATAATGGCATATCTGGGAGACCTCTGCCGACCATTATTTGGGAAAGGATGATGATCTTAGCCAGGTTTTTTTTGGGCCAAACAGAGGAACCCAATAAAGGTGTCCTCTCCTCCAGAGTTTGGTATTTTCCATAAAAAGTCTATCAGCAAATTTCTAATGGGGATATGGAGGTCGCCACCTCCAAATTTTGAGGTCCACTTTAGACGAAAGGGAAAATTTAACTGAAAGGAGCATGGTACTTTGGATGTCAAAAATAGCATCATCTGCCCACCATTTTTTGGGAAAGAGCCAAAGATGGCGATCTTAGCCAGGTTTATTTTTGACCAAAATTAGCAAACCCAGTTGAGCTGCCCTCTCCTCCAGAGTTTTTTTTTCCATAAAACTCAATTAGCATATTCTCAATGGGGATATGGAGATCACTACCTCCAAATTTAGAGATGCACTTTAGCTGCCGATAATAGCATATCTGGGAGTCCTCTGTCCACCATCATTCAGTGAAGAGCGAAGGATGGTGATCTTAGCCAGGTTTATTTTTGACCAAATTAGCGAACCCAGGGATATGGAAATCACCAACTCCAAATTTTGAGGTACACTTTGGGCGAAGGTGAAAATTAAATTCTATGGAGCATAGACCCATGCCCATCATTATTTGGGAAAGAGCCAAAGATGGTGGTCCTAGACAGGCTTATTTTTGACCAAATGAGTGAACCCAGTTGAAGTGTCCTCTCCTCCAGCCTTGGTATTCTCCATAAAATCAATTAGCAGATTCTCAATGGGGAAATCACTCCCTATATATATATATATTTGAACATTGAATCAATCCTGATGTACTGACGGCCGATCTCATTTCTTGAGGCCCTAAAACGCCAGGACAGCACAAATACCTCCAAAATGACCCCTTTTTGGAAAGTAGACAGTCCAAGGTCTTTAGTAAGAGGCATGGCGAGCTTTTTGAAATTGTAATTTTTTTGTCACAATTTTTTGAACAATGAAGAAATTAAATAAAATTTTTTTTTTTTTTACATTTTATTTATTTTTTACATGCTGTCACCAGTGCTGTACAGCATCATCATACTGGTGTGGCGGTGATCAGCGACACTAACTGGTGACAGTGTTTAAAAAAAAAAAAATAATAATAATATTATTTTTTTTTTTAATTTCCATATTTATTTTAACATGAATTTTCTTTCTATTTTTTACTTTTATTTTTATTTTTACATCCTGTCATCAAAGTAGTTCCGTGTCACCATCCTGACAATGTACTACTCTGGGGGGTGATCAGGGATTCATTTATTTATTTTTTATTTTTTCACTATTTTTCTTTATAATAGGTCTGATCAATGTTATAAGCAAAACTTTTGGCTTTCGTTCATGACAACTTGCTTACTATTGTGATCTGGCTACAGCTAATCACATGGTACAGGGGTGCTGTGATTGGCCCAGGTGTTATCTGTCTAATAACAGAGGAAATGCGGCTCTGTGCTCACTCTGGGCATTTTTTTGACGGCCTGTCAGAACAGGGAGTGCATTGACCAGCTGATCCACTACAACTACCAATCCTTTAGCAGCTAAATATTAATCATTTTTTGTTATCAGTATTACTGGTTACAATCAAACCTTGTCTCTTATTTATACGTGAGCTAATATCAGCTATTATGTATCTACAGTAGGTATTTATATTGTACATGTCCAGGTAGGGTTGAGGTGAGGGCTTTGTCCAAAGTGGTCATCCATGTCTTTATGGATCTGGGTTTGTACATGGGATAAACTCATGGTGCCATAAGAAGGGGGTCTTTTGGAAGGGGGGGGGGTCTACATACTTTGGTCCATATAGTGTATATCCACACTGGTTGTCACTTATGATACCTTTATCACCAACAAATTTCTGTATAGAGCCCCTTACCATTCCCTTAAATACTTTACATACATTTGATGTCTATAGTTTCCTGGTATACATCTCAATCCGTTTTCATAAATTTGTACCATTCCAGTCAGTAAGGTGCCATCAAAAATTTGAAATAACAGCTTGGTTATAACTGAGCTAAGTTCCCTAAGGATTCCTGGGTGTAAGCCATCTGGACTTGGTGATTTGTTATATGCCAATCAGCATCATTCTAGTCAGTATGCCTCTTACTAAATACCTTGGACTGTCTACTTTCCAAAAAGGGGTCATTTGGGAGGTATTTGTGCTGTCCTGGCGTTTTAGGGCCTCAAGAAATGAGATTGGCCGTCAGTACATCAGGATTGATTCAATTTTCAAATATATATCCCGTAGTTTGTGGACTCTATTTAAAAATTAGAAATAACGGCCTGACTATAACTGAGCTAAGTTCTCTAAGGACTCCTGGGTGTAAGCCATCTGGACCTGGTGATTTGTTCACATTAGCTTACTTACTTACTTACCAGTCTCTTTTGTACCTGGTTTTAAGGAAACCACAGATGTACCTTCAGTGAACCATCATTATCGCTTTATTACCACCTGACACATGGTTTTGAGGAAACCACAGAGGTACCTACAGCGAACCATCATTAACCCCTTCATGGCACCCCGACACATATGTGCAGCAGCACATATTGTATGGATTCTGACAGGGGCGGACTGATAACTCATGGGGCCCCCGGGCAATAGGAGATTATGGGGCCCCCAGGCAATCAGAGATTATGGGGCCACACAGTATACACACACACACAGTATACACACACACAGTATACAATCACACAGTATACAATCACACAGTATACACATACATGTAAACACAGTATACACAGACAGATGTAAAAAAAACACAGATTTATACATACTGTCCCTGATTTTACTGAGGCTGGCAACCCTGATGGGGCCCCCTAGTGGCCTAGGGCCCTCGGGCAGTGCCCGAGTGGCTCAATGGTCAGTCCGCCCCTGGATTCTGACCAAATCCCTTTGGGTGAGGAGCACCCCACTCCCTCATCAAGTACCTCTCATTAGTGTCCACGTGTGTCATGGGTGGAGACCTCAAGATTCTCCCATTTAGAAGAGTGTATTGCTCTCATGGTTCAGAGATGCAGGATCTCCCAGTCTATGGATAGTGTAGAACCCACTAATCATGGGGTACTTTGACGCAGTAAGTCGGCTTAGCACCATATAGCAATATGGTGTGACCAAATCCCCATATTTTTTGATAATGTTTTTTGAAAATGTTTAGGTGTTTTTAAACTAGCCTTGCTGGAGGTAAATGTCTTTTTTGCATGTGTGCGCTGTAATATTTTCTTCCATTCCAGTCAGTAAGGTGCCATCAAAAATTTGAAATAACAGCTTGGTTATAACTAAGCTAAGTTCCTTAAGGATTCCTGGGTGTAAGCCATCTGGACTTGGTGATTTGTTATATGCCAATCAGCATCATTCTAGTCAGTATGCCTCTTACTAAATACCTTGGACTGTCTACTTTCCAAAAAGGGGTCATTTGGGAGGTATTTGTGCTGTCCTTGCGCTTTAGGGCCTCAAGAAATGAGATCGGCCGTCAGTACATCAGGATTGATCCAATTTTCAAATATATATCCCGTAGTTTGTGGACTATATTTAAAAATTAGGAATAACGGCTTGACTATAATTGAGCTAAGTTCTCTAAGGACTCCTGGGTGTAAGCCATCTGGACCTGGTTATTTGTTCACATTAGCTTACTTACTTACCAGTCTCTTTTGTACCTGGTTTTAAGAAAACCACAGATGTACCTTCAGTGAACCATCATTATCGCTTTATGACCACCCGACACATGGTTTTGAGGAAACTACAGAGGTACCTACAGCGAACCATCATTAACCCCTTCATGGCACCCCGACACATATGTGCAGCAGCAAAAGGGTGGGCTTTTAACCTGCGTATGCTAGGTAGCTGTTGTTTATGTGCTGAGAGAACGCTTCCTGGCATACATCTCTATTCTTTTTTTGTAAATTGGTACCACATTTGTTGTACACCAATCAGTTAGCACAATTCTAGTCAGTAAGGTGTCTTTAAAAATTAGAAATAACAGCTTGACTATATTGGGGCTAAGTTCCCCAAGCACTCCTGGGTGTAAGCCATCTGGACCTGGAGATTTGTTCACATTAAGTTACTTTAGTCTCTTTTGCACCTGGTTTTCAGGCAACCACAGAGGTACCATCATAAACCCCTTTACGACCACATGTGCAGCAGCAAAAGGGTGGGCTTTTAAGCCACATATGCTGGATGGCCGTTGTTCATGTGCTGAGAGCGTGCTTCCTGGCACACATCTCTATCCTTTTTTGGATACTGGTATCACATTTGTTCTACACCAATCAGCACCTTTCCAGTCAGTAATGGGTCTTTAAAAAATAGAAATAAAGGCTTGACTATAACTGAACTAAGTTCTCCAAGGTCTCATGGGTGTAAGCCATATGAACCTGTTGATTTGCTCACGTTATGTTCCTCTAGTCTCTTTTTTACTTGGTTTTCAGGCAATCACAGAGGTACCTTCAGTGGATCATCATTAACCCCTTTATGCTCACTTTACACATATGTGCAGCAGCAAAAGGGTGGACTTTTAACCCACATATGCTCGGTGGCCCTTGTTTGTGTGCTGAAAGCACACTTCCTGGCATACATCTCTATCCTTTTTTGGAAATTGGTACCAGATTTGCTCTACACCAATCAGCACTAGTCCAATCAGTAAGGTGTCTTTAAAAAAAATTGAAATAACGGCTTGACTATAACTGAACTAAGTTCTCTAAGGACTTGTGGGTGTAAGCCATCTGGACTTGGTGATTTTTTTCACATTAAGTTCCTCTAGTGTCTTTTGTACTTGGTTTTCAGGCAACAACAGAGATACCTTCAGTGAACCATAATTGACTCCTTTATAACCACCCGACTCATAAGTGCAGCAGCAAAGGGGTGAGCTTTTAACGCACATATGCTTGCTGTCCATATTTTATATGCTGAGAGCACGCTTCCTGGCACACCTCTCTATCCTTTTTTGTAAATTGGCACCATATTTCCTCCACCCCAGACAGTTTCCTGTCAGTAAGGCGTCTTTGAAAATTGGAAATAGTGACTTGGCTAAACTGGGCTAAGCTCACTAAGGCCTCATGGGTGTAAACCATCTGAACATGCTGATTTGTTCACATTAAATGTCTCTAGTCTACTTTGCACCTAGTTTTCAGTTAACCACAGAGGTACCTTCCGTGAAACATCATTAATATTACCGTTATGACTACAAACCAGTCTTATCATCTGTAAAAACTGAAGAGGAACAAGGTAGAATGTTGTGTAATGATACAGGAAACGTCCCTGAAAGGTTTCTAATGTAATAACTTTATTATTATATCATTATAATACAGGATTTATATGACACTATCAGTTTGTTCAGTGCTCTAGAAAAGGAGTCTTGTGTGTCCGCGGTGAATGGGGCGCTTCCTCAGTTCTTGGGCCAGTGTAGTATTAGGCCATTGCGCCCTTTGCAGAAGTCTGGTTTGGTTATGTCGCTCCGGGTCTCCACCGACACCAACCTCCGCCTCCCGCGCATGCTCATCTGGATGCAGTCCGTCACCTTCACCGTCAGGTCCCATCGCTGCCTGCAGGAGAGGAAAAAAAAGGTGAATGAGTTCAGAGAAACCCCATTTGCCGGACTCTGAGGAGATACAGATCCTGCTGTACAGCACTGCGGTATATGTCAGAGCTATATAAGTGCACCAGGGAAGGCGTAATATAAGCAGATTAAACTTCAGATTTAACTAAAATATAAAACAAATGTAATTTTTTTAGTCTTGACCACATTACACAGTGACATGTGTATAAAACAAACACGCCTTCCCTTTGAAGGAGGATCAGACACATAAGGAGGCAGGAGAGGGACATCTGGAGCTGTGGGGGGTACTCAGAGTATAGGACTCTGCCGACATCATCTCCGGAGGTCCCGGGGGGTCTGTGACCCCCTGTCCATGAATGGGAAGTACAATGGAAGCCGGAGGACGGGACAGGAATACCCCAGAGAGACCAGCTGGAGAAATCTCACCGAATGGTAGAGAGGATTCTGCAACCAGCAATCTCTGGGGAATCTGTCTGAGTGACCCCCCCAACCCAATATACAGTATAGGAAGACAGGATATCTACAACTACAGAGTTCACCCACCAAAACCCATATGTCAGTGTCTAGGAGATCTAAGCACTGAGTTCCCAGGTCTGTACACCCGCTGTGTTCATTATGAGGGGTTAATTTTGTTTATTGAAAAATCTTACAAACAACAACTTATATACAATAAAACCATAATAAATAAATAAAACATATTTACAAAATAATTGAATTTGATAATACAAAACAAAAACATTATAAATGGTACAAACCAAATTGCGCACTACATAATCCCTATGGGAGCCAGACTAAGGAACATCACCGTCACCATGCATGTAGCCTTTTATCAAAAATATATTTCATCTTGAAAATATAGGGGAGTGAATCAAGAATACAAAGAAAAGCCGCACACCGCGAGATCAACAGGCAGCAGCTACAGAGTCCTGATATTCCTCCACGCCCTTATCCAGGCCTCCTGCTGCCACCTGCCTTTCTCAAGACCCCGAATCTTCCCAACCTCACCCAGAATGTCCTGCATCACTACTTCGACAGGGAGGATTTTACCCCGTAAGGATACCTGACACCGTGCACTCCACGTGAAATAACGGACTACCAGACTAACTAAAAAAAGTGTTTCCAAATCATAATCCCGACGAGTCTGGAATGCCCCATACACCCACTCTGCATAACTCATATGGGGGAGGAAGGGTATACTCAGAGCCCTCCCAACCCTCTTGTACACCTCTATATTAAAAGGGCATTGAAGTAGAAAGTGATCCATGGACTCCACCACTCCTCCACACTCCACTCTCGGGCAGCCCCGATCACTCATGGAAAGAAACTTCAAGTTGCCCTTCACATATAGTTTTCCATGAAAGGCAAGCCAAGCCTGATCCCTAAACTTCATTGGGATTCTCTCCAAATTAATCAATCGCAAACCCACCCCCAAAACCAGGCTTGGGCAATCCCTCAAGGCCAGTGGCTCGCAAAAAGCAGAGCTCATGATCCGCTTCTCAAGAAGTTTCCTTGGAAGAGATTTGACTTCTCCTGCTGTTACTTGCCACTGCCGAAGCATTTTCAAACACGGGGCAACATAAGCCGGGAGCTGTTCATGCCTGACCCTCAGGCTTTTCACTGGCCCACCATTTTCCCAGTCTCGCAGAAAGGGCCTAAACCAGGACTGGAAAATACCAACCCACCCAGGCGGTCTCTCTGCCAACATGTTACCAAGATTGTACTTCAGAAACATCAGAGAGAAAAAGACTACAGGGTTGACCATCCCTAGACCACCCTCCCGCCTAGGAAGGTAAGTCACATTCCTTTTGACAAGGTTTATTCTGTTCCCCCATAACAGCTGGAAGAAACAACTATAGATCCTGGTATAGAGAGAAACTGGCAAAACGCAAACAAAACTGACATACAGAAAAATCGGAATCAGGTAAGTCTTGATCAGATCAACCTTTTCCCTCAAGGAAAGCTGCCAACCTTTCCAGCTTGCCACCTTGGCATCGGCATTCTCCAGCCTGTTCACCCAATTTGCATGACCATAGTCACCTGGGCCGAATTCAATGCCTAGAACTCGAATTTTTTGTTGGGGCTCCGGGAAGTCATCCGGGAGAACAAAGCTCTCCCCTTCCACACCCATCCAGAAAGCTTCACACTTGTCCTGGTTGACCTTTGAACCAGATGCCTCTGCATACTGCCCTATCACTGAGACCACCTCCTGCGCCTCCGCAGTCCCAGAGATAAAAACAGAAACATCATCAGCATAGGCCACAACCTTCAAAGGAGGCTCACCAGCGATGCCCAAAGGTACCCCACACAATGGTCCACTCTCTAGCCTTCTAATGAAGGGGTCGATTGCAAACACATATAGCAGAGGACTCAATGGACACCCCTGACGCACACCCGAGCCGACCACAAAGGGCTGCCCGACCCAACCATTAACCAGAGGAAAGCTTTCAGCCCCTTTGCACAAAATCTTGAGCCAATCAATGAAACCCCCCTCCAGGCCATATTTGTCAAGAAAGAGCCACAAGTACTCATGATTAACCCGATCAAAGGCCTTAGCCTGATCCAATGTCAGCAAATATTTACCCCAACCAGCAGCCCTACAACGCTCCAAGGCCTCCCGGACAGCTAACACTGCTGAGAAAGTGCTTCTACCTTGGACCGAACAGTGCTGGTGGCGGGATAACAAACTGCCTGCCACTGGTGATAATCGCCAGAAGAAAATCTTTGCCAGTATCTTCCTATCGACATTAAGAAGGCTAATGGGGCGCCAATTCCCAATCATCGAAGGATCTTTACCCTTTGACAGAAGGATCACTGCAGATTGCCTCATGGAGGGAGGGAGAGAACCCTCATTCAAACAGCCATTAAAAACCTCCGCAAGGTAGGGAGCCAGGATCGTCTTAAAACATTTATAGAACTCGGCTGTCAAACCATCTGGCCCTGGAGTTTTCTTGATGGCTAGTTTATCAATAGCCTGAATTACCTCATCTGCAGTGATTTCATCTGTCAAATTCATCAAAGGAACATTACTTTCCAGTCCTGGTGTAGAGTCCAAAAAACCCAACATCCTTGTCCGATCAAGGTTCCTTCCTCCCAGGAGATCGGCATAGTATGACCTGACAACCTCCAGGATCCCTGACCTAGACTTCGTCAGAGAGCCCGTACTGTCCCTCAGGCCATTGACCGTCTTAACTGCTACGCTCTGTTTACAGTTCTGGTAAGGTTCAGGCGAATGGTATTTCCCGTAATCCCTCTCCTGAACCAAAGAGGCGTGCCGGTCATATTGATGTCTCCTAAGGAGGAGCTTCACCTCAGAGATCGCCCTAGAATCTCCTCCATTCGAAACAAGGCGGTCAAGTTTCCTCCGCAAACGCTGGTAGGTGATATACTTATCTTGCTGCTTCTTTCTTCCTATGGCCTTGAAAAGCCCAACAGTCCGCTGTTTAACAAGCTCCCACCATCCTGACTTGCTGTTGCAAAAGTCTAGGATCGTTACCTGTGCTTGAAAAAAATCCTCAAAGGATTGTCTTACTCTCTCGTCTTCCAGGAGGGCCGAATTCAATCTCCAGATACCCCTCCCCCTAGGTGGCATGTCTGGGGCATTCAGAGTCACAGATAGAATACAGTGATCAGAAAACTCCACTGCCCGACACACAGGTGCTGAAAAAGCGGAGTCTCCCTTTAAAAAAAACCTATCTATCCTACTCTGACTATTACCTCGCTGAAAAGTGAACCCCGTGCTGTCTGGGCAGCGCTTAATGTGCGCATCTACTAGACCTGCTTCCCTAACTATCGCATTAAGAAAAAGGGTGTCATAGCCCAGCTTATCTCTGAAACCTCTCCTGTCTTTAGACCTAGTAATGGTGTTGAAATCACCTCCAAAGATAACCTGCTGGGCCGTAAAAAGAAAAGGCTTAATCTTTGTAAAGAGGCATTTCCTGTCCCACTTCGTCTGGGGACCATAGATGTTAATCAGGCGCAAGTCCTGCCCCTTCACAGAGACGTCTAAGACCATGCATCTCCCTATCTCTACCTCAATTACCCGCCGGCATGTTACCATACCAGAAAAAAGGACTGCAACTCCGCTGTAAGGCTCGGCCGCAAGAGACCAAAATGAGGGACCACGTCTCCACTCCTTCTTTGCCAGATGTATATCGGCCAGACTACTCAGATGGGTCTCTTGTAAAAACAAAATGTCAGCATCAAACTCGCTGAGCAAAAATAAAGCCATATGACGAGCACTTACTGATCTTAAGCTGGCAACATTAATGGTTGCCACTTTTAACGGAGTGGGAACTGCCATTAGGGTAGTTGAGGCAGCCGTTTCTTAGCCTGACTACTCCCTCTTCCTGGAGAACCAGCGCGCTTCGTTGCACCCTGGCACTCATCATCCATAGAGGATGCAGAACTGAATGAGTCCCATTCATCCTCATCATCATCATCATCATCATCAGACAGGACCTTAAACTTATTTTCTAAAGGCAAAAATTTAGGATTTAAGGTAACTGAACTCCCTTTTTTCCTTCTTTTGCCCCTCCTCCTCCTATCCTCCAACCACTCCATATCATCCTTAGACAAACCAGACTCAACAGCCTCCCCACCCCTATCCTCCCCTTCACCCCCCACCCCCCCACTCCCCCTTCCCTTATCTACCACCAGGCCAGCCTCTCCACCATCCACCCCACTCCTCTGCACCCCACGATCCTCAATAGAAACCCTGCAGCGTCGGGGGAGGGGGGTTGGCACCACACCTGACGCACCTGCCTCGGCACCTCTTGCTGCCTCTGCAATTTTAGAAGACACAGACACAGAAGGATTGGACACATTTTTGGCAACCGATACCTTACCTACAGAAGACATGGGCACACTAGGTAAACGCACAGACTGGGGAGACACAGACACATTAGGTATTGGCACAGACTGGGGCACAACAGACTGGGGAGACACATTAGATATTGGCACAGACTCAGATGGACTCACAGGCACCCCAGCTGCTGAGCTCCGAGCATCCTCCATTGTTGTGCATTGCCTCAGGACACTGACTGTAAGGATGTCCCACCGCATTGCACAGATTGCACCTGATGATATTACAGTCTTTTGCCAAATGTCCTATACCCTGACACAGAGAGCACTTCATCACTGGACAGGAGGATGCGAGATGTCCTTTATCTCCACACTTATTGCAGAGCTTTGGCTGGCCTGGATAGAAGATGGTCAGCCTGTCCCTCCCCAGGAAAGCGGAGGATGGCAGATGCTGTACAACATTGTCAACAACCTTTAATTTTAGCTGTACAGACCATCCCCCCGTCCATATTCCCCGATCATCTACAATCTTTTTTAGGGGGCTCAGGACGTCTCCATACCTCCTCAACCATACAGATAAATCCCCTTGTGGTATGGATTCATTGCGGACCAAAATTGTGACCATTTTAATGAGGGGCTGGCATGAAACAAGCTTTGGGATGAGCCCTTTCCAGTCCGGCAGGCCCCTACACACGTGCTCATACTTCTCCCAAAATATGTCCAAAGACTCCGGACGGATAAAGGACAAATCATATTCATAGGAACCTGCCGGACTGATCAGGGCGAAGATATCTGTGGGTGTAAATCCCATCTGTAGAATCTTATCCACCACTGCCCTCCTATGTGGGGGGATTCCACTGCCTTCCCATTTTAATTGCACAACATTCCTCCTTTTAAACATAGAGGAAGATAAAACATTTTCATGCTCCCTCCCTGCTTGCTGCCCCTTCCCAGATCTTGTAGCAGCAACACCAGCATAAGTTTTTCTTCCACCAGCAGCATTTGCAGTCTTGTCCTTAGACACAATCAAACCTGCTGGCAGAGAGTCTGAATCAGCTGGGATAGCAGTCTTCTGATTAGAGGCAGGACCCTCCCCCTCCCCCGAGCACATGGTTTCTTTTCTGGGATCAATCATAGTCATGGCTGCTGCAGACTCCTGGAAACTTGTAGCATTACTGCACCCAGCATCTCCTCCACCATTCACAGGAACAGCCGCTGTGCCTGGTCCAGG
Organism: Lithobates septentrionalis; assembly: GCA_037952835.1. NCBI lineage: Eukaryota > Metazoa > Chordata > Amphibia > Anura > Ranidae > Lithobates > Lithobates septentrionalis. Next base: position 92,273 of record JBBDGP010002539.1, read on the forward strand.
CAAAGTCTCTGTATTGTCCATGGACCTCTCTGCAGACTGAAGCTGACAGTTATTAGCAGATGTTATTGCATGCTGTGTATTGTCTATGGGTCTGGGCTGACTGCCTGCAGCACTACAACCCTCAGCAAGCACATTGTCATTAAAGTTCACACCATCATCCTGCACACACACTGTACCTGCACCTTGTCTCTCCACAGGTCTTTCTTCCACAGGGCTAGGAACGGCGTCCATCTTTTCCTCACCATCCTGGGAAGTGGATTCAAGTTTATTGATGAAATCCAGCATGGCAGAACCTTCAACCTACTGCTCAGATGTTCCACATTGCTGGGGAGTGAAGGGGACAGAGGCCTCCACCATTGAGGGCTCAGCAGATGTCTGAGGTGTTGAAGAGCTGGGCTCATCCTCCGGGCCCACTTTCTCACTCTCTGCTGTCTGTACCGGCATCTCCTCACTGGTCTCCTCACCCTCCATGCAGGAAGCTGCTCCTCTTCTCATTTGGCTGAATCTTTCTTCATTCTTATATTTCTCTTTAAATGCTCCACTATTCTCCTTCAGAGAACTCACCAGTTCTTTCTGCTTCCGCAGAGCTTGTTCCAGGTCTTTCAGCTCAGGCCTCAGAGCCGGTCTTTTCTTGCTGAACACTTTGGCACAAATCTGCTTTTTCTTTTTAAATTCATTTTTCAAAGCCACCAACTTCTCCTCTTCCTTCTCAATCCGCTTCAGTGTTTCAATAACCCTCCGTCTAAAGGCAGACAGGGACTCATCTTTCCTTGGGCCAGGCCCAGTGTCGTCCACAGGCTGAGGCCTATCCAAGGGGCCTCCACCAGGATCCTCCCCAGGATCCTGCATCGCTCCTGGGGCAGAGGAGCAACTCTAGCCCCTGGTCTCTGGAAGCACAGGAGCAAAGGAACTAGCAACCTCACACCTCGCTGTCAGGGAGTGGAATGGCAGTTTCCCACCATCCCTGTGCTGAGTTCCCGGGTCTGTACACCCGCTGTGCCCACCATTATAAAGGGTTCCCACCATCCCTGTGCTGAGTTCCCGGGTCTGTACACCCGCTGTGCCCATTATGAGGGGTTCCCACCATCCCTGTGCTGAGTTTCCGGGTCTGTACACCCGCTGTGCCCATTATAAGGAGTTCCCACCATCCCTGTGCTGAGTTCCCGGGTCTGTACACCCGCTGTGCCCATTATGAAGGGTTCCCACCATCCCTATGCTGAGTTCCTGGGTCTGTACACCTGCTGTGCCCATTATGAGGGGTTCTCACCTTCCCTGTGCTGAGTTCCCGGGTCTGTACACCCGCTGTGCCCATTATGAGGGGTTCTCACCATTCCTGTGCTGAGTTCCCGGGTCTGTACACCCGCTGTGCCCATTATGAGGGGTTCCCACCATCCCTGTGCTGAGTTCCGGGTCTGTACACCCGCTGTGCCCATTATAAGGAGTTCCCACCATCCCTGTGCTGAGTTCCCGGGTCTGTACACCCGCTGTGCCCATTATAAGGAGTTCCCACCCTCCCTGTGCTGAGTTCCCGGGTCTGTACGCCCGCTGTGCCCATTATAAGGAGTTCCCACCATCCCTGTGCTGCGATCCTGGGTCTTTACACCCGCTGTGCCCATTATAAGGAGTTCCCACCCTCCCTGTGCTGAGTTCCCGGGTCTGTACGCCCGCTGTGCCCATTATAAGGAGTTCCCACCATCCCTGTGCTGAGTTCCCGGGTCTGTACACCCGCTGTGCCCATTATGAGGGGTTCCCACCATCCCTGTGCTGAGATCCTGGGTCTGTACGCTCGCTGTGCCCATTATGAGGGGTTCCCACCATCCCTGTGCTGAGTTCCCGGGTCTGTACGCCCGCTGTGCCCATTATAAGGAGTTCCCACCATCCCTGTGCTGAGTTCCCGGGTCTGTACACCCGCTGTGCCCATTATGAGGGGTTCCCACCATCCCTGTGCTGAGTTCCCGGGTCTGTACACCCGCTGTGCCCATTATGAGGGGTTCCCACCATCCCTGTGCTGAGATCCTGGGTCTGTACGCCCGCTGTGCCCAATGGCCTAATGGGCTTCTATGAGATTTTAGTGATCGGGTTTAGATCTACATTACGAAGAATGGAACCAAATAAGTTACATAGTTGCAGTTGAAGAAATATCTATCGAGTTTCAATCAGCCGGCTTCGGTAGATGGCTCCAGAGTGATTATTGATTAATACCAATAACCGATATCACTCCCGCACTTTCCTGATTGGCTGTCTTTCTGTGCGTGCGTCCGTCTCCCATGTCCAGCACCGGAGGGGTTAACCATGAAGCTAATATAATAGCGCTCGGTAGATGGCGGCGGGCGCAGAGCAGGTCTCCATCTGGCCAATCCTTCCCCGGGCTCTCCCCCCCCCCTCTCCTGTGAAATATTTATAGAACGCAGACAGATCTGGGCCGAGGTGCCCCCCACGCGCTGCTAATATTACCGCTGTACTGAAATGAGGGCACGGCCGCATGGTGCACGCAGCGTGTGGAGGATGGTACTCGCCCCGGGGCGACAGCAACAACCACGTCCCCGGCACGTTGTGACCCAGACCACGAAATGTGCCCCTCCGACACAAACATGGCGAGGGGGGGAAAGACGGGACTCCGAGAGCATACCCCCCCCCCCCCCCACACCAACAATACCATACAATCGTATCTGTACAGCACCACGGTATATGTCAGAGCTATATAAATGTATAATAATAATAGTGTGTGACTGTGGTGGGGGGGCATTAGAGTGTAAGCTCCTCCGAGACTGATGTGACTGGCTCAGTGTTCTCTGTACAGCACTGTGGTATATGTCAGAGCTATATAAATGTATAATAATAGTGTGTGACTGTGGGGGGGCATTAGAGTGTAAGCTCCTCTGATACAGAGACTGATGGGACTGGCTCAGTGTTCTCTGTACAGCACCACAGTATATGTCAGAGCTATATAAATGTATAATAATAATAGTGTGTGACTGTGGAGGGGGGGGGGGGGGACATTAGAGTGTAAGCTCCTCTGGTACACAGTCACACACTATTATTATTATTATACATTTATTTATCTCTGGCATATACCGCAGTGCTGTACAGAGATCACTGAGCCAGTCACATCAGTCTTTGGGGAGGACATTAGAGTGTAAGCTCCTCTGGTACAGATACTGATGTGACTGTGGGGGAGGGGACATTAGAGTGTAAGCTCCTCTGGTACAGATACTGATGTGACTGTGGGGGAGGGGACATTAGAGTGTAAGCTCCTCTGGTACAGAGACTGATGTGACTGTGGGGGAGGGGACATTAGAGTGTAAGCTCCTCTGGTACAGAGACTGATGTGACTGTGTGGGGGGAGGGGACATTAGAGTGTAAGCTCCTCTGTACAGAGACTGATGTGACTGTGGGGGGAGGGGACATTAGAGTGTAAGCTCCTCTGGTACAGAGACTGATGTGACTGTGGGGGGAGGGGACATTAGAGTGTAAGCTCCTCTGGTACAGATACTGATGTGACTGTGGGGGAGGGGACATTAGAGTGTAAGCTCCTCTGGTACAGAGACTGATGTGACTGTGGGGGAGGGGACATTAGAGTGTAAGCTCCTCTGGTAAAGATACTGATGTGACTGTGGAGGAGGGGACATTAGAGTGTAAGCTCCTCTGGTACAGAGACTGATGTGACTGTGGGGGGGGGGGGGGACATTAGAGGGTAAGCTCCTCTGGTACAGATACTGATGTGACTGTGGGGGAGGGGACATTAGAGTGTAAGCTCCTCTGGTAAAGATACTGATGTGACTGTGGGGGGAGGGGACATTAGAGTGTAAGCTCCTCTGGTACAGAGACTGATGTGACTGTGGGGGGGGGGGGGCGGACATTAGAGGGTAAGCTCCTCTGGTACAGATACTGATGTGACTGTGGGGGAGGGGACATTAGAGTGTAAGCTCCTCTGGTACAGAGACTGATGTGACTGTGGGGGGGGGGGGGACATTAGAGGGTAAGCTCCTCTGGTACAGATACTGATGTGACTGTGGGGGAGGGGACATTAGAGTGTAAGCTCCTCTGGTACAGAGACTGATGTGACTGGCTCAGTGCTCTCTATATAAATGTATAATAATAGTGTGTGACTGTGGGGGGGCATTAGAGTGTAAGCTCCTCTGATACAGAGACTGATGGGACTGGCTCAGTGTTCTCTGTACAGCACCACAGTATATGTCAGAGCTATATAAATGTATAATAATAATAGTGTGTGACTGTGGAGGGGGGGGGGGGGGACATTAGAGTGTAAGCTCCTCTGGTACACAGTCACACACTATTATTATTATTATACATTTATTTATCTCTGACATATACCGCAGTGCTGTACAGAGATCACTGAGCCAGTCACATCAGTCTTTGGGGAGGACATTAGAGTGTAAGCTCCTCTGGTACAGATACTGATGTGACTGTGGGGGAGGGGACATTAGAGTGTAAGCTCCTCTGGTACAGATACTGATGTGACTGTGGGGGAGGGGACATTAGAGTGTAAGCTCCTCTGGTACAGAGACTGATGTGACTGTGGGGGAGGGGACATTAGAGTGTAAGCTCCTCTGGTACAGAGACTGATGTGACTGTGGGGGAGGGGACATTAGAGTGTAAGCTCCTCTGGTACAGAGACTGATGTGACTGTGTGGGGGGAGGGGACATTAGAGTGTAAGCTCCTCTGTACAGAGACTGATGTGACTGTGGGGGGAGGGGACATTAGAGTGTAAGCTCCTCTGGTACAGAGACTGATGTGACTGTGGGGGGAGGGGACATTAGAGTGTAAGCTCCTCTGGTACAGATACTGATGTGACTGTGGGGGAGGGGACATTAGAGTGTAAGCTCCTCTGGTACAGAGACTGATGTGACTGTGGGGGAGGGGACATTAGAGTGTAAGCTCCTCTGGTAAAGATACTGATGTGACTGTGGAGGAGGGGACATTAGAGTGTAAGCTCCTCTGGTACAGAGACTGATGTGACTGTGGGGGGGGGGGGGACATTAGAGGGTAAGCTCCTCTGGTACAGATACTGATGTGACTGTGGGGGAGGGGACATTAGAGTGTAAGCTCCTCTGGTACAGAGACTGATGTGACTGTGGGGGGAGGGGGACATTGGAGTGTAAGCTCCTCTGGTACAGATACTGATGTGACTGTGGGGGAGGGGACATTAGAGTGTAAGCTCCTCTGGTACAGAGACTGATGTGACTGGCTCAGTGCTCTCTGTACTATGTGAATGAACAGTGGTTGATAGGTTGTGCTGGGACTTGTAGTAGTTGGGTTGTGGAGGGTGGCGGGTACCTGGTAGTTGGCAGCTCTGTGGGTTTATCAGTGGGAAGGTGAGATTTACATTCTTACGGTGAGTGTTAGGTGTATGACAGTCGCCGGCATCGTGTTGGATGGTTGCCATGGTAACAATGGAGGTGGAAGAATCTTGGCAGTCCTTTCCCTGCTGAGCCATGGGCTGTGTGAAGATAAATGATCTTGTGCTTCAGATGAGCAGGCTGATCCATGAATCCCAGAGGATGCCTGAATCCCTAAATCCGGATTCTGGTATGTCGGTGATTATATACATGAATTATAAGTAACTGAAGACTTATAAGAACATCCATAAGGTTAACCTAACCCTTAAAGATGATATCACAGTTCAGCACCATATAACAGACAGCTCCAGAACTCATATAAGAAGATTCTTCCCCCACTGACCACATACCTGTATGCATCTATATACTGTAAGAAGGTCCTTCTCCACCGACCAACTATACACCTATATATGAAGGTTCTTCCCCACTGACCACATATACACCTAGATAAGAAGATCCTTCTCCACTGACCACCTACATAAGAAGGTCCTTCTACACTGACCACCTATACAATTATACAAGAAGGTCCTTCTCTACTGACCACCTATACAATTATACAAGAAGGTCCTTCTCTACTAACCACCTATACAATTATACAAGAAGGTCCTTCTCCATCGACCAAATATATACCTACATAAGAAGGTCCGTCTCCACTGATCACCTATACCTATATAAGAAGATCCTTCTCCACTGACCACCTACATAAGAAGGTCCTTCTCCACTAACCACATATACACCTACATAAGAAGGTCCTTCTCCACTAACCACATATACACCGACATAAGAAGGTCCTTCTCTACTGACCACCTACATAAGAAGGTCCTTTTCCACTGACCACCTATTCAATTATACAAGAAGATCCTTCTCCACCGACCACCTACATAAGAAGGTCCTTCTCCACTGACCACATATATACCTCCGTCTCCACTGATCACCTATATACCTATATAAGAAGATCCTTCTCCACTGACCACCTACATAAGAAGGTCCTTCTCCACTGACCACCTATACAATTATACGAGAAGATCCTTCTCCACCGACCACCTACATAAGAAGGCCCTTTTTCACTGACCACCTATACAATTATACAAGAAGGTCCTTCTCTACTGACCACCTACATAAGAAGGTCCTTCTCCACTGACCACCTATACAACTATACAAGAAGATCCTTCTCCACCGACCACCTACATGAGAAGGTCCTTTTCCACTGACCACCTATACAATTATACAAGAAGGTCCTTCTCTACTGACCACCTACATAAGAAGATCCTTCTCCACTGACCACCTATACAATTATACAAGAAGATCCTTCTCCACCGACCACCTACATGAGAAGGTCCTTTTCCACTGACCACCTATACAATTATACAAGAAGGTCCTTCTCTACTGACCACCTACATAAGAATGTCCTTATTCACTGACCACCTATACAATTATAAAAGAAGGTCCTTCTCCATTGACCAACTATACACCTAAATATGAAGGTCCTTCTCCACTGACCACATATATAAGAAGGTCCTTCTCCACTGACCACATATACACCTACATAAGAAAGTCCTTCTTCACTGATCACCTATACACCTATATATGATGGTCCTTCTCCACTGACCAGAGCCGGTACAATGGGGGGGGGGGGGGGCGGAAGGGGCGGATGCCCTGGGCGGTACAATTTATTGGGGGTGGGGGGCGCAATGTGTCCTTCCAAAACAGCCACAGCAGTCATTAAATGGTGGCCCGTGACCACCTACATAAGAAGGTCCTTCTCCACTGACCACATATACACCTATATAAGAAGGTCCTTCTCCACTGATCACATATACAATTATATAAAATGGTCCTTCTCCACGGATCACCTATACACCTATATAAGAAGGTCCTTCTCCTCTGATCACCTATACAATTATATAAAAAGGTCCTTCTCTACTGATCACCTATATACCTACATAAGAAGGTCCTTCTCCACTGATCACATATACACCTATATAAGAAGGTCCTTCTCCACTGACCACCTACATAAGAAGATCCTTCTCCACTGACCACCTATACAATTATACGAGAAGATCCTTCTCCACCGACCACCTACATAAGAAGGCCCTTGTCCACTGACCACTTATACAATTATACAAGAAGGTCCTTCTCTACTGACCACCTACATAAGAAGGTCCTTCTCCACTGACCACCTATACAACTATACAAGAAGGTCCTTCTCTACTGACCACCTACATAAGAAGGCCCTTTTCCACTGACCACTTATACAATTATACAAGAAGGTCCTTCTCTACTGACCACCTACATAAGAAGGTCCTTCTCCACTGACCACCTATACAACTATACAAGAAGGTCCTTCTCTACTGACCACCTACATAAGAAGGTCCTTCTCCACTGACCACCTATACAACTATACAAGAAGGTCCTTCTCTACTGACCACCTACATAAGAAGATCCTTCTCCACTAACCACCTACATGAGAAGGTCCTTTTCCACTGACCACCTATACAATTATACAAGTAGATCCTTCTCCACCGACCACCTACATAAGAAGGTCCTTCTCCACTGATCACATATACAATTATATAAAAAGGTCCTTCTCTACTGATCACCTATATACCTACATAAGAAGGTCCTTCTCCACTGACCACATACACACCTACATAGGAAGGTCCTTCTCCACTGACCACATACACACCTACATAGGAAGGTCCTTCTCCACTGACCACATATACACCTATGTAAGAAGGTCCTTCTCCACTGACCACATATACACCTATGTAAGAAGGTCCTTCTCCACTGATCGCCTATACAATTATATAAAAAGGTCCTTCTCCACTGATCACCTATATACCTATATAAGAAGGTCCTTCACAAAATGACCCTTTTCCACTAATCACATATACACCTACTGTATATAAGAAGGTCCTTCTCCACTGATCACCTATACATCTACATAAGAAGGTCCTTTCTACTGACCACCTGTACACCTAAATAAGAAAGTCCTTCTCCACTCTCCATCCATGTACGGGAGCATTTCATTGGCTCCGCTCATCACTGGTTTTGGGTTCTATGGGAACTGAAATGTATTTTTGCACAGAGCTGAAGGTCAAATTAGAGGCATCCCGCTGCGCTATCAATGTATCAAAAATATGTCCCTGTTAGTGAGTTTGCTGCACTCCATGTTTCCTCTTTGGTTTAAAGTGGTGTTCCGGCCGAAATTATACTTTTTAAATAAAAATACCCCTATAATACACAAGCTTAATGTATTCTAGTAAAGTTAGTCTGTAAACTAAAGTCTGTTTTGTTAGTTTATAGCAGTAGTTTGTTATTTTATAAACTTACAGCAGGTCGTGGCCATCTTAAGTGTGGGCATCTGAAGCCAGACTGTATTTCTTCCTGGATCTCATCCTTGCAGATCTCGCACATGCTCAGTGCAGCACAAGCAGTGTTATAGGTTTCAGGTCAGGTTTCCATAGCAACAGCAGTTTTAGAGGAAGCTGCCGCCCCTTCCCAGAAGGCATTGCAAACAGGAAATGATGCGATGGGCCGCGGCCAGGGAGGAGGAAGTGAAAAATGAATACAGCAGATATACAGGAGGTGCTGAGAAAAAAAATAAAAAAATATCTAATTTGTTTACAGTGCGCAGTTTAGTGAGGGATGCTGAAGAGTTGTAAAAGTGGGTGGAGCTCCACTTTAAGCATTGCGTTGATTTAGCCCTCGTTCACCCCGGCTGTGATTTGTCATGGAAAGTCGCACCCCGTTGCCGGCAATGGAACGTTCATATTGCCATGACTCACGTCGCAGAGATTACGAAAAAGGTTCATGCACTTTTTTTTTCTCCCCAACGTGGCGCTGAGACAACTCACATGACCTTAGGATTTAAAATGATATTCTAAGCTTGTTACCCATGTGAAAGCATCCAAAAAACGTGGTCCCCGAGGACAGGTTTGGGGCGCACTGAGAAGATTTGGCCTTTCGGGCATGAAAAACGTGACCTGCTTTTAATTACTAACTGACTGCGTAAAACATTTTTTATTTCCTTGTGAGACCTTTAGGCTCCCTCCACACCACAATATTCTTTTTCAGTGCGTTAGCGGCACCACCATCTCGGATTGGGGAGCTGCAGAAGAATCACGGCCGGCGAGAAGTCCTGGCTCGCAGTCTCCGCTCTAATTCATCCCAAAGGTGTTCTTTGGGGTTGAGGTCAGGACTCTGTGCAGGCCAGTCAAGTTCCTCCACCTCAAACTCGCTCATCCACGTCTTTATGGACCTTGCTTTGTGCACTGGTGGGCAGTCATGTTGGAACAGGAAGGGGCCGTCCCCAAACTGTTCCCACAAATTTGGGAACATGAAATTGTCCAAAATGTCTTGGTATGCTGACGCCTTAAGGAGTTCCCTTCACTGGAACTAAGGGGCCAAACCCAACCCCTGAGGGTCCAAGCCCAACCCCTGAGAAACAACCCCACACCACAATCCCCCCTCCACCAAATGGTTTGGACCAGTGCACAAAGCAAGATCCATAAAGACATGGATGAGCGAGTTTGGGGTGGAGGAACTTGACCGGCCTGCACAGAGTCCTGACCTCAACCCCGATAGAACACCTTTGGGATGAATTAGAGCGGAGACTGCGAGCCAGGCCTTCTCATCCAACATCAGTGCCTGACCTCACAAATGCTCTTCTGGAAGAAAGGTCAAACATTCCCATAGACACCCTCCTAAACCTTGTGGACGGCCTTCCCAGAAGATTTGAAGCTGTTATAGGTGCAAAGGGCGGAGCCAACTCAATATTGAACCCTATGGACTAAGACTTGGGACAGGTGTCCCAATACTTTTGGTAATATAGTGTGTGTGTATATATATATATATATATATATATATATATATATATATATATACACACACACACACACACATATATATATAATTTTTTTTCTTTAATTGTTATATTTATATACATTATATACTATATACATATAGTATATAATGTATATAAATATAAAAATTAAAGACATTTTTATATATATATATATATATATATATATATATATATATATACGCAAAATATATAATTTTTTTATAGATTTATATATATATAGATGTTTTCGGGCAGGTTTCTGTGCACCCCTCCATGTTATATACTGTGTGTATATATATATATTAATATAAAGTGTCTATGTTGCTAGGCAGATTTTCGGGCACACCTCCACATTCCCTGGCATAGGTGTCACGCCATGGCAGATCTGGTAATAAGCGGAATCGTCTCTTCTCCCCTCCTCGGCAGCCTCCTAATTTAGCCTGAGCCATTAATGAGCATTTCCCGCGGTCGCCTAGCAACCGACCAGCCAGCCGTCTGTAAATTGGGACAGCGAGGCCTCGCCAGAGTATTGATGGATGTCTGCGCCTCCGCCGCGCGCTGCGGGATCCGGGACCGTGACTGTAAGATTTCAGGGGGCACTGTATATACTGTATATACTCAGTGTTAGTAGCATTATCAGTGAGTCCACCAGTCAGAACTGTGATGTGTTTCAGGGCTTGACAGCCCACTTTTATTAAAGCACAAATAAAGTGCACTTGTAAACACAGGAGCCGGAACAGGAATCCGGAATAGGAAGGCGGAACACGAAGCCGACACAAGAAGCCGGAACAGGAAGCTGACACAAGAAGCCGGAACAGGAAGCCAACACAGGAAGCCGGAACAGGAAGCCTACACAGTAAGCCGGAACAGGAAGCCGGAACAGGAAGCCAACACAGGAAGCCGGAACAGGAAGCCGACACAAGAAGCCGGAATAGGAAGCCGAAACAGGAAGCCAACACAGGAAGCCAACACAGGAAGCCGGAACAGGAAGCCCACACAGGAAGCCGGAACAGGAAGCCAACACAGGAAGCCGGAACAGGAAGCCAACACAGGAAGCCAACACAGGAAGCCGACACAGGAAGCCGGAACAGGAATCCGGAATAGGAAGGCGGAACACGAAGCCGACACAAGAAGCCGGAACAGGAAGCCGAAACAGGAAGCCGGAACAGGAAGCCAACACAGGAAGCCGGAACAGGAAGCCGGAACAGGAAGCCAACACAGGAAGCCGGAACAGGAAGCCGGAATAGGAAGCCAACACAGGAAGCCGGAACAGGAAGCCGGAACAGGAAGCCAACACAGGAAGCCGGAACAGGAAGCCGGAACAGGAAGCCAACACAGGAAGCCGGAACAGGAAGCCAACACAGGAAGCCGGAACAGGAAGCCAACACAGGAAGCCGGAACAGGAAGCCAACACAGGAAGCCGGAACAGGAAGCCAACACAGGAAGCCAACACAGGAAGCCGACACAGGAAGCCGGAACAGGAATCCGGAATAGGAAGGCGGAACACGAAGCCGACACAAGAAGCCGGAACAGGAAGCCGAAACAGGAAGCCGGAACAGGAAGCCAACACAGGAAGCCGGAACAGGAAGCCGGAACAGGAAGCCAACACAGGAAGCCGGAACAGGAAGCCGGAACAGGAAGCCAACACAGGAAGCCGACACAGGAAGCCGGAACAGGAGGCCAACACAGGAAGCCGGAACAGGAGGCCGGCACAGGAAGCCGGTACAGAAAGCCGGTACAGGAAGCCAGAACAGGAAACTGGCACAGGAAGCCGACACAGGAGGCCGGCACAGAAAGCCAGAACAGGAAGCCAACACAGGAAGCCGGAACAGGAGGCCGGCACAGGAAGCCGGTACAGAAAGCCGGTACAGAAAGCCGGTACAGGAAGCCAGAACAGGAAACTGGCACAGGAAGCCGACACAGGAGGCCGGCACAGAAAGCCGGAACAGGAAGCCAACACAGGAAGCCGGAACAGGAGGCCGGCACAGGAAGCCAGTACAGAAAGCCGGTACAGAAAGCCAGTACAGGAAGCCAGAACAGGAAACTGGCACAGGAAGCCGACACAGGAGGCCGGCACAGAAAGCCGGCACAGGAAGCCGGAACAGGTGGCCAGAACAGGAAGCCGACACAGGAAGCCAACACAGGAGGCAAGCACAGGAAGCTGGCACAGGAAGCCGGAACAGGAAGACGGCACAGGAAGCCGAAACAGGAAGCCGGAACTAGAAGTCGGCTTCTGTGCTTACAAAACGTGACATGAGCAGCACAGTCCTAGCGGGGAGGTGGCAGCTCCATCTAGTGGCCACAATGCAATGTTTTTGTCCTTCACTTTATGAAGAACATTTGACCTGGAGAGAAAATTGTCTAATAATATTCACAGGTAATGATAATGATACATAGCGATACAGATAATATACATGACGTTTGACAGGATAAATAGCTGTTTGATTTTTTTTATTTATTATTTTATTTTTAATAAATACCCCCTGTAATGCTTTCTTTCAGTTGTTCAAATCCAAAAACTTACCGGAGCAGATAAAGAGGGGAAACCTTCTAATGGGGAAACCTGTTCCAGTAAAAGCTGGGATTTGCCCTCACTGTGAAGAGATTTCTTCTCACTTCCTGTTGTGTCACTAGAACAGGAAGTGAAGGAAACCCCCCCCCCCCCCCCCCATGGGACAATGAATGGAAAATAAATCTTGTTGGGGTATTAACCCTTCTATGCCAGCCACCAATCAGAAGGCAGAAGGCTGTGCTGGAGATGAAGCATTCCTTGAACTATTATTATTGGTGGGTATGATGGCAGCAGATACCTTAGTGAATAAGCCCCCCCAGTGGAAAGAAATGAAAGGGTCATGTGACCTATGAAAGCCGCGGACAGGGGGGAAGTGACATTTGGTTTTCAGTCGGCGAGGTGCCGTCTTCCTGCACACGGAGATGAGGCTGAGCTGAGGAAATGATAGTGAGATAGACACGGGCCCCCGGGGGCTCCCCCGGGGGCTCCCCCGGCTCTTATCTAATGATCCCAAATATGGCTCAGCGCAGATTCAATTTATATACCCCGAAGGTCCCCGAGAGACCAACCTATTCTGAGGAGGAAAAGCAAACAGAGCCGCGTCCTGCAGAAACACCGAGCTCCGAATATATGAGGGAAACACGGAAAACGTATTATGTTCTCTCCTACATTTATATCTCACCAGTTTAACCAGTTCAGTTACTGTATATTGTTACTTTGTATCTCTCCATCTCCCGTCTGATCAATGTTTATAAACAATGTTACTTTGTATTTCTCTATCTCCTGTCTGATCAACGTTTATAAACAATGTTACATTGTATCTCTCCATCTCCCGTCTGATCAATGTTTATAAACAATGTTACTTTGTATTTCTCTATCTCCTGTCTGATCAATGTTTATAAACAATGTTACTTTGTATCTCTCTATCTCCTGTCTGATCAGTGTCTATAAACAATGTTACTTTGTATCTCTCCATCTCCCGTCTGATCAATGTTTATAAACAATGTTACTTTGTATTTCTCTATCTCCTGTCTGATCAACGTTTATAAACAATGTTACATTGTATCTCTCCATCTCCCGTCTGATCAATGTTTATAAACAATGTTACTTTGTATTTCTCTATCTCCTGTCTGATCAATGTTTATAAACAATGTTACTTTGTATCTCTCTATCTCCTGTCTGATCAGTGTCTATAAACAATGTTACTTTGTATCTCTCCATCTCCCGTCTGATCAATGTTTATAAACAATGTTACTTTGTATTTCTCTATCTCCTGTCTGATCAATGTTTATAAACAATGTTACTTTGTATCTCTCCATCTCCCGTCTGATCAATGTTTATAAACACTGTTACTTTGTATCTCTACCTCCTGTCTGATCAACGTTTATAAACAATGTTACATTGTATCTCTCCATCTCCCGTCTGATCAATGTTTATAAACACTGTTACTTTGTATCTCTATCTCCCATCTGATCAATGTTTATAAACAATGTTACTTTGCATTTCTCTATCTCCCGTCTGATCAACGTTTATAAACAATGTTACTTTGTATTTCTCTATCTCCTGTCTGATCAGTGTTTATAAACAATGTTACTTTGTATCTCTCTATCTCCTGTCTGATCAATGTTTATAAACAATGTTACTTTGTATCTCTCTATCTCCCGTCTGATCAATGTTTATAAACAATGTTACTTTGTATCTCTCTATCTCCTGTCTGATCAGTGTTTATAAACAATGTTACTTTGTATCTCTCTATCTCCCATCTGATCAATGTTTATAAACAATGTTACTTTGTATCTCTCTATCTCCCGTCTGATCAATGTTTATAAACAATGTTACTTTGTATCTCTCTATCTCCCGTCTGATCAGTGTTTATAAACAATGTTACTTTGTATCTCTCCATCTCCCGTCTGATCAATGTTTATAAACAATGTTACTTTGTATCTCTCCATCTCCCGTCTGATCAATGTTTATAAACAATGTTACTTTGTATCTCTCCATCTCCCGTCTGATGAATGTTTATAAACAATGTTACTTTGTATCTCTCCATCTCCCGTCTGATCAATGTTTATAAACAATGTTACTTTGTATCTCTATCTCCCATCTGATCAATGTTTATAAACAATGTTACTTTGTATTTCTCTATCTCCCGTCTGATCAACGTTTATAAACAATGTTACTTTGTATTTCTCTATCTCCTGTCTGATCAACGTTTATAAACAATGTTACTTTGTATTTCTCTATCTCCCGTCTGATCAACGTTTATAAACAATGTTACTTTGTATTTCTCTATCTCCTGTCTGATCAGTGTTTATAAACAATGTTACTTTGTATCTCTCCATCTCCCGTCTGATCAATGTTTATAAAAACTGTTACTTTGTATCTCTACCTCCGATCAACGTTTATAAACAATGTTACTTTGTATCTCTCCATCTCCGGTCTGATCAATGTTTATAAACACTGTTACTTTGTATCTCTATCTCCCATCTGATCAATGTTTATAAACAATGTTACTTTGTATTTCTCTATCTCCCGTCTGATCAACGTTTATAAACAATGTTACTTTGTATTTCTCTATCTCCTGTCTGATCAGTGTTTATAAACAATGTTACTTTGTATCTCTCTATCTCCTGTCTGATCAATGTTTATAAACAATGTTACTTTGTATCTCTCTATCTCCCGTCTGATCAATGTTTATAAACAATGTTACTTTGTATCTCTCTATCTCCCGTCTGATCAGTGTTTATAAACAATGTTACTTTGTATCTCTCTATCTCCTGTCTGATCAGTGTTTATAAACAATGTTACTTTGTATCTCTCTATCTCCTGTCTGATCAATGTTTATAAACAATGTTACTTTGTATCTCTCTATCTCCTGTCTGATCAGTGTTTATAAACAATGTTACTTTGTATCTCTCTATCTCCCATCTGATCAATGTTTATAAACAATGTTACTTTGTATCTCTCTATCTCCCGTCTGATCAATGTTTATAAACAATGTTACTTTGTATCTCTCTATCTCCCGTCTGATCAGTGTTTATAAACAATGTTACTTTGTATCTCTCTATCTCCTGTCTGATCAGTGTTTATAAACAATGTTACTTTGTATCTCTCCATCTCCCGTCTGATCAATGTTTATAAACAATGTTACTTTGTATCTCTCCATCTCCCGTCTGATCAATGTTTATAAACAATGTTACTTTGTATCTCTCCATCTCCCGTCTGATGAATGTTTATAAACAATGTTACTTTGTATCTCTCCATCTCCCGTCTGATCAATGTTTATAAACAATGTTACTTTGTATCTCTCCATCTCCCGTCTGATCAATGTTTATAAACAATGTTACTTTGTATCTCTCCATCTCCCGTCTGATCAATGTTTATAAACAATGTTACTTTGTATCTCTCTATCTCCCGTCTGATCAATGTTTATAAACAATGTTACTTTGTATCTCTCTTTCTCCTGTCTGATCAATGTTTACAAACAATGTTACGTTGTATCTCTCTATCTCCTGTCTGATCAATGTTTATAAACAATGTTACTTTGTTTCTCTCTATCTCCTGTCTGATCAATGTTTATAAACAATGTTACTCTGTATCTCCCATCTGAAGAATGTACATAATACTCATTATACTGTTGCTGTATATTGGGAGATGTCATTGATGTATTATTCATGCAGAGTAAAGTTTCTGAGGTCCACATGAATGTCTATCAGCCTCTTTGTAGCGGAGATCTCAGGGATGAAATAAAGGAACTTGTTTTCTTTAATGTGAAGATGAGATTTGGGATTAGTCTCCTCCCTGAGCTCTGCGATATTCTTCTGTCAGCGGCTCGGAGAGAAGAACGATGTGGCAGACAGAAGTGGCGGCTTAATTAAGTGAAAATTGCATTCTGGGTGTGAAAACTTCATGTTTTGGGTTTAGTTGCTATTTTACCATCTCACCACCCGACACCCCATCCCCCCATCCTTCTGTCATCACAGCGGAGCCAAATGCAGCACGTCCGCCTATCGATCGATGTGCCTGCATTACCCACAGTGACCCGATTATCCCTTCACTACTCTACACTCAACTGCTGGAAGGATAGAGACGATCTGATTGGCTGATATATGAACAGCCAGAGCCAGTTTTCCCCTCCTACTACTGAACAATGCACCTGTGTCATTTCTAGAAGCCAAGGAGTGTCTCTGCCCCTCCCACAATGGGGAGATTTCCTACCTGTAGTTTGTGTCTCTGCCCCTCCCACAATGAGGAGATTTCCTACCTGTAGTTTGTGTCTCTGCCCCTCCCACAATGGTGAGATTTCCTGCAGTAGTTTGTGTCTCTGCCCCTCCCACAATGGTGAGATTTCCTGCAGTAGTTTGTGTCTCTGCCCCTCCCACAATGGTGAGATTTCCTGCAGTAGTTTGTGTCTCTGCCCCTCCCACAATGGTGAGATTTCCTGCAGTAGTTTGTGTCTCTGCCCCTCCCACAATGGTGAGATTTCCAGCAGTAGTTTGTGTCTCTGCCCCTCCCACAATGGTGAGATTTCCTGCAGTAGTTTCTGTCTCTGCCCCTCCCACAATGGCAATATGTTCTGCAGTAGTTTGTGTCTCTGCCCCTCCCACAATGATGAGATTTCCTGCAGTAGTTTGTGTCTCTGCCCCTCCCACAATGATGAGATTTCTTGCCGTAGTTTATGTCTCTGCCCCTCCCACAATGGTGAGATTTCCTGCAGTAGTTTGTGTCTCTGCCCCTCCCACAATGGTGAGATTTCCTGCAGTAGTTTGTGTCTCTGCTCCTCCCACAATGATGAGATTTCCTGCAATAGTTTGTGTCTCTGCCCCTCCCACAATGATGAGATTTCCTGCAGTAGTTTGTGTCTCTGCCCCTCCCACATTGGTGAGATTTCCTGCAGTAGTTTGTGTCTCTGCCCCTCCCACAATGGTGAGATTTCCTGCAGTAGTTTGTGTCTCTGCCCCTCCCACATTGGTGAGATTTCCTGCAGTAGTTTGTGTCTCTGCCCCTCCCACATTGGTGAGATTTCCTGCAGTAGTTTGTGTCTCTCCCCCTCCCACAATGATGAGATTTCCCTGCAATAGTTTGTGTCTCTGCCCCTCCCACAATGATGAGATTTCCTGCAATAGTTTGTGTCTCTGCCCCTCCCACAATGGTGAGATTTCCTGCAGTAGTTTGTGTCTCTGCCCCTCCCACAATGGTGAGATTTCCTGCAGTAGTTTGTGTCTCTGCCCCTCCCACACTGGGGAGATTTCCTGCAGTAGTTTGTGTCTCTGCCCCTCCCACAATGATGAGATTTCCTGCAGTAGTTTGTGTCTCTGCCCCTCCCACAATGATGAGATTTCTTGCTGTAGTTTGTGTCTCTGCCCCTCCCACAATGGTGAGATTTCCTGCAGTAGTTTGTGTCTCTGCCCCTCCCACAATGGGGAGATTTCCTGCAGTAGTTTGTGTCTCTGCTCCTCCCACAATGGTGAGATTTCCTGCAGTAGTTTGTGTCTCTGCCCCTCCCACAATGATGGGATTTCCTGCAGTAGTTTGTGTCTCTGCCCCTCCCACAAAGATGAGATTAGCCGCAGCAGTTTGTGTCTCTGCCCCTCCCACAATGGTGAGATTTCCAACAGTAGTTTGTGTCTCTGCCCCTCCCACAATGATGAGATTTCCCTGCAGTAGTTTGTGTCTCTGCCCCTCCCACAATGATGGGATTTCCTGCAGTAGTTTGTGTCTCTGCCCCTCCCACAATGATGAGATTTCCCTGCAGTAGTTTGTGTCTCTGCCCCTCCCACAATGATGGGATTTCCTGCAGTAGTTTGTGTCTCTGCCCTCCCACAATGATGGGATTTCCTGCAGTAGTTTGTGTCTCTGCCCCTCCCACAATGAAGAGATTTCCTGCAGTAGTTTGTGTCTCTGCCCCTCCCACAATGGTGAAATTTCCTGCAATAGTTTGTGTCTCTGCCCCTCCCACAATGATGAGATTTCCTGCAGTAGTTTGTGTCTCTGCCCCTCCCACATTGGTGAGATTTCCTGCAGTAGTTTGTGTCTCTGCCCCTCCCACAATGGTGAGATTTCCCTGCAGTAGTTTGTGTCTCTGCTCCTCCCACAATGATGAGATTTCCTGCAATAGTTTGTGTCTCTGCCCCTCCCACAATGATGAGATTTCCTGCAGTAGTTTGTGTCTCTGCCCCTCCCACATTGGTGAGATTTCCTGCAGTAGTTTGTGTCTCTGCCCCTCCCACAATGGTGAGATTTCCCTGCAATAGTTTGTGTCTCTGCCCCTCCCACAATGATGAGATTTCCTGCAATAGTTTGTGTCTCTGCCCCTCCCACAATGGTGAGATTTCCTGCAGTAGTTTGTGTCTCTGCCCCTCCCACACTGGGGAGATTTCCTGCAGTAGTTTGTGTCTCTGCCCCTCCCACAATGGTGAGATTTCCTGCAGTAGTTTGTGTCTCTGCCCCTCCCACACTGGGGAGATTTCCTGCAGTAGTTTGTGTCTCTGCCCCTCCCACAATGATGAGATTTCCTGCAGTAGTTTGTGTCTCTGCCCCTCCCACAATGATGAGATTTCTTGCTGTAGTTTGTGTCTCTGCCCCTCCCACAATGGGGAGATTTCCTGCAGTAGTTTGTGTCTCTGCTCCTCCCACAATGGTGAGATTTCCTGCAGTAGTTTGTGTCTCTGCCCCTCCCACAATGGGGAGATTTCCTGCAGTAGTTTGTGTCTCTGCTCCTCCCACAATGGTGAGATTTCCTGCAGTAGTTTGTGTCTCTGCCCCTCCCACAATGATGGGATTTCCTGCAGTAGTTTGTGTCTCTGCCCCTCCCACAAAGATGAGATTAGCCGCAGCAGTTTGTGTCTCTGCCCCTCCCACAATGGTGAGATTTCCAACAGTAGTTTGTGTCTCTGCCCCTCCCACAATGGTGAAATTTCCGTGCAGTAGTTTGTGTCTCTGCCCCTCCCACAATGATGAGATTTCCCTGCAGTAGTTTGTGTCTCTGCCCCTCCCACAATGATGGGATTTCCTGCAGTAGTTTGTGTCTCTGCCCTCCCACAATGATGAGATTTCCCTGCAGTAGTTTGTGTCTCTGCCCCTCCCACAATGATGGGATTTCCTGCAGTAGTTTGTGTCTCTGCCCCTCCCACAATGAAGAGATTTCCTGCAGTAGTTTGTGTCTCTGCCCCTCCCACAATGATGGGATTTCCTGCAGTAGTTTGTGTCTCTGCCCCTCCCACAATGAAGAGATTTCCTGCAGTAGTTTGTGTCTCTGCCCCTCCCACAATGGTGAAATTTCCTGCAATAGTTTGTGTCTCTGCCCCTCCCACAATGATGAATTTCCTGCAGTAGTTTGTGTCTCTGCCCCTCCCACATTGGTGAGATTTCCTGCAGTAGTTTGTATCTCTGCCCCTCCCACAATGGTGAGATTTCCCTGCAGTAGTTTGTGTCTCTGCTCCTCCCACAATGATGAGATTTCCTGCAATAGTTTGTGTCTCTGCCCCTCCCACATTGGTGAGATTTCCTGCAGTAGTTTGTGTCTCTGCCCCTCCCACAATGGTGAGATTTCCCTGCAATAGTTTGTGTCTCTGCCCCTCCCACAATGATGAGATTTCCTGCAATAGTTTGTGTCTCTGCCCCTCCCACAATGGTGAGATTTCCTGCAGTAGTTTGTGTCTCTGCCCCTCCCACAATGGTGAGATTTCCTGCAGTAGTTTGTGTCTCTGCCCCTCCCACACTGGGGAGATTTCCTGCAGTAGTTTGTGTCTCTGCCCTCCCACAATGGTGAGATTTCCTGCAGTAGTTTGTGTCTCTGCCCCTCCCACAAAGATGAGATTAGCCGCAGCAGTTTGTGTCTCTGCCCCTCCCACAATGGTGAGATTTCCAACAGTAGTTTGTGTCTCTGCCCCTCCCACAATGGTGAAATTTCCGTGCAGTAGTTTGTGTCTCTGCCCCTCCCACAATGATGAGATTTCCCTGCAGTAGTTTGTGTCTCTGCCCCTCCCACAATGATGGGATTTCCTGCAGTAGTTTGTGTCTCTGCCCCTCCCACAATGATGAGATTTCCCTGCAGTAGTTTGTGTCTCTGCCCCTCCCACAATGATGGGATTTCCTGCAGTAGTTTGTGTCTCTGCCCCTCCCACAATGAAGAGATTTCCTGCAGTAGTTTGTGTCTCTGCCCCTCCCACAATGATGGGATTTCCTGCAGTAGTTTGTGTCTCTGCCCCTCCCACAATGAAGAGATTTCCTGCAGTAGTTTGTGTCTCTGCCCCTCCCACAATGGTGAAATTTCCTGCAATAGTTTGTGTCTCTGCCCCTCCCACAATGATGAATTTCCTGCAGTAGTTTGTGTCTCTGCCCCTCCCACATTGGTGAGATTTCCTGCAGTAGTTTGTATCTCTGCCCCTCCCACAATGGTGAGATTTCCCTGCAGTAGTTTGTGTCTCTGCTCCTCCCACAATGATGAGATTTCCTGCAATAGTTTGTGTCTCTGCCCCTCCGACATTGTTGAGATTTCCTGCAGTAGTTTGTGTCTCTGCCCCTCCCACAATGGTGAGATTTCCTGCAATAGTTTGTGTCTCTGCCCCTCCCACAATGATGAGATTTCCTGCAATAGTTTGTGTCTCTGCCCCTCCCACAATGGTGAGATTTCCTGCAGTAGTTTGTGTCTCTGCCCCTCCCACAATGGTGAGATTTCCTGCAGTAGTTTGTGTCTCTGCCCCTCCCACACTGGGGAGATTTCCTGCAGTAGTTTGTGTCTCAATAAATTGTGGCGGATAGCTCTGACATACCCTTTTATTATTATTTGAGGAACGATCTCATCACTGGGTGGATTCGGGGACCGTCCAGCATTCCACCTCTAGTTGTTGTCACCAGCAGCCTTTGATGCTGCCCGGGTCCCCCCCCCCATCCCCCCCCCCCCCCCCGGGATCGGAGCACAAGGCACCGTCTGCTTCTCACCAAGAACAGGTGCCGGGGCATGGTGAGGACATGACCCCCATTAGAAGGGCAGACAAGTGTCTGCTGTCCCTGAGGAGGTCCGGGGACCCCCATCCACCCCCCCACTTGGGATAATGATCGTTCTGGGATAGAGGCCAACACAACGGGACTCTGGTGTCAGTCCGGAAACGTCCTCAATTATCCCCCCAAATCCAGAGTCATTATCCCTGATTGACTGTCTGAGCCCAACAAAGACTCTTCTATGGTGCCAACCACTTCCCTTCCCTCTATAAGACCCCCCCACCCCCCACCCCCCCAATCCATTATTAGACTGACTCTGCCTCTTATCTTCCTCTCCACCATACATCACATAAGTCCTATCACCACAAGGGGTCCCCGTTGGTTGCACTGACTGGAAGGGGCACTCCGCCCAAAATTGGTATTTCAGAATTTGGTGGATGAAGGAGGGTTCAACCACCTGACAGTATCATCTAGTTCCCCCGGTTCCTCCTCATTTTTGAGGGGCTCCCACGATCCTTGCTGGGGGAGGGGGTGGAGGAACAGAGATAGCCCAGTACAGGTCGAATGTTCTTCATTTGGGATGATCTTGGACATGGTTGGTTCCTAGTCTGAACCCACATGAGCGAGCCCGCCAGGGAAGCTGTCACTATACTGGGCTATTCATTTGCAGCCAAGTCATGTGGCTTAGGGAGAGGGAAAGCTTTGGCTGCAGATGATTGGCTCAGTACAGTGACAGCTTCTCTGGCAGGCTCGCTCATGTGGGTTCAGACTAGAATCTAAACATGCCCAAGGTCATTCCTAATGAAGAACATCCGACCTGTACTGGGTCATCCATCTTCAGCCATGGCACGTAGCTGCAGGGTTGGGAATGCCTTGGCCGCAGGCGACTGGCCCATATATAATGAATGCTTCCCTGGTAGGCTCGCTCATGTGGGTTTTGGACAAAGATCCAAGATCATCCCTAATGAGCAACATTTAACCTGATGCCGGCTCATTTATCCTCAGGCATAGCACGTTGCTGTGGGGTTGGGAATGCCTTGGCCACAAATGACTGGCCCAATATAGTGACAGCTTCCCTGGCAGGCTCACTCATGTGGGTTTGGACAAGGATCCAAGATCATCCCTAATGAGGTACATTCAACTTGTACTGGGTCATTCAATTTTAGCCATGGCTTGTGGCTGCAGGGTTGGGAACGCCTTGGCCGCAATGACAGCTTCCCTGGTGGACTCGCTCATGTGGGTTTGGGTGAGGATCCCAGATCATTCCTAATAAAGAGCATTTGACCTATACTGTGTCATTCATCTTCAGACATGGCATGTGGCTGCAGGATTGGGAATGCCTTGGCTGCAGCTGACTTGCCCAGTATAGTGACAGCTTCCCTGGAGGGCTCACTCATGTGGGTTTGGACTGGAATCTGAACATGCCCAAGATCAACGCTAACGAAGAACATTCATCCTTTACTGGATTATTAAACTTCATGTGGGGTTGGGAATGCCTCTGCCGCAGATGACTGGCTCAATACAGTGACAGCTTCCCTGGCGGGCTCGCTCGGGTGGGTTTGATAGGATCCAAATATGCCCGAGATCATCCCTAATTAGGAACATTCAATTTGTACTGTGCCATTTATCTTCAGCTATGGCACGTGGCTGCAGGCTTGGAAATGCCCTGGCCATGGATGACTGGCCCAGAACAGCAACAGCTTCCCTGGCAGGCTCACTCATGTGGGTTTGGACAAGGTTTCAAGATCATCCCTAATGAGGAACATTTGACCTGTACTGGGTCATTTATCTTCAGCCATGGCACATAACTGCAGGGTTGGGAATGCCTTGGCCACAAATGACTGGCTCATATATAGTGACAGCTTCCCTGGTGGACTCACTCATGTGGGTTTGGACAAGGATCAAAGATCATCCCTAATGAGGAACATTTGACCTGTACTGGGCTTGGGTTTGGACAAGGATCCAAACATGCCCAAGATCATCCTAAATGAAGGACATTCAAGCTAATAGACTAATAGTTGTCCTGTGGACAGATTCTCCCACCTGAGCTGTGGATCTCTGCAGCTCCTCCAGAGTTACCATGGACCTCTTGGCTCTTCTCTGATGAATGCTCTCCTTGCCCGGCACGGTCAGTTTAGGTGGACGGCCATGTCTTGGTAGGTTTGCAGTTGTGCCATACTCTTTCCATTTTCCGATGATGGATTGAACAGAGCTCCGTGAGATGTTCAAAGCTTGGGAGATTTATTTTATAACCTAACCCTGCTTTATACTTCTCCATAACTTTATCCCTGACCTGTCTGGTGTGTTCCTTGGCCTTCATGATGATATTTGTTCACTAAGGTTCTCTAACAAACCTCTGAGGGCTTCACAGAACAGCTGTATTTATACTGAGATTCAATTACACACAGGTGGACTCTATTTACTGA
Organism: Lithobates septentrionalis; assembly: GCA_037952835.1. NCBI lineage: Eukaryota > Metazoa > Chordata > Amphibia > Anura > Ranidae > Lithobates > Lithobates septentrionalis. The sequence continues at coordinate 116,361 of JBBDGP010002539.1, forward strand.
TTAGGTGACTTCTGAAGGCAATTGGTTCCCCTAGATTTTAGTTAGGGGGTATCAGAGTAAAGGGGGCTGAATACAAATGCCCCCCCTCCACTTTTCACATATTTATTTGTATCATTTATCATTTTCCTTCCACTTCACAATTATGTGACACTTTGTGTTGGTCTATCACATAAAATCCCAATAAAATACATTTACGTCTTTTGGTTGTAACAAAATGTGTAGAATTTCAAGGGGTGTGAATACTTTTTCAAGGCGCTGTATCTGCACACACCTTTGTCGTCAGGTCGGAGACTCGTTAATGAAGTCGAGCTCGTTAGTCGGAGGTCACCTTACAGGAGATGACAATGGATTAGCGCTGCCGTCAGAACAGAGTGATTTTATTAAGGGATTGGAGCGAGTTCACTGCTAGTCACCGTTCCAAGCTGGCCGGGGTGCTGATTTGGGATAATCCGGCCTCTGCCTCCAGATGGCACCTCGGCGGTCAGCAGACGGAGCGGCCCGTCCTCGGGGCCCGCTAATTGGCTTAATCATGTGATGACAGATGGAGACAAATGCCTATGCAGGCCATTATGAGGACAATGATCCATTACTTACTGTACAGAGCAGAAGTCAGATTGGTTGTGCCTGCAGGGGGGCGCCTCTAGGAGGCGCTGGTCACAATCCCTCCGAGGAGTCTGTCTTTATAAAGTCCATTATGTAGATGGGAAGAGATTGTGAAGAAGATCCTCATCCTCTGATACAATGTATCTAAAGCCCAGACTTGTGATAGGAAATCCAAATCTTACAGTTGTCACCATAACAGGAACAGAGGGGAAATCTTCAACTGGGGACACCTGTTTCCCCATCAGAGTCCCTCATTACATCTGGTGTTCCCATCAGAGTCCCTCATTACATCAGGTGTCCCCATCAGAGTCCCTCATTACATCAGGTGTCCCCATCAGAGTCCCTCATTACATCTGGTGTCCCCATCAGAGTCCTCCCTTACATCAGGTGTGCCCATCAGAGTCCTCCCTTACATCTGGTGTCCCCATCAGAGTCCACCTATATATCAGGTGTCCCCATCAGAGTCCTCCCTTACATCTGGTGTCCCCATCAGAGTCCACCTATATATCAGGTGTCCCCATCAGAGTCCTCCCTTACATCTGGTGTCCCCATCAGAGTTCCCTTTTATATCAGGTGTCCCTATCAGAGTCCTCCCTTACATCAGGTGTCCCCATCAGAGTCCCCCTTACATCTGCTGTCCCCATCAGAGTCCACCTATATACCAGGTGTCCCCATCAGAGTCCCTCATTACATCAGGTGTCCCCATCAGAGTCCCCCCTTACATCTGGTGTCCCCATCAGAGTCCCTACTTACATCTGGTGTCCCCATCAGAGTCCACCTATATATCAGGTGTCCCCATCAGATTCCCCCCTTACATCAGGTGTCCCCATCAGAGTCCCCCCTTACATCAGGTGTCCCCATCAGAGTCCCTCATTACATCAGGTGTCCCCATCAGAGTCCCTCATTACATCAGGTGTCCCCATCAGAGTCCCTCATTACATCAGGTGTCCCCATCAGAGTCCCTCATTACATCAGGTGTCCCCATCAGAGTCCCTACTTACATCTGGTGCCCCCATCAGAGTCCCTCATTACATCAGGTGTCCCCATCAGAGTCCCTCATTACATCAGGTGTCCCCATCAGAGTCTCCCCTTACATCAGGTGTCCCCATCAGAGTCCCTACTTACATCTGGTGCCCCCATTAGAGTCCCCCTATATATCAGGTGTCCCATCAGAGTCCCCCCTTACATCAGGAGTCCTCATCAGAAGGCCTCCTTAAATGTGGTGTCCCATCAGAGTCCCCCTATATATCAGGTGTCCCCATCAGAGTCCCCCTTACATCAGGTGTCCCCATCAGAGTCCCCCTTACATCAGGTGTCCCCATCAGAGTCCCCCCTATATATCAGGTGTCCCCATCAGAGTCCCCCCTTACATTAGGTGTCCCCATCAGAGTCCCCATATATATCAGGTATCCTCATCAGAGTCTTCACTTACATCAGGTGCCCCCTTAAAGCTACTGTCCCCAGTTGAGTGCCCCCTTACATCAGGTGCCCCCAGGTGTCCCTCCACACATCTGTCTTCACTCCCCTGCAGTGCGGTGCTGAGACTCCGGTAAGTCCTCAGTGTCAGCTCTCTATCGCCCTCTGCAGGCTGAAGGGAGGAGAACGCCTAATCCTCTCTCCAGCTATCTTAGGGAGCCCCGGTCCGGTCTGAATAATGTGTCCAGTTTTCCGGGGACTGGAAACCAGACATGATTCAAAACCCGGACTGACCGGGGGAATCCCAGACAGGTGGCACACCCTAAATGGGTTATATCCCAATTGTAGGGTCTAGGGCTGCTACCTTTCTGATTGGAACCATGGGGGGGCGCTACCGCAGGGAACACTTGGATGATTGGTGAGGAACGTCCAATGTCCAAAAAAAAGTCCCACTTGATTATATTTATTGAAAATAAAAGTTTTGGGGGAATCGCCTCCCCCTTCTTCAGGGATGAATGTCTTGGAGGATGGTGGAACTCTGAGAGGGTTTAATATATTCGATCAGCGACTCTGCAATATGCTGCTGTTGTGGAGCAGAGGCTGTCCCCGAAACGCGTCGCCTCCACTCTATTCTTTTATCTTCAATAAACTATACCAATCATCAAGTGGGACATCGAGCGTTCCTTACCAATCACCCCTCCTTCTGAGTCCCCCCCTTGTCTCCGCCCCCTACCCACCTCCCAGTAACGCCCCTTTTAGGGAATACAGAACCAATCATCATTATGTGGTGCTAAATCATTTGTATGGAATTTGGTAATGATAACATGAAAAGCAGTAACAATAGATCCCGTGCATCCAGTAAAATAAGACCCCACCCCCAGCAACAACAGACCCCACCCAACAACAATGGGCCCCACCAGCAACAATAGACCCCCAAACAAAACAATAGACTCCTCCAGCAACAATGGACTCCACCCCAACAACAATAGATCCCCTGCAGCAAAAATAGACACCATCCATCAACAATAAGCCCCACCCTGCAACAATAGACCCACCACACAACAATGGACTCCACCCAGCAACAATAATCCCACCTCAGCAAAAATAGACCCCCCAACAAAACAATAGACTCCTCCAGAAACAAAAGACCCCCCAACAAAACAATATACTCCTCCAGATACAATAGACCCCCCAACAAAACAATAGATTCCAACCCAGCAACAATAGCTCCATGCCAGTAACAATAGATCCCACCTCAGCAACAACAGACCCTACATAAAATAGACCTCACCCAACAACAATAGATCCCCCCCACACAACAATAGACTCTTCCAGCAACAAAGGACTCCACCCCACTAACAATAGATCCCCTGCAGCAAAAATATATTCCACCCAGCAACAATAGACCCCCCCCCCACAATAATAGACTCTTCCAGCAACAAAGGACTCCACCCCAGTAACAATAGATCCCCTGCAGCAAAAATATATTCCACCCAGCAACAATAGATCCCCTCCCACAATAATAGACTCTTCCAGCAACAAAGGACTCCACCCCAGTAACAATAGATCCCCTGCAGCAAAAATATATTCCACCCAGCAACAATAGATCCCCCCACAAAACAATAGACTCCTCCAGCAACAATGGACTCCACCCCAGCAATAATAGATCCCACCTCAGCAACAATAGACCCCACCCACAACAAAATACCACACCCAGCAACAAAACATCCACCCCAAAAACATTAGACCCCCCCCCCAGCAGCAACAACAGATCTCCCAGCAGCCAGCATCACTAGACCCCCCAGCAGCCAGCAACTATAGACCTCTTCTTCAACAGTAGATCCCTACGAGCAACATAAGACCCTCACACAAAAAGAGATCCCCACGAGTGACAATAGATCCCCCAGCAGCCAGCATCAATAGATCCTCCCGCACACCCCTGGTTATTATATACATTCAGTGCTGGAGGTGCTGGAACTGCGTTCCGCCGCGTTCCCTCCAATCACCCAACAGAATAATAAAAGGCGGGGTTTGGGTGGGACCAAAACATAAAGTGGGCAATGATTTTGGTGCATCCACCTGGAAAGTGGGCGGAGATAAAATGTGGGTCGTGGGCGGGGTTCACCAAAATGTTGATGAGCTGTGCTGATGTGAAATAAAAAAAAAGAGAATGAAGAGGCGGGACTGGCCAATCAGGGGCGGATTTCCCCATGTAGAGAATGGCGCAGTATCGGGGCAATGAGGCCGCACAGTCCGGAAATTTCTAATTTTATTAAAACGGATTTCCTGGAACATTAAAAGCCGAATTCTGATCAGATTGAATGCGATTACGAAATAATCACAACCGGAATTTTTTTTTTTTATAGGACCAACATAAGTACCTAAATCTGTAATCAGCTTCCCATAAACCACCGCTCAGACTGGGAGGGGGGGGGGGAGGGGCAGAACCGTGAGCCAATCAGAGCTCTTTAACTGACAGGCGGGGGGGGGGAGCTTATAGGAATGCTTTGATCTGCTGCTCCTATACTGTCCAATCGGAAGACCAGGGGGGCGTGTCCTCGACCAAACTGCACTGCACTGGAGGTCCAGGGATCTGGCTGTTGTGTGTGGCAGGGGTGCCGGAGTCACTAGGCTGGCTGAACAGAGCAACTGAATGCGGCTTTGAAATCGAGCTACTTCAAAGCCACCGGCCAGTGCGATTTCATGCACAGAGGTCTGTGCAAGTCGCACATGAAATCGCCAAAAAATAGCGCAAGAAAGTCGGAGTCGCACCAATTTGAACGGTTCCATAGGGACAAATAGAGTGCGACTTGTCATGCGATTTCAAAATCAAATTGCATGAAAGAGGGCTGAAGCGTTAACCTCTTTGAACCGGAGCCTCCCGGCCCTTTAAGGGGTTTAGGATACCGGGAAGCGGGGCGGGGTTTAGGATCATGTGACCGCCGCAACGTGCGGGGCGGTCACATGATCGCAAGCTTTCCACTATCCCCCCCCCCCAGTATTTACACTAATGCATATATGGCCAAGGCCAACCCGCCAAGAGGCCGGCGCCAAGGGGTTAACATGAGAAAACAGCGCGGCTTTCAAGGCTCGGCTCACACTTGTGCGACTCCAAAGTCGCGCGATTTCCAGTGCGACTTTGGAGTGCGACTTTAATACGGCTTTGATGCGACTTTACACTCTCTGGCACTCAAGTTGCATCAAAAATAACAGGAAGCGATCCAGAGGAGGAAATGGGAAAAAAACGAAGCGCAGCGAGGACCCCCGTTTTTTTTTTGTGCAGTGATTCCCCCCCCGCACCTGGCTAGAGGTATCTCTTTCTGTATGTAATTGGTGCTCCCTCCCCAGGGGGTGAAACATGTTACTGGTAGGAGGTGACACTAGGAGGATAGCGACAGGAGGTGATGGCAGAGAATTCCCATAGACTGGGCCCACGTGGCGGGCAGCGGTGTCGGGATAATCAGGTTATTGTTATGGTGTCAATTATTCATGGCTCCCGCTGTGCCCATACCCAGCCGAGGTGTCAGTCAGGATTGTGTTCACAGCTGATCTGTCATTGTTACCAGCGCCGCCACCAATGCAGCTCAATTATCACCTTCACATGGAAAACCCGCCTGCTATGAGCAAGGCACATGCTGGAGCTGTGTGTCACCCCATGTGTGTGTGTGTGTATGGTGTCACCCCATGTGTGTGTGTGTGTATGGTGTCACCCCATGTGTGTGTGTGTATGGTGTCACCCTATGTGTATATGCTCTGTCACTCTGCATGTATGGTGTCACCCTATGTGTATGGTATCACTGTGTGTGTATGGTGTCACTGTGCGTGTATGTGTATGGTGTCACTGTGTGTGTATGTGTATGGTGTCACTGTGCGTGTATGGTGTCAGGTCCTCTTTATGGAGAGATCTGGGGCCAGAAAGACCCCAAATGTCTCCTTTAGCTTTAAAAAGCAAAAGATCAAAAAAGAAAAAAATAACAATTTAAAAAAAATAAAAAATGTGTTTACTTCAGTGCCAGACCGGAAGTGATGTCATCACGTGGCTTCAGTCCTCCAAGACCATAGAGGCGATCAGAGACAATCTGGTGTCTTTTCGCCTCTGTGACCAGCCGGCTTCGCACCGTTGGGTCGTTTCTCGGGTGCGCCGGTAAAAACATGAAGCCAGAGAGACACCGGCGAACGGCGGCATCGGAAATCGGTCCAGTGGTTAATGAGCCGCTTGGACTGCTTTCATAAGAGAAAAAATAAAAATACTGGGGTTATGGCTGATAGCTTCATCCATAACCCCGGTAAACCACTTCAAAGCCACAACATATATATATATATACTGTATATGTATTGCGGTCAGAAGGTGGTTAAGAAAGTCATCACCTCTTGGCAGTCATGACCTCCCAACAATGGAACTCTACCTACTCTCCCCGCCTTGTGGAATAGGCACACAACCTAAACCAAACAATGACCATGGAGACCCAGGTGGCATCTAACCAAAGTTTATCTGAGAATCCTTTTTGGTCCTGCTGGTTGGTTCCCAGGGACTTGGATACATTGAACGGCTAGGGATTATTTCCCTGGGATCACATAGGCCCCTTAGAATGGCCAACCCCCCCCCTCCACCCCCTCCCCCCCCCGGAGGTGATCAATTATACAAAATAATCACATTACTCACAACAGATAATAATATTTACACATCTATCCCCCCCCCGGAGACCCCTCGTTACATCTCCATCGTTATCACACCAATCAGCACAAAGTCGAACAAAATACCTCAATCTCTCCCCCTCCCCCGTCCCAATTAGGGTGAGAGTCGCAGCTTACAAAAGTGTTAATTATTCCCAACAAAATCATCCCGGCGTGTAATTAGACGTTTGTTTTTCTTTTTTTTATATTTACAAACCCAGACGCTGTTCTGGAGTAACCCGTTCAGTACCAGGCATGTCCCACAGGGCCGGGTCCACTAAATACGGTGATGGCAGAGGATCCGCGTGGGCTGAGGAGGGGACGTGACCTGTGAGGAGGCCTGGAGATAGAAATTTCCAAATGGACAAGGTGAAAGGAAGGCCTGTCATAGGTGAACAGCGGTGGCAAAGATTTTGTAGAATAAATACTTAACGTCCCAGGAATATTTTACGTGTTTGGGTGTGATCTGCTTATATTATTATTTTATTATTTTCATTAAAGGTGGGTGAATGATGAAGAATGATGAAGCAGGGAGGGTGTGATCAGTGGTGGTAAATGAAGGTGGGTGAATAATGAAGAAGGGAGGGTGCGGTCAGTGGTGGTCAATGAAGGTGGGTGAATGATGAAGAAGGGAGGGTGCGGTCAGTGGTGGTCAATGAAGGTGGGTGAATGATGAAGAAGGGAGGGCATGGTCAGTGGTGGTCAATGAAGCTTGGTGAATGATGAAGAAAAAAGGGTGTGGTCAGTGGTGGTCAATGAAGGTGGATGAATGATGGGTGGTTGATAAAGATTGGTGGGTGATGAAGAAGGGAGGACGTGATCAGTGGTGGTCAATGGAGGTGGGTGAATGATGAAGAAGGGAGGGTGTGATCAGTGGTGGTCAGTAAAGGTGGGTGAATGATGAAGAAGGATGAGTGTGGTCAGTGGTGGTCAATGAAGGTGGGTGGATGATGAAGAAGGGAGGGCATGGTCAGTGGTGGTTAATGAAGGTGGGTAAATGATGAAGAAGAGAGGGTGTTGTCAGTGGTAGTCAATTAAGGTGGGTGAATGGTGAAGAAGGGAAGGTGTAGTCAGTGGTGGTCAATGAAGGTGGGTGGATGATGAAGAAGGGGGGGCGTGATCAGTGGTGGTCAATGGAGGTGGATGAATGATGGATGGATGATGAAGAAAGGAGGGCGTGAGCAGTGGTGGTCAGTGAAGGTGGGTGAATGATGAAGAAGGGAGGGTGTGGTCAATGAAGGTGGATGAATGATGGGTGGTTGATAAAGATGGGTGGATGATGAAGAAGGGAGGGCGTGATCAGTGGTGGTCAGTGAAGGTGGATGAATGATGAAAAAGGAGGGCGTGATCAGTGGTGGTCAGTAAAGGTGGGTGAATGACGAAGAAGGGTGAGTGTGGTCAGTGATGGTCAATGAAGGTCGGTGAATGATGAAGAAGGGAGGGCATGGTCAGGGGTGGTTAATGAAGGTTGGTAAATGATGAAAAAGGGAGGGTGTTGTCAGTGGTGGTCAATGGAGGTGGATGAATGATGGGTGGATAATGAAGAAGGGAGGGTGTGATCAGTGGTGGTCCTTGAAGGTGGGTGAATGATGGTTGGTTGATAAAGGTGGGTGGATGATGAAGAAGAGAGGGTGTGATCAGTGGTGGTCAATGGTGGTGGATGAATGATGAAGAAGGGAGGGAGTGATCAGTGGTGGTCAGTGAAGGTGGGTGAATGATGAAGAAGGGTGAGTGTGGTCATTGGTGGTCAATGAAGGTGGGTGAATGATGAAGAACGGATGGCATGGTCAGTGGTGGTTAATAAAGGTGGGTAAATGATGAAAAAGGGAGGGTGTGGTCAGTGTTGGTCAATGAAGGTGGGTGGATGATGAAGAAGGGAGGGTGTTGTCAGTGGTGGTCACTTAAGGTGGGTGAATGATGAAGAAGGGAGGGTGTTGTCAGTGGTGGTCAGTGAAGGTGGGTGAATGATGAAGGTGGGAGGGTGTGGTCAGTGGTGGTCACTTAAGGTGGGTAAATGGTGAAGAAGGGAGGGTGTGGTCAGTGGTGGTCAATGAAGGTGGGTGAATGATGAAGGTGGGAGGGTGTGGTCAGTGGTGGTCACTTAAGGTGGGTAAATGATGAAGAAGGGAGGGTGTGGTCAGTGGTGGTCACTTAAGGTGGGTAAATGGTGAAGAAGGGAGGGTGTGGTCAGTGGTGGTCAATGAAGGTGGGTGAATGATGAAGGTGGGAGGGTGTGGTCAGTGGTGGTCACTTAAGGTGGGTGAATGATGAAGAAGGGAGGGTGTGGTCAGTGGTTGCCGATAAAGGTGAATGGATGATGAACTCCCCTGTTCCTCACTGTTGTGGCTGCATTTGCTTTGCGTTTCCTTTCTCCACATCTCGGTTGTGGTGGAGAATGTGGGTAACAGTCTTACGGAAGGAATTCTGTGTTATGTTGGTATGTGAAGTATCTGCGTCAGCCTGGCATGAGCTATAGTCCAGAGATAAGCCAATAAACCACATGAAAAGCTGGAATTACCGGGCGAGATCAGGAAAGTTGCCAGGTACGAATACGCAGCTAATTTCTGATTATTCGCTGGTATGATTGGATTGGATTGTCCAATAGCAGCTCAGAATCCGAAGCCGGTCATGTGCTGCTTTTCAAAGCTTTCTCCCCCTTATTCTTATGGTCATTGTAGTTCAACTGCGTCACAGAAGTTACAATCAGACTTCCATGAGAACTTCCCAGCTCTCCCCAGGATTGTGTCATACAACCTCATCTAGTTTTTATGATTGATTTGATCGTAATGTGTCTGTGCAATCTGGGACAAGATCATCCAGCGCCCCCCCAGGGCAAAGAAGCCACACTGCGCCCCCTCCCCTCCTTCATTATGTGTGAACTTAGGGGTTGTTACCCCCAGCAGCAATCTGCTTGTCAAAAGGCCTTGTATCAGAGTGAGCTCACTGGCGCCCCCATCCATACAGTAAACCGCTGCGCCCAGGGCGGCCTTCCCTTCTGCCCACCCCTTGTTCAGCCCGGGTGCGATGGAGACCATGGCTCAGTAGACTGTCCAACCTGATTGTATGTGGCCAACTACAGGACAACCATCAGTTCTGAACGGACATAAATCCCACAGGAAATAATGTTGATATATATATAGATTATAAGAGCACTTACAATTTGAAGTGATGTGCCAGAATCCCCACCAGTTCTCCCACGCGGTTTTCTCCACCTAGCTCCGCCCTCTGCAGGCAGAACGCCATGTCGTCGTGTTTCTGGGTGTGCAGGACGATCAGCTGGTCCTGTCCGCTGGTCAGGCTCAGTCCGGTGACCTGCAAACAAGGAGGAAACGATGGTGAGGAGAGCACAGCAGCGCCATCTCATGGTCATTTCAGCAGCTGCAATTTTTTTTTTTTTTGCAAATCTGTTTATTGAGTATTAAAACATTTAACAGAAAAACAACATACACTGGTCATGACGAGTGTGAACTTTGGTACGTACAGAGTTCTGACATAGGGTAAACTGTTACATGAAACACGGCAGGGAACTCAAGGCATTACGGCATTACGGTGGGCGCAGCAAGCTGGCTCCATGGGTAGGAGGACATCTCAGAAATATGTGTTACATTCACAATTCCAGATTCCTATTCATTAGCAGAAGACAATGGGTTAAAGTGGAGCTCCACCCACTTTTACAACTCTTCAGCATCCCTCACTAAACTGCGCACTGTAAACGAATTGGATATTTTTTTTTTTTCTCAGCACCTCCTGTATATCTGCTGTATTCATTTTTCACTTCCTCCTCCCTGGCCGCGGCCCATCGCATCATTTCCTGTTTGCAATGCCTTCTGGGAAGGGGCGGCAACTTCCTCTGACACTGCCGTTGCTATGGAAACCTGACCTAAAACCTATCACACTGCTTGTGCTGCACTGAGCATGTGCGAGATCTTCAAGGATGAGATCCAGGAAGAAATACAGTCTGGCTTCAGATGCCCACACTTAAGATGGCCACGGCCTGCTGTAAGTTTATAAAATAACAAACTACTGCTATAAACTAACAAAACAGACCTTAGTTTACAGACTAACTTTTCTAGACTACATTAAGCTTGTGTATTATAGGGGTATTTTTATTTAAAAAGTATAATTTCAGCCGGAACACCACTTTAAGTAGGGTGTGAGTCTGAGGCTGTGGAGGAATCCGCCAGCCATTTGGACCAAACCTTGTCATATTTTTGAGGGCAACCCCTATTAGCATAACAATCTTTGTAAAGAGGCAGGCTGTTGTTGACCGATTGTTTCCACAGGGAGAGAGGAGGAGGAGGAGTAGGCTTACGCCAGCTGAGGTCTATGGCTTTGCGGGCGTAAAAGAGAAGTAGGCCCGACCAGGGTGCGGCTTGCCAACGTGGGAACTATTTGTTCTATCAGGCCCAATATACATATTGCTATGGAGGGTTGAAGTGGTATGGTGGTGACCTGCATTATGAGATTCAATATCTCCTTCCAATATTCGACAATGGCTGGGCAGGTCCAAAAAACATGAGTAAAGTCACCAGGTATCCTGGGGGGGGGGGTGGGGGGGGTGGGCTTCATTATGTGTAATCTGTGTGGGGTAAAATATGCGCGATGGACCACCTTGAACTGTATTAGTCGGTCTCTCAAGGAGATCAGGGATCTGAAAGGGAAGTCCCATATGTCACCCCAATGGTCATTGTCAAAGTTGGGAATGTCGTGTAGCCATTTGTTTCCCCAGAGTAGGGAGGGAGGTCATTATCAAGTGGGAGTAAAGTCGCGAGGTGGGCTTATTTTCACGTCCGGACCTGAGGAGGTCCTCTAATGCGGTTTGGACGATCTGGAGGGGAGAATTGGAGAATTGGCGACCAAAGGCATGGGAGAGTTGTAGATATCTGAAAAATAGCTCTGCGGGATGTGGAAATCAGAGATCAATTTGGGGAGTGGGGCCAGAGACAGCAGCTGCAATTTTATCCGAGAAATTAAATTGCCAATGATGACCTCTTCATTCTTGCACGGTTGTAGCGGCTCCTCTCCTCTGGACTCAAACGGCTTCCTCTGATTCCACTGCACACTGTAAACTTCTCACAATGTGCCTTAGAAGCTGCAGCCACCCAGATGGAGCCCCCGCCTCACTTCCTTCCTGACGTCCAGCATCATCAAGTCCTAGCCCATCTTTAGATATTCCCATGTCTTGTTCCATCACATATCCCAAAAAATAAGAGGACTACTCCTCATTTTTGGGGAGCCATGAAAATCATTCCTCTACACCCCATTGGCCAGATGTTCATCCAGAACTGCTGGTGTGAAATGCAAATATAGCAAAATATTAGAGGGCCACACTGCATACAGCTCATTTTAGGCTTGTTGGCCATCGTCAGTGCAGTGTATGGAAACCATGGCTTCTATGGAGTGGGGACCCAATAAGACAGAATAATCCATACAGGTTATGGTAAGGAGGGACTAAAGGAGTAAAAAAAAAAACTGGACAGCGCTGCGACCTCAGCTTCGATGGATAGCTCAGAAAACCCAGTGCTCAGAGGTCTCTGAGAACCTCCAACAGTCAGTAGTCCACGGAGAAAAACCAACGCAACCGTAGTGAAATACAGCTATATAAATTCCAACGCGTTTCGGCTGCGTCACGGCTCAGCCATGATTAACCAGTTCCCACCAGGGCAAATTCTGACACTTCTCTCCGTGTAAAAATCTATTTTTTTGCTAGAAAATTTACTCATAACCCCCAAACAATATAGATTTTTTTTTTAGCAAAGACCCTTGAGAATAAAATGGCGATTGTTGCAATTTGTTATGTCACACAGTATTTTTCAAACGCAAAAAACCAAAATATATAACCCATTTTTTTTTTGGTAAAATATAAAAGATGATGTTACGCTGAGTAAACAGATACCTAACATGTCACACTCTAAAATTGCGCACACTTAAAAACTTCCATAGGTGACGATTTAAAAATGTTTACAGGTTACCAGTTTAAATTTACAGAGGAGGTCTAGTGCTAGAATTATTGCTCTTGCTCTGACGTTTGCGGCGATACCTCACGTGTGGTGTGAACACCTTTAGATATGCTGGCGCGACCTAAGTCTGCGTGAATACACAAGTAATAAGGGCTCTTTAAAAAAAAAGGTAATTATTATTTTTTTTATTTTTACACTGTCCCTTTAATTTTTTTTTTATCACTTTTATTCCTATCACAAGAAATGTAAACATCCCTTGTACTATAAATAAGGCATGACAGGTCCTCTTTATGGAGATATCTGGGGTCTATAAGACCCCAGATCTCTCCTCTACCCCGGAAAGCATGAGATCAAAAAAACAAAAACCCATTGATCTCTGCTTTCTACAGGAAAATGATGGCAGTGTTTACATCTGAAGTGACATCATGAGATGGTCATAGAGATGGCCGTGGACCTTCCGGTCCTCAGCCAGATCTGTGGTAATCCAGCGCCGTTGCTGGATCGGATCTCCGGCCTCCCAGGGTCATAGAGATGTTGTAAACCCACGCCACCGCCGGGTCAGATCTCCATCTTCCTGATCGCACGGGAGAGCCCGAAGAGGCACCGAAGGGCAGCGGGAGGGGGGGCTGTAAAAGCCATCCAGTGGCTAATGAGCCTCTAGGATGGCTTTTTTATTGCAGGGAATCACTGGCTGAAAAGAAAGATACCTGGATGATACCTGTAGCTGCAACCATCATCCAGATTAGGGTTTTCCTGATACCACTTTTTTAAGACCGAGTACAAGTACCAATACCGTACTCGCCGTTACCGATTACCGATACTTTTTTTTTAATGTCACGTGACCGTTTTCAAAGCACAGTACAGATTAGGTGGCACAGATATGCAGCACTGATGGGCACTGATAGGTGGCACTGATTAAGCAGCAATGATCTGCACTGATAGGATTAGGTGGCACTGATGAGCACTGACTGATGGCACTAATAGGTGGCACTGACTGATGGCTGGCACTGATAGATGGCACAGATAGATGGCACTGACAGGTGGTTGGCACTGATAGATGGCAGTGATAGTTGGCTGGCACTGATAGATGGCACTGACTGATGGCTGGGACTGATGGCTGGGCACTGACTGATGGCTGGCACTGATAAATGGCCCTGATAGGTGGCTGGCACTGATAGATGGCACTGATAGGTGGCACTGACAGGTGGCTGGCACTGATGGCTGGGCACTGACTGATGGCTGGCACTGATGGCTGGCACTGCTACGCGGCACTTGTGGGCATTGGGCACTGATAGGTGGCATTTATGGACACTGATGGGCAGGCACGGAAATGCAGCCAGCAATAAATGACATGAGAGGAAAGGCTGCCTGCGACGCCCATCTTGGTACTCCCTGCACTCAGCCGCATAAAAGCAGCAGCGGACATCTTGTTACACCCAGCCCCAACTATATGGGCTGGGTGTAACAAGATGCCCGCTGCTGGCTTACTGCGGCTGAGTGCAGGGTGTACCAAGATGGGCGTCGGGATGTTCAACCGCTGACACCGACACAGAGCGTCACTTCCGTTGTTCCGCCTGCTGACTTCCAGTTGGGCCGCCTCTCCCAGGTATCGGATTGGGCATCGGGAGCATTTGTGGAAGTACAAGTACTCCCGCAAATGCTCGGTATCGTTCCAGATACCGATACTAGTATCGGTATCGGGACAACCCTAATCCAGATATCACCACTCAAAGTCCACGGCGTCTTATGACGTCATGCAAGCGGGAAGTTGTTAAGGCCTGAGAGGCCGGAACGCGTTGGGGGGTTTGTACAGCCATTTCACTGTGTCTAAGAATGGAATGAAAAAGTCACCTAACTAAACCCCTATAAATCCACTATGATAATTCTGTCCAGGCTGGGACAAGAGGAGCACACAGTCACCCGGTCTCATTTTTATTCCTGGGATGCTGAAGGGGGGATGGGATGGAGATAAGCGCAGAGAAGAAAGGACCTTCTATGTGGAGTGTGTGCGTCCGTACAGAGAGCACGCAGCACTATAATCTCGTTAACTCATTAAAGCCGTCCAGATTTAATCCAATATTACTAATTTCTTTCAATTTCATTTCCCCCCAGAGGAATTTTCACGCTTTGCGATGAATTATATCCGGACTCAGAAGGAGAATTTTTTTGTGCCAAGGCCGATATGCGCACATTTAAAAGAGTGCGACCATTAAAACGCGTCATTCTTTTTTTTTTCTGACCTGTGCTGGGCAACACCATCTGGATTCTAATCAGTGGTTGGCATTGAGGGTCTCAGAGCAGAGATGTCCCACGTCAATCCGTTTTTTCGCCTTTTTTTGCCAATACGGCGACGCCCTCTTCTCCATACATAGGAATAGGTGTGACATCATAGAACGCTACGCGGTCAGCTCGTGACTATCACCCAATCCAATACGAAAACCATTACCACCCCCCCAATAACTGATTTAATAAAACAAATGATTTAAAATTTACTCCAGGAGCGAGCCCCTCCCAGGAGCAGCTAATAACATAATAAACTCTAAGCCCGTAAATAAATATATAACGAATAATAATAATAATAAAAAATTATTATTACAAATAATAATCATAAATTGAATTTACTAGTGATAAAACCCACTCCGGAGCAGCGTATAAAACCCATTCTAAACCAATAAATAATGATAATAATAATATTAATAATAATAATAATGAAAAAAAAATTATGAATACAAATAATAATCTTAAATTTTATTTACTCTAGTAATAAGACCCACACAAGAGCAGCTCATAAAACCCATTCTAAACCAATAAATAAATAATCATAATAATAGTAATAATAATAAATTCTAAGCCAATAAATAATACTAATCATACATTTGAAGCTAATAATTAAATAAAAAAAAATATTTTATTATTAATAATAATAATAATAATAATAATAATAGATTAATAGATAATTTCAAGTAATAATCAATAACAATAATAAATTGAATTTACTCTACTGATAAGACCCACTCCAGCACAGCTTATACAGTGCCTTAAAAAAGTATTCACACCCTTGACATTTTCTACGTTTTGTCATGTTACAACCAAAAACATAAATGTATTTTATTGGGATTTTATGTGATAGACCAACACAAAGTGGTACATAATTGTGAAGTGGAAGGAAAATGATAAATGGTTTTCCAAATTTTTTTACAAATATATATATATCTGAAAAGTGTGTGTGTGTGTGGGGGGGGGGGGGGGGGCATTTGTATTCAGCCCCCTTTACTCTGATACCCCTAACTAAAATCTAGTGGAACCAATTGCCTTCAGACGTCACCTAATACGTAAATAGAGTCCACCTGTGTGTCATTTAATCTCGGTATAAATACAGCTGTTCTGTGAAGCCCTCAGAGGTTGGTTAGAGAACCTTAGTGAACAAACAGCATCATGAAGGCCAAGGAACACACCAGACAGGTCAGGGATAAAGTTGTGGAGAAGTATAAAGCAGGGTTAGGTTAAAAAAAAAATCTCCCAAGCTTTGAACATCTCACGGAGCTCTGTTCAATCCATCATCGGAAAATGGAAAGAGTATGGCACAACCGCAAACCTACCAAGACATGGCCGTCCACCTAAACTGACCGGCCGGGCAAGGAGAGCATTCATCAGAGAAGAGCCAAGAGGTCCATGGTAACTCTGGAGGAGCTGCAGAGATCCACAGCTCAGGTGGGAGAATCTGTCCACAGGACAACTATTAGTCGTGTTCTCCACAAATCTGACCTTTATGGAAGAGTGACAAGAAGAAAGACATTGGAGAAAGAAAGTCATAAGAAGTCCTGTTTGTAGTTTGTGAGAAGCCATGTGGAGGACACAGCAAACATGTGGAAGAAGGTGCTCTGGTCAGATGAGACCAAAGTTCTACTTTTTGGCCTAAAAGCAAAACGCTATGTGTGGGGGGAAAACTAACACTGCACATCACCCTGAACACACCATCCCCACTGTGAAACATGGTGGTGGCAGCATCATGTGGTGGGGATGCTTTTCTTCAGCAGGGACAGGGAAGCTGGTCAGAGTTGATGGAAAGATGGATGGAGCCAAATACAGGACAATCTTAGAAGAAAACCTGTTATGCCGCGTACACACGGTCGGACTTTGCGTCATGCTTTGCCCAGCGGACTTTTCGGCGGACTTTCTGAATGAACGGACTTGCCTACACACAATCAACCAAAGTCCGATGAATTCGTACGTGATGACGTACACCGGACTAAAACAAGGAAGTTCATAGCCAGTAGCCAATAGCTGCTCTAGCGTGGCTTTTTGTCCGTCGAACTAGCATACAGACGAGCGGACTTTTCGACCGGACTCGAGTCCGTCGGATAGATATGAAACATGTTTCAAATCTAAGTCCGGCAAACTTTTGAGAAAAAAAAGTCCGCTGGAGCCCACACACAATCGAATTGTCCGACGGACTCCAGTACGCCGGAAAAGTTTGCCGGAAAGTCCGCTCGTGTGTACGCGGCATTAGAGTCTGCAAAAGATTTGAGACTGGGGCGGAGGTTCACCTTCCAGCAGGACAACGACCCGAAACATCCAGCCAGAGCTACAATGGAATGGTTTAGATCAAAGCATATTCATGTGTTAGAATGGCCCAGTCACAGTCCAGACCTAAATCACATTGAGAATCTGTGGCAAGACTTGAAAAAATGCTCTTCACAGACGCTCTCCATCCAATCTGACAGAACTTGAGATATTCTGTAAAGAAGAATGGGCAGAAATGTCCCTCTCTAGATGTGCAAAGCTGGTAGAGACATCCCCAAAAAGACTTGTAGAGAAAGGGGTTCTACAAAGTATTGACTCCGGGGGGCGCCATACAAATGCCCCCCCCCCCCACTTTTCACATATTTATTTGTATCATTTATCATTTTCCTTCCACTTCACAATTATGTGTCACTTTGTGTTGGTCTATCACATAAAATCCCAATAAAATACATTTACTTTTTTGGTTGAAAATACGGTAAATAAATATATAAAAAATATTGTTATTATTACTAATAATATTAATATTAATAATCAAATCTACACCAATGAACACTCCTTAATTTCTAAGCCAAAAAATAAAACAAATAAGCAATAATTATGATGATAATAATAACAAAAATAATATTGCTAATAACAAAAAAAAAGAGAACAATAAATACTACTACTACTATAAAAATGTTAGTACCATATATACTCGAGTATAAGTCGTTCTGAGTATAAGTTGAGGCCCTAATTTACCACAAAAAAAATGGGAAAAACGTATTGACCCGAGTATAAGACGTGGGTGAGAAATGCACAGCTACTGTAAGTGGAAAAGAGGGTCAACAATGCCCATTTGCAGCATCACTGTGCCCATTTGCAGCCATAGGTCCCCTGAACTTCAAACTTGGTAGTTAAGGGTTCCTAGATGCCCCCTAGCTGCAGCCAAAATTTGGGGTCTCTGAACCCAAAGGGTCCCGAAATGACATTGCTGCAGATGGACACAGTTGACCGAATTTGGGGCCCTGTATCTTGGGGCCACTTAGTGCTAGGAACCCCAAATTTTGGGGGAACCCAGTGGAACTAGCACCATAAAATTTCCAAAGCTGGGGTTACTAGCACCAAGTGGCACTGAGATACTGGGCCCCAAAAGTCGGTTCAGAAAATGTCAAGCACTTTTCTGCAGCAGAGAATGACATTTTCCGAACCGATTTTGGGGCCCCGTATCTCGGGGCCACTTAGTGCTAGGAACTTCAGCTTTAGATATGTTGTGGTACCAGTTCTACTGGGTTTGCACACCAAATTTGGGGTTCCTAGCACCAAGTGGCCCTGAGATACGGGGCCCCAAAGTCGGTTCGGAAAATGAAATTTTTTGCTGCAGAAAAGTGCTTGACTCCAGTATAAGTCGAGGGGGGCACTTTCAGCACAAAAAAATGTGCTGAAAAATTCGACTTATACTCGAGTATATACGGTAAATACAAATAAATAAATAATAATAACAACACATTAAAGATAAAAATAGAATAATAGATAATAATAATGATAGTAATATATTTTGAACCTATAGAATAATAAATAAATAAGAATAGTACATTGTAAATCAGTACAGTGGCACTATTAAATGAAGTTGGCATGACTATGCCAGCAACATAAAACAATCCAAAATCAATAATCCTGTCTTTGCTTAAAAAAAAAAAAAAAAGTGCCAAAAATGTAATAACTTTAAAGTGTAATTGCAGACAGTTATGACAAAAAAAAAACAACTTTCAGCCTAGTTCTAAATTCATTAAAATATTATAAATAATATAAAATGTATATTAGAAATCAAACTGGTATATCTGCCCGATATCTTTCCTTACATTATGCGCCCGCCATCCCCTGGCCAGCATAAATCAGGCAGATAATGGGGAGTGAGCTGCTCGGGCATTTTAACATTGCTCAGGGCATTCTGTCTTACATATTTCAGGCACTGGGGGGTAGGAAGGGGAGGTATTTTGAAGGGGGGCAGGAGAAGGACCGCAACAATGCGATGACTTTGCCCATCGATAGGCCAATGAGTAGGTAGGTGACACAGCTGCTTGAATGGTGCTGCCCCCTTCAGGCTGCACAAAATATTGGCATGGGGTATGTGGACCACAGGACTGGCTGGGCAGAACCAAAAAGCAATTCACAAGTATGTGTTTCAGTGGTGTGGACTGCACTTTGCCCTTACAGAGGCTGTCTTGGACACCTTAGGGGAGAAGCGTTGCATTGCATTGTGGGATGTATGCGGTGTACGTAGGCAAAGGCCATAATCTGCATTCTCCCCCTGCTTTGGAGTGGTATGTTCCAAGTGGGTCGTGGGGCCTCCTGGAATGTTCTCATCAGTTTTGTATTATTTTTGTATTTTTTTTTTTTGTAATGACAGGTTCTCTTGATCATATTACAACATTGGCGGGAATTGTTGCGGTCTGAGTGGCCTCAGTGTCCCCCGGCTGAATATTCCGGCTGCTCCATCTGCATTTCCAGCAGGGACCAGGTCACCTCTGACTGTGCAATAATGTAACATAAGATTAGACGCTAATCTCTCTGCGTGTTAAACAAAGATCAGCGCGGCTTTCCCTGCGGCTGGACCAGCATCGAAATAGAATTACTGCGTGCATTACTTCCCTCTAATTCCACCATATTGCACAGGACAGGAGGGCGTTGCGCTCTAATTGTATCATAAATCCAATTTCCTCCATATGTCCAGGAAATATTATCCCGCCATCTATAAGGATCGGAGAACATGTGAGGCCATAATGAGATGCTGAATGGCAGACTGGACTCTGGCCATGGTTACCCGAAACCAGAATCATGGAGGTCCAAGCACTGGGAATATTATGTGACATATGGAGATAAAATACTCTGATGAGCAAAAGCACAGCAGGTGGCCAATGCATGGCTAATGTGTTAAAAAAAAGTGCACAAGGGTGTGTCATATGTTCCCCTCCTGAAGAGGATGGACCCCTCCCTGACCTCCCCCAGGGATGCAAGACTCCTGATGGGGGTAAGGCACACTGAGGTCCATTTAGATAAAGGGCTCCTCATGATCAGCAAAAGTCAACTAACGAGAACTGGGTGGATCCCTTCCTGACTCCCCAGGACGCAAGACTCCTGATGGAGGTAAGGATCCAGCTCCTCATGATCTGCCAACCAATGAGTACTGGGCAGGGACCCCTCCCTGACCCCCTAGAATACAAGGCTCCTGCCGGAAGTAAGGTCTCAGCTCCTCATGATCACCCAACCGATGAGTACTTGTTTGGGTCTCCTGACCCCTTGCAGGATGCAAGACTCCTCATTGGGGTAAGGCGTGCTCAGGTCCACCTAGCTAAAAGGCTCCTCATGACCAGTCAAAGCCAACTAACGAGTACTGGGCAGGGACCCCATCCTGATCCCGCAGGACGCATGACTTCTGAAGGTGGTAAGGACCCAGCTCCTTAAAAGTATATTTTAAGGGTTTAGGGGTATATTTGCAAAGTGGCAAATGTGACTTTCACCACACCAGCGCAGGGACCTTTTTTCCCCTATTATCTCCAAATTTAACTGCAGGACAGAATGTGCACTGTGATTAAGTATTTAATTTACCACAGTTTTCCACAGCCATTGGCACTATTTTGGCACATGATGCAACCCTTAAATTTGTTTTGGGGTGAACCCCCAGGCCCACCTCAATTCCACCCCCTGCCCCATACTCAGGCCCATTGATTTACTAAAGTTCCAAGACTTTTTTTTACAAGCCCACAGTGCGCAAAAACAAAACACCAAAGTGAGCAATAAAAGTGTGTGTCATATGTTCCCCTGATGAAGAGGATGGACCCCTCCTCTGACCTCCCCTGGGATGCAAGACCCCTGATGGGGGTAAGGCACACTGAGGTCTATTTAGATAAAGGGCTCCTCATGATCAGCAAAAGTCAATTAACAAGCACTGGATGGATCGTATCCTAACCCCCACCCCCGGGACGCAAGGCTCCTGATGGAGATAAAGGACCCAGCTCCTTATGATCTGCCAACCAATCAGTACTGGGCAGGGACCCCCCCAGGATGCAAGGCTCCTGACGGAGGTGAGGACCCAGCTCCTTATGATCAGCCAACCACTCAGTACCGGGCAGGGACCCCCGACCCCCACCAGAATGCAAGGCTCCTGACGGAGATAAGGACCCAGCTCCTCATGATCAGCCAACCAATGAGTACTAGGTGGAGGCCCCTCCCTGACCCCCCCAGGACCCAAGAATCCTGACGGAGATAAGTTACACTCAGGTCCACCTAGCCTAAAGGCTCCTCATGATCAGCCAAAACAAAACAAATAAATACTGGTCCAACCCCTTCCTGACCCCCCAGGACTCAAGGCTCCTGCCAGAGGTAAGGCCCCAGCTCCTCATCCTCATGATCAGCCAACCAATGAGTATTAGGTGAGGGCCCCTCCCTGACCCTCCAGGACCCTCCAGGCTGCAAGACTCTTGATTGGGGTAAGGCATACTCAGGTACATCTGGCCAAAAGGCTCCTCATGATCAGCCAAAGCCAACTAATGAGTAGTCCCTTCCCAACTCTCCAGGACGCAATACTCCTGATGGAGGTAAGGACCCAGCTCCTCATACTCACACAACCAATGAGTACTGGGTGGGGGCTCTTTCCTGACCCCCCCCAGGATGCAAGACTCCTGATTGGGGTAAGGCACGCTCAGGTCCACCTAGCCAAAAGGCTCCTCATGATCAGCCAAAGCCAAATAACGAGTATTAGGTGAGGGCCCCTCCCTGACCCTCCAGGATGCAAGACTACTGATGGGGGTAAGGCACCTAGCCAAAATGTTCCTCATGATCAACTAAAGTAAAATGAGTACTGGGTGGACCCCTTCCTGACCCTCTGGGGTGCAAACCTCCTGACATACAGTAGGTACGGACCCAGCTCCTCATGATCCACCAACCAATGAGTACTGGGTGGGGGGCTCTCCCAAAGAGAACCCCCCCCCCCCAAGGCAGGGATGGGAAGAACCTAAAGGCCACACATCCACGCCCTAGACTTCAGGGTAGGCCGAGTGAAAAGGTGACACACAAAGTGAGAAAAAGTAATAAAAAGTGGCAAAATGCAATACCATGGATAGGCCTTGTGACCTGGTGACAAAAGTTGCCTTTATCTCAGGTAAAAGGTGTAGCCAATGGGGCCTGGTGCATGAAAAAATCTCAGGTAATGTGGCTAAAAGCATTTTACATAGTGGAGTTCCAAACCCATAGTGCTACTGTCAGGACATGGATCACCTGCTGGCGGTATTGTGATACCCAGGATGGAAGGTTGTATTTTCCGTGTCTCCCAGCACCCAGCAGATCCCAGTATTCAGTCTCCACCTGATGCTGGCTGCTGGGAGACACCCACTGGTGGACACCACAAACTACAACTTTCCACCCTGGGAAGCACAGTGCCACCAGCAGGTGATCCAGGTCTTGGCAGCTACTCCACCACTCCCAGGGGATGCTTGACAACGTGGGGACCTCTGCCTTCCCAGCCCTCAGCCAGACAAGGTAGCACAGTTCAAATCAGGAGGTTCTGGGCCCCTTGGAACCCTCCACACCAGGGAAATGATCCAGACCTCCACCTTACCTGGTGGATGCCTCACTCAGGTTATGGTACGATAATGATTCAGTGGAAAAAAAAAATAAAAGATTTATGTATTACTTTATACTTAGGCTGAATTGGAGCAATTAAAAGCAAACGATGGAGAATAATGCGGGCGTCACCATATACAACAGCCCCCTAATTGGCTCCAGTCTGTCCGTTCTCAACGAATATGGTTAAGCCGCTTTGCGGTTTTGGAGGCTTTGGGGGGGAAGTGTTATTTTATCTGCGCCTTCCGTGGACTCCTGTCCTATACATTCAACACCTGCTACCGAAAACTATAAACGTCCGCCAAGGCGGCTCAGCCATCCTTCTCTCCTGATCTCGGCCTTGTGCCGGATTCTCATAAATAAATAATCAACGCAGAGAGAAGGATTCTGCAAGCCCTGGAAATTTTGCTCTCGCTTCTCACAATTCCGATTGCCATGACAACCGGGATGGAATTTATTTAAAGCATGAAAAAAAAAAAAAAAAAGCAGAGTAGCGGGGAGAGAGGATCACGCTGCTGCTTAGTTACTGATGGCGGGTGACTTGTGTCCTGTAACAATGTTTTATTCAGGATTTACAGGTGTAAAAATGGCGGTTGATTGAGACCACCCGTACAGTCCAGGAATAAATAATGGTCCAAAAAAGTGCTGATTTTTTCCCCTATATTAGGCATCCACGGTGTTCTTGCTCATTTTTAGCATTTTAAAATGATTCTATTTATGGCTTCAGGTCTATGTGTTGCGGTAATGCGTGGTATAAGCATGCATTTTACTGTACAATACGGCAGATCATGGTGAAGCCTGCCACTTTGTACCATGCCATTTAGATGGCATTTTGGGGTAAACCCACTTCTTAAGGGCTACAAGCTGGGACCTGTAGCTCGATGGTTTGTAGAACCAATTTGAGGTCCTTGGACAAAGCTGAGCTTCCTGTTCTCAGAGTGCCAGCCTGGGGTCCAAGGAACCTGTTACAGTACCTCTAGGGGCCACTTCTGTTAAAGTACCTCCAGGGACCTTGTCCATCCTGTCCAAATGCAGCATGTTATGCACTGGATCGTGGTTTTGCAAGCGTGCGCATGGTGGGTGGAGGGCATGCAAATGTTAGCATGCATCCCTGGCATTTTGGTGTGCATGCAGGCCAAGGAGGGTATTCAATTTCCTTTCCCTTATGGCAGCCGGTGCTGTAACTCTTGCCTGCTGCCTACTGCCTACTTTGAGCTCTGCCCACATACTGACTATTCTTGCCTGCCGCCTGCCTGAACCTTTGCCTGGACACTGACTATCCTTGCCTACCTCAACCTTTGCCTGGACCCTAACTATTCTTCTCTACTGCCTGCCTAGTCTTTTGCCTTGACCCTGACTATCCTTGCCTGCTGTCTATCTTGACCACTGCCTGGACACTGACTGCTCTTGTCTACTTCAACCTCTGCCTGGACTCTGACTATTCTTCCCTGCTGCCTGTCTAGACCTTTGCCATGACCCTGATTATCCTTCCCTGCTGCCTATCTGCCTGGACACCGACTATCCTTGCCTACCTCAATTTCTGCCTGGACTCTGATTATTTTTCCCTGCTGCCTGCCTAGACCTTTCCCTGACCCTGACTATCTTTGTCTGCTGCCTATTTCGACCTTTGCCTAGACACTGACTATCCTTACCTGCTGTCTATCTCAACCTCTGCCTGGACACCGACTATCCTTGCCTACCTCACCTTTTGCCTTGACCCTGACTATCCTTGCCTGCTGTCTATCTCGACCTCTGCCTGGACACTGACTATCCTTGCCTACCTCAGCCTTTGCCTTGACCCTGACTATCCTTGCCTGTTGCCTGTCTTGACCTCTGCCTGGACATTAATCACTGTTGCTAGCCTCCTGCCTCAATTTCTGCCTGAACATTGACTGGTGAAATCTAGAAGGAAGGACAGGCAGGAGCAGGAAATTAATGCCAGATTAACGAAAGCCAATCAGCGGATAAGCTGGGTCCCCTAATCAGTGTTTGTATTACATTTGACTGGCATACACCCTGATTACATCAGATTATTATTAGATCTGTCACCAATAGTCTAATTAAATGACATTCTTCAAAACGAATAAATGTTGACAGCAATTTCAAGTCTGGCTTCCTTCTCACATTATCTAGCACATTGCTCTCCACTGCATGCAGCCATCTTGGCCGACCTTCACCACCAAGCTTCTTCCATAACCCCCCATAACTTCTCCCCCCCTCTTCACATCAGAGTCCTCACCTCCCCCCCCCCCCTTCACATCTTGTTCCCCACCTTGCCTTCTCATCAGAGTCCTCACTTCATCTCCCCACTTCACATCAGAGTCCTCACCTCCCCCCCCCCCCTTCACATCTTGTTCCCCACCTTGCCTTCTCATCAGAGTCCTCACTTCACATCAGAGTCCACCCCCTTCACTTCAAAATCCTCACTCCCCCCTTTAATATCAGAGTTTTCAGTTCCCCCCTAATCCTTTCACTTCAGAGTCCTGTTCCCCCCCCCCCCCCCACCATAATTTCACATCAGAGTCCTCAGTTTAACAAGAGATCGTCACCTTCCTGTCTTCACCACAACTGTGGTAGTATGGTAATGGGCAGGAGGTGGAACAGGTCTAAACAGGGACAGACTTCCAGGACCCGGGACTGCCCTGGATGCAGCCCACCCTGGATTAGCATCACGCACCATGGAAGCTGCATGAAATCACCAGATGCAGCGTGGCACCCCTGACAACCCGAGACGGCAGAACAGGGCGCTGTGGCACTCCAGCTAAGAAACGTGAGACTAGAGTTAGGACCTTGAGGGGCCTCGACGGGGCAGTGCGGCTTCCACATACAATGTCACATGCAATTTAACCCTCAAAATGTCGAAACGTATTTTTTTTCCTGAAGAGCTGGTAAGTGCGCTGGGAAGTTTTTGTATGGTTATAGGCTGCGTCTGACTATCATCTGATGTCACAGAGTAAAAACCCGCAAAAGCAACAGTACTACAATTGGATGGCGGGCTACTCCAGGGTACTCCAGGGTAGGATACAAAGTAACAATTATTGTAACTGTTAGGAAGAATAGTTTCCTGGGGAGATGTTGCATTTAAAATGCTCTTCTCTTGTGAAGCACACAAAAAAATGCACACATGGCCCTCCTCCAAAGAGAAACGATCCCGGACCTGAACCCCCGAGGCTTACAAGACTCTTGGCAGGGCCTCGGTACTCGTGGTTCACCCAGCTGAAACCAGGCAGACCCCGTTCTTCAGGAGATGCGTGAAGGCAAGGTCCACCCAGGCACTAGGTGGGGCTTCCCCGAAGTAAGATTCTAACTATAAAGCTGCATGTCCTCCCCTCCAAGACTTTCAGACCTGAACCCCTGAGGCTTGCAAGAGTCCTGATGGAGACAGAGCACTCAAGGTCTACCTAAATTAAAGCAGGCAGACCCCATTCTTCAGGAGATTTGCGGAGGCAAGGTCCGCCCAAGCACTAGGTGGGGCTCCTCAGAATGAAGATCCTGATCATAAGGCTGAACGCCCTCCCCTCTAAGACTTTCAGACCTGAAACCCCCAAGGCTTACAAGAGTCCTGATGGGGATGGAGTATTCAAGGTCCACCCAGATGAAACCAGGCAGACCCCATTCTTCAGGAGATCTGCAGAGGCAAGAGCCACCCAAGCACTAGGTGCGGCTCACCCAAAGGAAGATCCTAACTATATGGCTACATGCCCTGACCTCCGAGACTTCCAGACCTGAACCCCCAATGCTTGCAAGCGTCTTGATGAGGACTGAGTACTCAAGATCCACCCAGCTGAAACCAGACAGACCCCGTACTTCGGGAGATGTGCAAAGGCAAGGTCCACCCAAGCACTAGGTGAGGCTCCCGCGAAGGATGATTCTGACCGTAAGGCTGCATGCCTTCCCCTCCAAGACTTTCAGACATGAACCCCCAATGCTTGCAAGAGTCCTGATAGGGAATGAGAACTGAAGGACTAGGTGGGGCTCCCCCAAAGGAAGATCCTGACTATAAGGCTGCATGCCCTTCCTCTCTGAGACTTTTAGACCTAAACCCCTGAGGCTTGCAAGACTCTTGATGGGGACTGAGTACTCAAGGTCCACCCAACTGAAACCAGGTAAACTCTGCTCTTTGGGAGATGTGCGGAGGCAAGGTCCACCCAACAACTAGGTGGGTATCCCCTAAAGGAAGATCCTGACCATAAGGCTGCATACCCTCCCCTTCAAGACTTTCAGACCTGAACCCGCAAGGCTTGCAAGACTCCTGACACAGACTGGGTACTCATATGGTCCACCCAACTGAAACCAGAAGGACTCCGTTCTTCGGGAGGTCCACCTAAGCACTAGGTGGGGCTTCTCTGAAGGAAGATCCTGACCATAAGGCTGCATGCCCCCCCCCCCCCTTCAAAACATTTAGACCGAAACCCCCAAGGCTTGCAAGACTCCTGATGGGGACTGAGTACTCAAGGTCCACCCAACTGAAACCAGGTAAACCCCGCTCTTTGGGAGAGGTGCAGAGGCAAGGTCCACCCAACCTGTACGTGGGGCTCCCCTGAAGGTAGATCCTGACCATAAGGCCGCATGCCCTCCCCTCCAAGACTTTCAGACCTGAACCCCCAAGGCTTGCAAGACTCCTGACATGGACTGGGTACTCGTATGGTCCACCCAACTGAAACCAGGAGGACCCCGTTCTTCGGGAGGTCCACCTAAGCACTAGATGGGGCTCCTCTGAGGGAAGATCCTGACCATATAACTGAATGCCCTCCCCTCCAAGACTTTTAGACCGAAACCCCCAAGGCTTGCAAGACTCCTGATGGGGACTGAGTACTCAAGGTCCACCCAACTGAAACCAGGTACACTCTGCTCTTTGGGAGATGTGCAGAGACAAGGTCCACCCAAGTACTAGGTGGAGCTCCCCTGAAGGAAGATCCTGACTATAAGGCTGCATGCCCTCCCCTCCATGACTTTCAGACCTGAACTCCCAAGGCTTGCAAGACTTCTGACACGGACGGGGTACTCATGGTCCACCTAACTGAAACCAGGAGGACCCCGTTCTTCGGGAGGTCCACCTAAGCACTAGGTGGGGCTCCTTTGAAGGAAGATCCTGATCATAAGGCTGCATGGCCTCCCCCAAAGATTTTCAGACCCAAACCCCCAAGGTTTGCAAGACTCCTGACATGGACTGGCTACTCAAGTTCCACCCAGCTAAAACCAGGCAGACTCAGTTCTTTGCGAGATCTGCGGAGACAAAGGTCCACTCAAGCACTAGGTGGGGCTCACAGGTAGAAAGATCTTAACCTTCAGAGCAGCCCTGGGCAAGACAAATGTAGTCCCTTTCCAATCACAAGGGAATTAGTAAAAAGGCAGAATTTTGCCTTCAACCGAGGTCAAGCCTGGAGAGCCAGACCAGATTCAACCAGAGAGAAAAAAAGATCCCTTCTACCTTATTACATTTGGAGTAACTAACTGGCGCCCCCTACCTTGGCGAGGGGCATTAGCATTCTGTCCTGAAAACCGAAAGGCACAGACACTATTCTTGATCTTAGCCAATAGGCTGGAAGTCACACCAAGAGGTCTCCTGTCTGGACCATTTCCATCATAATATCACTAATCCTCCTCCAGGAATAAAGTGAAAGGAGGGGGGGGGTACTTTTCCAGTAATTGCCTTGTAATCAGGGGTAATTGTCTGCTTTACAGTCTGACAAATCAATTACAAAGCGGAGCTCTTTAAGTGGCCAGGAGAATTACAATCTGTCTGCCAGGCGGCTACCGATTATGGACCTGTGAGAGGGGGTGACGGCTATTTCTCCAAGAAGATGATTTACTGGTTAGAACGGGTGATAGCAAGACTCCCCCCCCTCCCCAAATCTGGAAAGTGGTTCTGTCCGATCTCCTTAATGCATCCCCCATGGTGTGGAAATCTCATATACCCGCCACATCTCACAAGATACAAAGAGAAAAAAAAATCTCACAAACGAGATTCTTCTCCCTGCTTTTGTTGGAAATTACTATAGCCTGCTGCTACATTTTTTGATTAAAAAAAAAAAAAAAAAAGGAAAAATAAAAATCTTATTTCGCTTTGACAAATCTTCAGCAACATTTTTTTTTATAATATATATTTTTAAATAAATTGGTTTCAAAGAGTAAAATAGTAAAATAAAATAAAAAACTGTAAAATAAAAAATTTAAGGAGTCGGGACTGTTGCTTTAAATTTTTTATTTGACTTTTTTTTCCCCTGTGGAAAAAAGTCAAACAACAAGACAATACACACACACAAAAACAAGAAAACAAATACATTCTTGTCAACTGCCGCTTTCAATTTTTTATATTTTTGAATAAAAAATTTAAAGAGTCGGTACTGTCGCTTTAAATTTTTTATTTGACTTTTTATTCATCTTTTTTTTCTCCTGTGGAAAAAAAAAAAACAAAGAAGACAATACACACACACGCACGCAAAAACAAGAAAACAAATACATTCTTGTCAACTGCTGCTTTCAATTTTTTATATGACTTTCGATCTATTTTTTTTTTTTTGTGGAACATAAAACATTAAACAACCATACAATACAATACACAAAAAATAAGAAAACTAATGTATTATTGTGTTCTTTTGCTTGAATTATTTTTAATTTTACTTTTATCACCTATTTTTTATTATTATTTATTTTATTTTTTTTACTAGAAAAAAAAATTAACAGAAAGAAGCAAAAAAAAAAAATGAACTATTTTTGCGTTGCCAAATCTTAAGCTAAATTTTGAACATTTTGACAAACTTTTTCTGCTATTTGTGCTAAAGTAAATTGGATTCAAAGAACAAGAAAAATAATGAAATAATAATGAAAAAAAGTGTAAAATAAAAAATGTATAGAGTCGGTACAGTCGCTTTAAATTTTTTATTTGCTTTTTTTTCCATCTTTCTTTCTCTTGTGGAAAAAAAAATCAAACAACAAGACAATACACACACACAAAAACAAGAAAACAAATACATTCTTGTCAACTGCTGCTTTCATTTTTTATATGACTTTTGATCTTTTTTTTTTTGTGGAAAATAATACATTAAACAATAATACAATACAATACACAAAAAATAAGAAAACTAATATATTCTTGTGTACTTTTGTATGACTTATTTTTAATGTTACTTTTATCACCTATTTTTAATTATTTAAACTAGAAAAAAAAAGTAACAGAAAGAAGCAAAAAATAAAAAAAAATTAAATTACCTATTTTTCTTTGCCAAATCTTAAGCCAAATTTTGAATATTTTGACAACATTTTTCTGCTATTTGTGCTAAAGTAAATGGGATTCAAAGAACAGTAAAAAGAATTAAATAAAAAAAAACTGTACAATAAAAATTTTTAAGAGTCCGTATAGTCGCTTTAAATTTTATATTGGACTTTTTTTAATCTTTTTTCTCCTGTGGAGAAAAAACCCCATCAAACAACAAGACAATACACACACATAAAAAAAAAAACTAGAAAACAAATACATTCTTGTCAACTGCCGCTTTAAATTATTTATTTGACTTTTGATCTTTTTTTTTTTTTCTTCTGTGGAAAATAATACATTAAACAACAATACAATACAATGCAATACAATACACTAACTATAAAAACACCTTTATATTCTTGTGCTTTTGCTTGAATTTTTTTTTTACTTTTCACTTTTATCACCTTTTTAAAGTAGAAAAAAAAAAAACCTATTTTGCTTTGCCAAATCTTCAGCCAAATTTTGAACACCTTGACAATTTTTTAATGCTATTTGTGCTAAAACAAATTGAAATCAAAGAATGATAAAAACAATCCAATTAAAAAAAACCCCAATAAAATAAAAGATTTAAAGAGTAAGTATTGTCGCTTTAAGTTTTTTATATGTTTTTTTTTCATCTTTTCTGGAAAAAAATCAAATAACAAGACAATACACACACACACACACACACACACACACAAACAAGAAAACAACTACATTCTTGTGAACTGCCTCTTTTATTTGACTTTTGTCAAGTAGGATACAAATTATTGAAAGAAGCAAAAAAAAATAAATAAATAAATAAAAAGAAGCCAAATATTTTTTGACAAAAAAAATCTGCTATTTGTTCTAAAATAAATTGGATTCAAGGAGCAAGAAAAACAATAAACTAAAAAAACCCATAAAATAAAAAAATTTGAGTCAGTACTGTCACTTTAATTTTTTTATTTGGCTTTTTTTTCATCTTTTGTTTCTTGTCTGGAAAAAAAAAACATCCGATAACAAGACAATACACACACACAAAACAAGAAAACAACTACATTCTTATGAACTGCCTCTTTAAATTTTTTATTTGACTTTTGTTCATCTTTTTGTTCATCTTTTTTGATTTAATACATTAAACAACAATACAATACACAAAAAAAAGAAAACAAATATATTTTTGGGTACTTTTGCGTGAATTTTTAAAATTGTACTTTTATCTAAATATATATAAAAAAAAGCCAAATCTTCCGCCAAATTTTGAACATTTTGACAACAAATTTCTGCTATTTGTTCTAAAATAAATTGGATTCAAAGAATAGGAAAAACAATTAACTAAAAAAAAAAAAACATAAAAAAAATGTAGTCAGTACTGTCACTTTACATTTTTTATTTGGCTTTTTTTTTCATTTTTTTTTTCTTCTCTGGAAAAAAAAAAACATCAAACAACAAGACAACACACACACACACAGGGAACAAGGAAACAAATACATTCTTGTGAATTGTCACTGTCAATTTTTTTTTTTTTTTGACTTTTGATCTTTCTTTTATTTTTCTGTGGATAATAATAATAATAACCAACAATACAATACAATACACGCACACAAATAACAAAACAAAAACAAAAACAAAAAAACAAATATATTCTTGTTTACTTTTGCTTCAATGTTTTAATTTTATTTTTATCACCTTTATTTTATTTTATATCACCTTTGATTCATTTTTTTATCACCTTGTTTTTATTTTAATCACCTTTATTTTTTTTTATCAGTTTTTTTTTCTTTTGAAAAAAAAAAAAAAGGTGTTAAAAAAATGAATGGTGATTAAAAATAAAAACAAGGTGATAAAAAATGAATTAAAGGTGATATAAAATAAAACAAAGGTGCTAAAAATAAAATTAAAAAATTAAAGAAATAAAAAAAAAAAAAAATTGCAAAACAATATGGAAAGAAATGTTGTCCCAATAAAATGTTCACCTAGCAGAAAAAAATTGTGAAATATCCATCTAGTTTGTCTTTGCTCATCCCTCATAAAGTGCCAACCTCCCCGGTTTTTGGTGACTCTCTTGCCGTACTTACCGTACTCAGCGGGAGACTCTTCAGCACTTTGTAGGCCTTGCTGGGCTCCAGTTTGTACAAGTGATGGTCTGTGATCAGCAACCCGCGATCCTTACATTTGTTAAATCGGTTTATCTGAGAAATAAAACAAAGGCGGTGACATCGTACGAGGACTCGGAGAGTTGGAGGTGTTGTAGAAGTTTAAAGAAACCTGGGGGACACACCAATCCTGGATCATCTGAGGTCTGACTCAGCAGGGGGCATTCTGGACCTCTGCAGAGAGACCTCTGCTTCCCCACAGAAATGATGGTGATGGTGAACCTTGGCACCCCAGATGTTTTGGAACTACATTTCCCATAATGCTCATGCACTCAGCAGTGTAGTTGAGCATCATGGGAAATGTAGTTCCAAAACACCTGGCGTGAAAAGGTTCACCATCACTGATCTTGGAGGATCGGAGCGACATCATGACGTCACTTCCGGTCTAGGGATGGAAGTAAACAATTGTTTTTTTTAAAGCAAAAAAAAAAACTCGTATAAACCCCCAGATCTCCCCATAAAGAGGACTATTAAAAGGGATGTTTACATTTTTTGTGATAGGAATAAAAGTGTTAAGAAAAAAAATTAGAGGGACATCCCGGTTGCTGGGATGTTTTCAGGAAGCTCAGGGGCCGGCTGGTTGCTGGGATGTTTTCAG
Organism: Lithobates septentrionalis; assembly: GCA_037952835.1. NCBI lineage: Eukaryota > Metazoa > Chordata > Amphibia > Anura > Ranidae > Lithobates > Lithobates septentrionalis. The sequence goes on from JBBDGP010002539.1 coordinate 149,109, forward strand.
GAACCTCAGGGGCCAGGTGTTGGGATGTTTTATAGGAAGCTCAGGGGCCTGCAGGGTGCTGGGATGTTTTATAGGAAGCTCAGGGGCCTGCAGGGTGCTGGGATGTTTTATAGGAAGCTCAGGGGCCTGCAGGGTGCTGGGATGTTTTATAGGAAGCTCAGGGGCCTGCAGGGTGCTGGGATGTTTTCAGGAAACTCAGGGGCCAGGTGCTGGGTGCATAGCTTCCTGAAAACATCCCAGCACCCGGCCAGCCTCTGAGCTTCCTGAAAACATCCCAGCACCCGGCCAGCCTCTGAGCTTCCTGAAAACATCCCAGCACCCGGCCAGCCTCTGAGCTTCCTGAAAACATCCCAGCACCCGGCCAGCCTCTGAGCTTCCTGAAAACATCACAGCACACTGCTGTCCTCTCCTGCCAGCCATGATCTGCCTGCATTGCATAGAGAAGCTCAGAGACCCAGTGATGACATCACTGGGACTAAAAATAAGGTATGCCATGAAAATGGAAAGATTTTATTTTAAAACGTCATCATTATGTTAATGAGGGGGGAGGAGGATCTGCAATATATGCAAATTGAACTTCAGATTTAATTAAAATGTATCCATATTGAATGAACAGAGATGGATCCTTCAACACCCCCCCCTCCCCCTTTCCATAAGTTATATCCGACATATCATTATGTATCCAAATGTCTATCACCGTTTCTAATACAAACTAACGATCGCCGGCGCGGTTTGGCGGACTAAACGGATTCCGGATTCTTCAATGTTTCCATCCCCCGGCAGCAAAATGGTTAAAGATCCTTTCCTCCTTTCATTTTTTTTTTCTTCTGATGAAATGACGGATTTCGGCATTTTAAACTTTTTTTTTCTGTTTTTTTTTCCAATAAACCGCACATAACCTCGCGCAGAACAATGGCGGCTTTGATTCCTAATCCCATTAAATTCTCCGCACGCCCCTTGCCTCCAGCCTAAAGATAAACACGTGTCCCCCTTACTGGAGGATCGCATTAAAAGAATTACCCGCCGGGGGACGCCACCGCCAATTATAACCCCCCCCCCCCCGCCGAGCGCATGAGGAACTAAGCCCATTGTATCGGATTTGTCTCGGTGATCGAAAACTGGAGAGACCACGCTCCCCCTAAATGAAGACTCCGGCTTTAGGGCAGTCCGGGGCCCCATCCGGTCAACTATATTCAGTTCAAGAAAACTTTGTAGAAGGAGGAGGAGTCATTTCCTCAGTCTCCCCTCCCCCAGTGATCAGACTGCACATTGTAACTTCGTAGAAGGAGGAGGAGGCATTTCCTCAGTCTCCCCTCCCCCAGTGATCAGACTGCACATTGTAACTTCGTAGAAGGAGGAGGAGGCATTTCCTCAGTCTCCCCTCCCCCAGTGATCAGACTGCACATTGTAACTTCGTAGAAGGAGGAGGAGTCATTTCCTCAGTCTCCTCTCCCCCAGTGATCAGACTGTACATTGTAACTTTGTAGAAGGGAGGGGGAAGCATTTCCTCAGTCTCCCCTTCCCCAGTGATCAGACTGTACATTGTAACTTTGTAGAAGGGAGGAGGAAGCATTTCCTCAGTCTCCCCTCCCCCAGTGATCAGACTGTACATTGTAACTTTGTAGAAGACAGGGGGAAGCATTTCCTCAGTCTCCCCTCCCCCAGTGATCAGACTGTACATTGTAACTTCGTAGAAGGAGGAGGAGGCATTTCCTCAGTCTCCCCTCCCCCAGTGATCAGACTGTACATTGTAACTTCGTAGAAGGAGGAGGAGGCATTTCCTCAGTCTCCCCTCCCCCAGTGATCAGACTGTACATTGTAACTTCGTAGAAGGAGGAGGAGGCATTTCCTCAGTCTCCCCTCCCCCAGTGATCAGACTGTACATTGTAACTTCGTAGAAGGAGGAGGAGGCATTTCCTCAGTCTCCCCTCCCCCAGTGATCAGACTGTACATTGTAACTTTGTAGAAGGGAGGGGGAAGCATTTCCTCAGTCTCCCCTCCCCCAGTGATCAGACTGTACATTGTAACTTCGTAGAAGGAGGAGGAGGCATTTCCTCAGTCTCCCCTCCCCCAGTGATCAGACTGTACATTGTAACTTCGTAGAAGGAGGAGGCGGCATTTCCTCAGTCTCCCCTCCCCCAGTGATCAGACTGTACATTGTAACTTTGTAGAAGGAGGAGGAAGCATTTCCTCAGTCTCCCCTCCCCCAGTGATCAGACTGTACATTGTAACTTTGTAGAAGGAGGAGGAAGCATTTCCTCAGTCTCCCCTCCCCCAATGATCAGACTGTACATTGTAACTTTGTAGAAGGAGGAGGAGTCATTTCCTCAGTCTCCCCCCCCCCCCCCAGTGATCAGACTGTACATTGTAACTTTGTAGAAGGAGGAAGAGGCATTTCCTCAGTCTCCCCTCCCCCAGTGATCAGACTGTACATTGTAACTTTGTAGAAGGAGGAGGAGTCATTTCCTCAGTCTCCCCTCCCCCAGTGATCAGACTGTACATTGTAACTTTGTAGAAGGAGGAGGAGTCATTTCCTCAGTCTCCCCCTCCCCCAGTGATCAGACTGTACATTGTAACTTTGTAGAAGGAGGAGGAGTCATTTCCTCAGTCTCCCCCTCCCCCAGTGATCAGACTGTACATTGTACCTTTGTAGAAGGAGGAGGAATTGCATTACATTCAGTGGAGCACAAGGGAGGCATCTGGGGGTCCAATCATTCTATCACTAGACCCCCCCGTAGCACTAAACGGATGACTTATAGGGGGCTTTGGAAGCGTTGCCTGTGGAAAATATAGGGGTGCTGAAGTCTGTCGCCATTTTAAGGGCGCACATAAGCTTAAGGTTTGACATGTTGGGTATCTATTTACTCAATGGAACCTCATCTTTTATATTTTACCACAAAATTGAGTCATTTATTGCATTTGTGTTCCCTAATATTAACTTCAGCGTATTTTCCTAGACCTTTGCTATAATATTGTGCAGCATAAAAAATTGGAACTGCCACTATTTTATTCTCTAGGGTGCAGGCTGTCAGAAAATATGAGGGGTCTTCAAAAAGTTTCCTGCACTTTTTTAATAAAGTTTAAAAAAAGTACGGAAACTTTTTGAAGAACCCTCGTATATCATGTTTTGAGGGGTTTATACAATCTTCAGGCCTAAAAAAAAAAAAATTGCTTGGTTGAAACGATTTCTGTTCATTGAGACGTCACAGCCAGGATCCAAGACTTTGGTCACTAGACCACTTGAGGCTCAGCCAACAGAACGCAACGCGTTTACCGCAACTCTCTGAGACGTCTCAACAGATATAAGACTGTATCATTTTTTTTTTCCCTTTCGTTGGTTTAACTGGATGGAGTTTTGAGATCGGGACTTTCCCCAAATGTTATAATCGGTAACTAGTATTCACTGTTTGTCCACTCCTGGATCACAGTTCTTCTGTGGATCACGTCTTTGTTTTTTTTTAATTCTTGAGTTGTTGGGTAATATCGTATTGTCAATCAATTTCCAATAAAAAGGCATTTCAATGAAAACATTAAAGATGTTGGGGGAAGAAGCTGTGTTTGGCTCCTTTCCTTTTTCAATAATGAGATATTTCCTTCTAGTCCTGCTGAGAAAATTCTAAAATTGGATCTTCCCGGTGGTGACCTCATGCTAAAGGTGAGGAGCAGAACGTATCTCCTCCACCGGCCTCCAACTTCAGGGGGCTGCAGATGACACAAGTGGCCAGAGAAGTATTCTTAGAGACGTGACTCATATCATACCGTGGTGATAATTGATTTCTTAGGAGGCCGGTCATCCTTGTGGTCACCATGACCTGAAAGACAACTGGTCCCGGAGATGACTCACCGCCATCACGGCTCACGCTATCCTTTTCCAGACCCGGCCTTTCCTGGCACTTTCTGTTCTGTAACAATCAGTATTTTCAGCTAGAAAATTACTCAGAACCCCCAAACATTATATACTTTTTCTAAAGCAGAGGCTCTAGACAATAAATTGATGTGTGTTGCAATTTTTTATGTCACACGGTATTATGGAACTGCCACTATTTTATTTCTGTAGGGTGCCTGCTTTCAGAAAATATGAGGGGTCTTCATAAAGTTTCCTGCACTTTTTTTATATTTAATAGAGTACGGGATCTTTTTGAAGAACCCTCATATATCATGTTTTGAGGAGTTTATGCAATCTTAAGGCCTAAAAAGATGTGTGAACACCCCCCCCCCCCCCCCACAAAGACCACTTTGGTAGCGAAAGGGTTAAATGGTTGAAACGATTTCTGTTCAATGCACCTTCACAGCCTGGATCCAAGACTTTGGTCACTAGCCAACAGAACGCAACGGGTTTACTGCAACTCTCCGAGACGTCTCAACAGATATAAGACTGTATCATTTTTTTTCCCTCTTTGTTGGTTTAACTGGATGGAGTTTTGAGATCGGGACTTTTCCCAAATGTTATAATCAGTAACTAGTATTCACTGTTTGTCCACTCCTGGATCACAGTTCTTCTGTGGATCACGTCTTTGTTTTTTTTCATTCTTGAGTTGTTGGGTAATATCGTATTGTCAATCAATTTCCAATAAAAAGGCATTTCAATTAAAACATTAAAGATGTTGGGGGAAGAAGCTGTGTTTGGCTCCTTTCCTTTTTCAATAATGAGATATTTCCTTGTAGTCCTGATCTTCCCGGTGGTGACCTCATGCTAAAGGTGAGGAGCAGAACGTATCTCCTCCACCGGCCTCCAACTTCAGGGGGCTGCAGATGACACAAGTGGCCAGAGAAGTATCCTTAGAGACGTGACTCATATCATACCGCGGTGATAATTGATTTCTTAGGAGGCCGGTCATCCTTGTGGTCACCATGACCTGAAAGACAACTGGTCCCGGAAATGACTCACCGCCATCACGGCTCACACTATCCTTTTCCAGACCCGGCCTTTCCTGGCACTTTCTGTTCTGTAACAATCAGTATTTTTAGCTAGAAAATTACTCAGAACCCCCAAACATTATATACTTTTTCTAAAGCAGAGGCTCTAGACAATAAATTGATGTGTGTTGCAATTTTTTATGTCACACGGTATTATGGAACTGTCACTATTTTACTCTATAGGGTGCCTGCTTTCAGAAAATATGAGAAGTCTTCATAAAGTTTTCTGTCCTTTTTTATATTTAATAAAGTATGGGATCTTTTTGAAGAAACCTCATATATCATGTTTTGAGGGGTTTATGCAACCCCCCCCCCCAAAATAAACCACTTTGGTAGCGAAAGGGTTAAATGGTTGAAACCATTTCTGTTCAATGTAACTTCACAGCCTGGATCCAAGACTTTGGCCACTAAAGCACCTGCGGCTCAGCCAACAGAACGCAACGCGTTTACTGCAACTCTCCGAGACGTCTTATCAGATTTTTTTTCCCTTTTATTGGTTGAACTTGATGGAGTTTTGAGATCGGGACTTTTCCCAAATGTTATAATCGGTAACTAGTATTTACTGTTTGTCCACTCTTGGATCGCGGTTCTTCTGTGGACCTCGTCTTCGTTTTTGTTTTTTCATTCTTGAGTTGTTGGGTAATATCGTAATGTCAATCAACTTCCAATAAAGAGACATTTCAATGAAAACATTAAATTTAAAAAAAAGATGTTGGGGGCAGAAGCTGTGTTTGGCTCTTTTCGTTTTTTAATAATGAGATATTTCCTTGTAGTCCTGCTGAGAAAACTCTAAAATTGGGTCTTCCCGGTGGTGACCTCATGCTAAAGGTGAGGAGCAGAACGTACCTCCTCCACCGGCCCCCCAACTTTGGGGGCTGCAGATGACACAAGTGGCCAGAGAAGTATTCTTAGAGATGAGACTCATATCATACCGCGGTGATAATTGATTTCTTAGGAGGCCGGTCATCCTTGTGCTCACCATGACCTGAAAGACAACTGATCTCGGTGATGAGTCCCCGTCATCGCGGCTCTCACAATCCTTTTCCAGACCAAGCCTTTTCTGGCACTTTTTGTTCACATGTAACAATCAGGTTTTTTTTTTTTTGCTACAAAATTACTCAGAACCCCCAAACATTATTTATTTTTTAAAGCTGAGGCCTAGAGAATAATAATTGGTGGATGTTGCAATTTTTGATGTCACATATAACTACTTGAAGTTCAGCGATGTACCGGGTACGTGACTGGTTGGCAAGTGGCTACTATTTTACTTTCTGGATCATGTTAAAGGGTAACTGCAGCAAAAAACTTGTAACTCGGGCTTCATCCTTTACATTTTTGTTGGGGAAAGATAAGTTCCGAAGCCAGAGTTTGTCTCCAGTGGATCTCTCATTAATGATGGATCTTCTCAGTTCTTCACCATGTGCGTTGATGGATTATAATTGGTTGGACCCCTGGTGGAGCCAAGTGTGACTACATCCCTCATCTCCACATTAAATACACCTGTAAGGGGGGCTTGCAAAAGGATAGTAATAGCGCCCAAGTCCCTGCCTCGCTACTTCCAGAACAACAACCCACCTGCTTGAGGTTTTAACCCTCCTCATCTTGTGCCCATCTCCATGCCAGAGGCCTCCTCAGAACTTTACCAGCCACTGACCTTAGTATGTCCACACAAAAAGTTAGAAAGATGGCAAATACAGTCACATCACATCGATATACTATCAGGGGGTCACTGCACAGTACATTGTCAATCACATATAGTGGACGATCTGCAGCAGTCACATGTGAAAGCATCCAGCAGCACATATAGCGAGCCATCTTCGGCCGCTCAGTCTTTCTCCACCATTATTAGTACTCACTCAGAGGTTCTGGTTCGCTTTAGGCTGACTGTGTCCACTTACAGTTCCTTGCGTATAGTCCCTCCGAGGTAGGGACACTGCAGACCTGGGTACACCTCTCCCAGGTCCTCCAGGGGGATAGCCTCACTCCAGGGAACCCTTGGCCTGGCCCAAAAGGCCTTTTGCAACCCACCCTGGCATCCACCAGCATAAGGAAAGCGGTAGTGTTGTTATTATTATTATTATTTTTTTTTGTTCAACGCTAATTTTTGTTCCACATGTTTTCTTTTTTATATAATTATTTTGACACTCTCAATACTATTGACTGTTTGGTTTTAATTATGACCCCAAAATATTGATGTCAGATTGATATGATAATCTTCTTATGTTCTTTCTAGCCCTGATGAAGGGGCGTAGACCCCCGAAACACGTTGCCTATATCTTGATCTGGTACCCCTGACCTTTAATAGAATAAAGTTGTATCTGAACCTCTTAGCAGTGGTGTGGCTACAGAGGGGGACCAACAAAAAAAAAGAAAAGAAAAGAAAAATACTTGCTGGAATTTATCTTTAAGTCTTCTAAAACTAATAAGAACTTCTCATTCTGTAGAGTTTTTTTAGGAAGATTTTCCAAAGATATTTATTCAGTCTTCAAGGTAAAGCAGCAATACATTGGACCAGCGGCGGCCCGTCCATAGGGGGCGCCACCCCCCTAATCCATGCGCTTGGCCCCTAAGTTACATGCAGGGCACCGGATGCATGGATTCCAATGTTTTTTTTTTTTTTTAGAAGCACATGATTAGAGCTGGAGGCTCTGATTGGCTTCAAAAAAGGGTGGGCTCGGGGCGCAAAACACTGCGCCCCAAGCCAACCCAGTTGTGTGACAATAGTGAATTAATATTCACTATTGTCTTCCTGATTCTCCTCCCGGCCAATCCCAGCTCAGGAAACGGGTCCTGAGACCTGACTGGCCAAGAGGAGAAGCAATCCTATTGTCCGCCGAGGAGGAGGAGACGCAGGGGAAGCCACGCCGCTGTGAAGCCAAGAAAGGAGGAGATGCAGAGTCCCGCCACCCGTCTACTGCCTGGAGGAAGCCCGTGACCTAGATGATGTAGGTGCGGGGTCCCATAGACTGACTGGGGGGGGGGGAGACCCGACTAACTGCCGGGGTGGGGGGGTTTGTTTTGGCGTCGGACGTATTGCCGCTCCCCCCCTCAAAAAAAATATACCACCAGCTGCCACTGCATTGGACATTGTTGGAACTGAGGACCAGCCAGGCTGGATGAAGAAATAAAGAGAATCTTGTTGACCTGTGTGCAGGTTCTATACCGGTATGGCATGTAGACAGGTGCAGTTTGCCACTAGGTGGCTCTGTACCAAATTAATCTGGTTACAGAAAATAGTGTCATCAGGTGCTAGGCCCCTTTTAGGTAGAGCCCTCCTGCACTGATGTCATGGGTGAGTTGGGGCAAAGTTATAAGCCAGGTTGGGTGGAACCCGAGTGCACTTGGGGCATGGGAGTTGAACACCCCACACCAGCATGGAAAAGGGAAGGAGTAGACCTGCACCCAGGAAGAGCTGGCTGTAGACTTTCTTTCAATTATAGAGGTGGGGTCTAGAGCAGATTGCAAACAGTCTTTTAGGCCAGTCCAAGAGGGCAGATAAAGGTGCTGCATATGCTTTCACATGAGACTACTGCGGACAGTCCACTAAATGTGATTAACTGTGTAATGTCAAGTGACTCCAGAATGTAGGCCGATGTGATGTGACTGTTATGCCATTTTGTGACTTCCATCAGTAAAGTGCAGCAAATCTAGTCATGTGTGGACATTCCTTCCTTGGGATCTAAAGGTCAATGGTTGGGAATGTCATGTGGAGGCCTTTGGCAAGGAGTGGGGCACAATATGGCGGAGGGTTTGGCCTCAGCAGGAGCAATAATGTTCTAGCAGGACAGGAGTGGGGTAGGGACTTGGTGCCAATTCTAGCCAATCATGGAGTCCCTCTTACAGGTGTAACGGTCTGTCTCGGTCTTCACCATAAGGGGCAGAAGGGGCGCTTCTTTAGGATGAAGCCATGTTTTTTATAGCAATTCTTTGTCCGGTGATCACTGGCAGATGCCAGTGCCCACCAGTTAACAGCCGGTGCTTTCATAAAGAATCGTCATGATGGTCGGTTATAACTTGGCCAAAGCTCCTGTAGATTGCACCTTTAAATTCCATTGAGTGTACAAGTTCATAGACACACTTCTGCAGGAAAAGTGCGCATGTGGGCGTGACCGTAGTGCTAAAAATAGACACCCCGGTGCAGGAATACACTGCGAATCAGAGCCCAGACCGAGGGTTCATTGAGGGGTTAAGGAGAGCTGGGAGCGGAGTGTGGCGGGCCGCGGCGGCAGGTGGGGGGATGGCGGAGGGGAAGGTTGATCCAGATTGGTTGTGACACTTCACCTCTCTGCCGTCTCTCATCCAATTTCTTCCACGCAGAAAGCACGGATTACGTTTTTTTTTTTTTCCACTGAAAATTGCTTTTCTGTTTTACTGCATTTAATAACAATAAATTCGATTTTCCAAAACAGCTGCCCGCGGTGTCACAAGCCATTACCGGTTTAATGGGAACTGGAGGGCTAAAAACTGATTCTGGAGCCGCCACCGACAAACTTTCTGCAGCTTAAGGCTGAACTCACTTACAATTTCAGAAAAAAAAAAAGAAAAGCTCAGGAAACTGAAAGATAAACAAGTGGCTTTTGCTGCAATAGTCATCTTCAATCTGGAGCTGTCTCCTGCAATACTCACTTTCCACCACTAGCTGGTACCAGTCCTTCATGTTGAATGACATACGGCATCATTCCACCCACTTTCCCTGAGGTCTGATTGTCATGGACCCGCCCCCTGACCCACCCCCTGGGTAGACATCATGACATCATCAAGGACCGCTCACCCCCCCCCCCCCACCCACCCACTGGGGGGAGAGAGGAAGGACCTCTGACATCTACTCAGCACCATGGACAGAGGACATGACTCAGCACCATGGACAGAAGATAATTCTCAGCATCATGGACAGAAGATAATACTCAGCACCTTGGATGAAGGACTATACTCATCACCATGGACAGACAACAGTATTCAGCACCATGGACAGAGGACATAACTCATTACCATGGACAGAGAACAATACTCAGCACTGTGGAATGAGGATAATACTCAGCACCATAGACCAAGGACATAATTCAGTGACATGGATAGAGTATAATACTCAGCACCATGGACAGAGTATAATACTCAGCACCATGGACAGAGGATAATACTCAGCACTATGGACAGAGGACAATACTCGGCACCATGGACAGAGGATAATACTCAGCACCATGGACAGAGGACAATACTCAGCACCATGGACAGAAGATAATACTCGGCACCATGGACAGAGGATAATACTCAGCACCATGGACAGAGGATAATACTCAGCACCATGGACAGAGGATAATACTCAGCACCATGGACAGAGGATAATACTCAGCACCATGGACAGAGGATAATACTCAGCACTATGGACAGAGGACAATACTCGGCACCATGGACAGAGGATAATACTCAGCACCATGGACAGAGGACAATACTCAGCACCATGGACAGAGGATAATACTCAGCACCATGGACAGAGGACAATACTCAGCACCATGGACAGAGGATAATACTCAGCACCATGGACAGAGGACAATACTCAGCACTATGGACAGAGGACAATACTCAGCACCATGGACAGAGGATAATACTCAGCACCATGGACAGAGGATAATACTCAGCACCATGGACAGAGGACAATACTCAGCGCCATGGACAGAGGATAATACTCAGCACCATGGACAGAGGATAATACTCAGCACCATGGATAGAGGATAATACTCAGCACCATGGACAGAGGACAATACTCAGCACCATGGACAGAGGACAATACTCAGCACCATGGACAGAGGACAATACTCAGCACCATGGACAGGGGACAATACTCAGCACCATGGACAGAGGACAATACTCAGCACCATGGACAGGGGACAATACTCGGCACCATGGACAGAGGATAATACTCAGCACCATGGACAGAGGATAATACTCAGCACCATGGACAGAGGACAATACTGTGTACCATGGACAGAGGAAAATACTGTGCACCATGGAGGAAGGACAGTACTAAGCACTATGTACAGAGGACAATACTCAGCACCATGGACAGAAGATAATACTCAGCACCATGGACAGAGGATAATACTCAGCACCATGGACAGAGGACAATACTCAGCGCCATGGACAGAGGATAATACTCAGCACCATGGACAGAGGATAATACTCAGCACCATGGATAGAGGATAATACTCAGCACCATGGACAGGGGACAATACTCAGCACCATGGACAGAGGACAATACTCAGCACCATGGACAGGGGACAATACTCGGCACCATGGACAGAGGATAATACTCAGCACCATGGACAGAGGATAATACTCAGCACCATGGACAGAGGACAATACTGTGTACCATGGACAGAGGAAAATACTGTGCACCATGGAGGAAGGACAGTACTAAGCACTATGTACAGAGGACAATACTCAGCACCATGGACAGAGGATAATACTCAGCACCATGGACAGAAGATAATACTCAGCACCATGGAAAGAGGATAATACTCAGCACCATGGACAGAGGAGAATACTTAGCACCATGGAGAGAGGATAATACTCAGCACCATGGACAGAGGATAATACTCAGCACCATGGACAGAGGACAATACTCAGCACCATGGACAGAGGATAATACTCAGCACCATGGACAGAGGATAATACTCAGCACCATGGACAGAGGATAATACTCAGCACCATGGACAGAGGACAATACTCAGCACCATGGACAGAGGATAATACTCAGCACCATGGACAGAGGAGAATACTCAGCACCATGGACAGAGGATAATACTCAGCACCATGGACAGAAGACAATACTCAGCACCATGGACAGAGGATAATACTCAGCACCATGGACAGAAGATAATACTCAGCACCATGGACAGAGGATAATACTCAGCACCATGGACAGAGGAGAATACTCAGCACCATGGACAGAGGATAATACTCAGCACCATGGACAGAAGACAATACTCAGCACCATGGACAGAGGATAATACTCAGCACCATGGACAGAAGATAATACTCAGCACCATGGAGAGAGGATAATACTCAGCACCATGGACAGAGGACAATACTCAGCACCATGGACAGAGGATAATACTCAGCACCATGGACAGAGGATAATACTCAGCACCATGGACAGAGGACAATACTCAGCACCATGGACAGAGGATAATACTCAGCACCATGGACAGAGGACATTACTCAGCACCATGGACAGAGGACAATACTCAGCACCATGGACAGAGGACAATACTCAGCACCATGGACAGAGGACAATACTCAGCACCATGGACAGAGGATAATACTCAGCACCATGGACAGAGGATAATACTCAGCACCATGGAGAGAGGATAATACTCAGCACCATGGACAGAAGATAATACTCAGCACCATGGAGAGAGGATAATACTCAGCACCATGGACAGAGGACAATACTCAGCACCATGGACAGAGGATAATACTCAGCACCATGGACAGAGGATAATACTCAGCACCATGGACAGAGGACAATACTCAGCACCATGGACAGAGGATAATACTCAGCACCATGGACAGAGGACATTACTCAGCACCATGGACAGAGGACAATACTCAGCACCATGGACAGAGGACAATACTCAGCACCATGGACAGAGGACAATACTCAGCACCATGGACAGAGGATAATACTCAGCACCATGGACAGAAGATAATACTCAGCACCATGGACAGAGGACAATACTCAGCACCATGGACAGAGGATAATACTCAGCACCATGGACAGAGGACATTACTCAGCACCATGGACAGAGGACAATACTCAGCACCATGGACCCACCCTCATTCTTTCCATCCTGAAGGAGCTCACCTTTCGGATGTGACCGGTGAAGAGCACTGAGGCATAGTTGTCCTTTTTCCGGAGGGTCTGCAGTGATTTGGAGAAGGACGTTGATCCGCTGGGATTGTCCGCTTCCTGCCAAGACCAGAAAGTGAGTCAGAAACTTGAAGCAGAATAAGCTTCAGCTATAGGTTTTTTTTGCTTTACATTTTGTTACTGTTTATTTTTTTCTTTCAGTAAAAAAAAAAAAAAAAGTCAATTAATTATTGGAATAGGAACATGTCCAAGATATGGATATGGAATGAGCTGTGTCTAGAGGGAAATTAGACACATCCTTCAGGACCCAATATGCCTAATATAACCTTAAAAACATCCAAACACCACCCTAATTTCTGTCCCTATTGACTCCAATGTGCTTCACCAAAATCTGATTTTTTGTGAAATGTCTGGAAAATGAGAACTCCCGATTCTTCTCATCCCTCTTCTACTCACACAGGCTAGATAATTCTGCTTCCACTGTCGATGGTAGCCCACATCCCTCCGCAGGTTCTGTAGGGCCTCCATGGCGCAGACTTTGCATTTAATCTGGAACATTTCTGAGGGCGGAATGTTCTTCACTATCTTCCGCGCTCGCCATCTGCAGAGGAGGAAGGACAGAAATGACATGTATACACTGAGACACAAGGAATTCAGGTGTCACTGACATGGGTTGGAGATTACAAGAGTGTACTTCAAGGGTAGGTGGATGCACAGGGGTCACAGGGGTGCAGTGAACCTGCTAAAGTCACAGGGTCTTGGGGTGATACAGAATTCTTAGAGTGCACTGGAGTCCCTGGGGTCTTGGGGTGCTACAGGATTCTCAGGGTGCACTGGACTCTCTGGGGTCTTGGGGTGCTACAGGATTCTCAGGGTGCACTGGACTCTCTGGGGTCTTGGGGTGCTACAGGATGCACAGGGTGCTCTGAAGTCACAGGGGACATGGGGGGATACAGGATGCTCAGAGTACTCTGAAGTCACAGGGGACATGGAGGGTACAGGACGCTCAGGGTGCTCTGAAGTCACAGGGGACATGGGGGGTACAGGACGCTCAGGGTGCTCTGGAGTCACAGGAGACATGGGGTGACAGAGAATGCTCAGGGTGCTCTGAAGTCACAGGGGATATGGGGGGATACAGGATGCTCAGGGTGCTCTGAAGTCACAGGGGACATGGGGGGGCACAGGATGCTCAGGGTGCTCTGAAGTCACAGGGGACATGGGGGGGCACAGGATGCTCAGGGTGCTCTGAAGTCACAGGGGACATGGGGGGGCACAGGATGCTCAGGGTGCTCTGAAGTCACAGGGGACATGGGGGGGCACAGGATGCTCAGGGTGCTCTGAAGTCACAGGGGACATGGGGGGGCACAGGACGCTCAGGGTGCTCTGGAGTCACAGGAGACATGGGGTGACAGAGAATGCTCAGGGTGCTCTGAAGTCACAGGGGATATGGGGGGATACAGGATGCTCAGGGTGCTCTGAAGTCACAGGGGACATGGGGGGGCACAGGATGCTCAGGGTGCTCTGAAGTCACAGGGGACATGGGGGGGCACAGGATGCTCAGGGTGCTCTGAAGTCACAGGGGACATGGGGGGGCACAGGATGCTCAGGGTGCTCTGAAGTCACAGGGAACATGGGGGGGCACAGGATGCTCAGGGTGCTCTGAAGTCACAGGGGACATGGGGGGGCACAGGATGCTCAGGGTGCTCTGAAGTCACAGGGGACATGGGGGGATACAGGATGCTCAGGGTGCACTGGAGTCCCTGGGGTCTTGGGGTGATACAAGATGCCCGGGGTGCTCTGGAGTCACAGGAGACATGGGGAGTATAGGATGCTCAGGGTCTTCTGGAGTCACAGGGGACATGGTGGATACAGGATGCCCAGAGTGCTCTGAAGTCACAGGACTCCTAAGTGACACAGGAAGCTCAGAGTGTTCTGGAGTCACATGGGTCATTTGGTGACACAGGAGTCATAGGATTACACAGGAGTGACAAGATAACACAGGATGCTCAGCGTGTTCTGGAGTCACAGGGGTAATAGGTGACATATGAAGCTCTGGGTGCTATGCAGTCATGGGTGACACAGGATACTCAGAATGCTCTGGTGTCACAGGTGACATAGGAAGCTCAGGTTGCTCTGTTGTCATGGGAGTCATGGGGTGACACAGGAAGCTCAGGGTATTCTGGAGTCACTGGGGTATTGGGGTGACACAGGAGGCTCAGGGTGCGCTGGAGTCACAGGAGTCATAGGGTAACGCAGAAAGCTCAGGGTGCTCTGGAGTCATGTGGATATGGGTTGGCCCAGGAAGCTCTGGGTGCTCTACAGTCTCAGAACTTTGGGCTGATACAGGATGCTCAAGGTGTTCTGGAGTCACATGGGTCATAGATTAGGACAAATCCTCAGGGTGCTCTAGAGTCACCAGGGTCTTGGGGTGACACAAAATACTCAGGGTTCACTAGAGTTACAGGGGTCATGGGGTAACACAGGATGCTCTTGGGAATTCTAGGGTCATCAGGGTCTACTTGGGCAAACATCTACCTACCTCTTAAACAGATTTTGGCAGAGGTCCTGGAATTGTTCCAGTACAGCTGGCGGTTGTGGCCACTCCACGCTCTTCCCGTAGTCCGCCATGTTGCGCACGTTCTCAAAACGCCTCACCACCTCCATCAGATGAGAGCGGACTTTGTAGCACTTGTAAAAACTCATAATCTTGTAGATGGCCCTGAGACGCTTGAATCGCCAGCGAGCCAGAGTCCCTCGCCAGACCTGCCGGGGGGAATTCAGAGGTAAGTAGCGGGAAGCAGAACGCACATTGGGCACGTTACAGGAAATGTTAGCATTTACCGCCAGTATTCCACAGCAAAAAATATCATCATTTGCATAATATAATTTAAAAACATAATCTAGTGACCAAAATGCAGTATTTTCCTGAAATACCTCAATCAGGGAAATACTACATTACGGCCATTAGACAGCACTATCAAGAATTGGAAATGATCATATTAGACAAAATACGACGATTGTTTAGTGTGACTGGGTGGATGTTTGTTACATTTTTAGAGCAATTTTTTTAAAAGTGGAACTTTACTCTCCCAATCAACCAATCAACATTGATTATTTTTAATTCTCATGCTGCTAGCATTAGTAAAAACATACGAAAGTATATAATGTTTACTTGTTTTAAACTTTTCTTTTTTTTACACTTCTTCAGTTACTTCCTGGTTTCTTGCCTAGGCAAATGATGTCATACATCCCAGGAGACTTCAGAATTGGAGAAGAAGAGGAGGAGAGGATTTCTCAGCTAAGCACACTCTCATGCATGCATGCTTGAGCTAAGGGCAGATGGATTCCGTAAAGTAAAGGCTACATAAATCATCTGCGGCTGGTGACGTTTTAGCATGGGGGGGGGAAGACCCCACCCTACCCCACCCTACCCCACCCTTCCTTTTTGACCCCTCCCACTTCTCATAAGCCACACCCCTTATAGAACCCACCCACTCCATCCCCTGTATTCCACTTCCTTCCACCAATAGTGTCAGGAGTATACAGCTCAGCATCACAGAACAGAGTATACAGCTCAGCCACACAGATATGGTATATAGATCAGCATCACAGATAGTATATAGATCAGCATCACAGATAGTATATAGATCAGCACCACAGATATGGTATAAGGTAAGGGCCTTTTTTTGTGGTTTTGCAAACACAATTTTTTGGGAAAAATTACACTTTAATGAACAAAAAAAAAGCATTACACAATATTTGCCCTTATCTTTTTATATAATATGAAAGATAATGTTACGCCAAGTAAATAGATACCCAACATGTCACGCTTTAAAATTATACACACTCGTAGCATGGTGATAAACTATGGTACTTAAAAATCTCCATAGGCGATGCTTTAAACGCCTTTACAGGTTACCAGTTTAGCATTACAGAGGAGTTCCAGTGCTAGAATTATTGCTCTCATTCTAATGTTCATGGCGATACCTCACATGTGTGGTGCGAATACTATTTATATATGCATGTGGGACTTGCGTATGAGTTCACTTCTGCGGGCGAGCACAGAGGGATGGGTACACTTTACTTTTTTTTTTCTTATTTATTTTCCTATTCATTTTTTATTTTTACACTGTCCCTTTAATTTTTTCTATTATTTTTATTCCTATTACAAGGAATGTAAACATCCCTTGTAATAGAAATAAGAGGTGACAGGTCCTCTTTATGGAGAGATCTTGTAATAGAAATAAGGGGTGACAGGTCCTCTTTATGGAGAGATCTTGTAATAGAAATAAGGGGTGACAGGTCCTCTTTATGGGGAGATCTCATGTAATAGAAATAAGGGGTGACAGGTCCTCTTTATGGGGAGATCATGTAATAGAAATAAGGGGTGACAGGTCCTCTTTATGGAGAGATCATGTAATAGAAATAAGGGGTGACAGGTCCTCTTTATGGAGAGATCATGTAATAGAAATAAGGGGTGACAGGTCCTCTTTATGGGGAGATCATGTAATAGAAATAAGGGGTGACAGGTCCTCTTTATGGGGAGATCATGTAATAGAAATAAGGGGTGACAGGTCCTCTTTATGGAGAGATCATGTAATAGAAATAAGGGGTGACAGGTCCTCTTTATGGGGAGATCTTGTAATAGAAATAAGGGGTGACAGGTCCTCTTTATGGGGAGATCATGTAATAGAAATAAGGGGTGACAGGTCCTCTTTATGGAGAGATCATGTAATAGAAATAAGGGGTGACAGGTCCTCTTTATGGGGAGATCATGTAATAGAAATAAGGGGTGACAGGCAGTAGTGTATTTAGGTTTTGTGCTGCCCTAGGCCTGACTAAACTCGTGCACCCCCTAATTAAAATATGACCCACCCCTTCCTGTCAAGGCCACACCCCTTGCTGTTTAAGATCCACCCTGAAATTTTCGCATTTGAATACTAGTTCTGGGGGCCTGGGGGGGGGGGGGGACAGTGGATTCTCTTAATTTGCACAGATTTCTTCTCGCTTCCTGTTTGACTATAGGGCAGGAAGAGAAAGGAAGTCTCTGCAATGGAACAGGGATGATAAAAAATAAACTGCCAGGGGCTATAACCCTCCCTTATTCTATCCGAAATGGAAAAAAAAAGTGTTGCCTATAGTTCTACTTTAAGCACAAATTTTTGATAATTTTATGGAGAGGACTGAGAAGATATAACCATGCCAATTGTTGGCGGAATTCCAGCCGCCCGCATGCCGGAAGCAGTGAGGCTGCTTTATGGGGCGCTAGACTAATTTGCCTCTCAGCCCAGTCCGCTCCATAAGACTGGTGCTACACTAACAGCACAGCGCAAACCGGCGTGGAATCTTTCCGTGCTGCCCCCCTGCAAAGTGCTGCCCTAGGCCTGGGCCTTGTTGGCCTAGGCCAGGATACAGCGTTGGTGACAGGTCCTCTTTATGGGGGGATCATGTAATAGAAATAAGGGGTGACAGGTCCTCTTTATGGGGAGATCATGTAATAGAAATAAGGGGTGACAGGTCCTCTTTATGGAGAGATCTCATGTAATAGAAATAAGGGGTGACGGGTCCTCTTTATGGGGAGATCATGTAATAGAAATAAGGGGTGACAGGTCCTCTTTATGGAGAGATCATGTAATAGAAATAAGGGGTGACAGGTCCTCTTTAGGGGGAGATCTTGTAATAGAAATAAGGGGTGACAGGTCCTCTTTAGGGGGAGATCTTGTAATAGAAATAAGGGGTGACAGGTCCTCTTTATGGGCAGATCATGTAATAGAAATAAGGGGTGACAGGTACTCTTTATGGGGAGATCTTGTAATAGAAATAAGGGGTGACAGGTCCTCTTTATGGGGAGATCATGTAATAGAAATAAGGGGTGACAGGTCCTCTTTATGGGGAGATCATGTAATAGAAATAAGGGGTGACAGGTCCTCTTTATGGGGAGATCATGTAATAGAAATAAGGGGTGACAGGTCCTCTTTATGGAGAGATCATGTAATAGAAATAAGGGGTGGCAGGTCCTCTTTATGGAGAGATCATGTAATAGAAATAAGGGGTGACAGGTCCTCTTTATGGGGAGATCATGTAATAGAAATAAGGGGTGACAGGTCCTCTTTATGGAGAGATCATGTAATAGAAATAAGGGGTGATGGGTCCTCTTTATGGAGAGATCATGTAATAGAAATAAGGGGTGACAGGTCCTCTTTAGGGGGAGATCATGTAATAGAAATAAGGGGTGACAGGTACTCTTTATGGGGAGATCTTGTAATAGAAATAAGGGGTGACAGGTCCTCTTTATGGGGAGATCATGTAATAGAAATAAGGGGTGATGGGTCCTCTTTATGGGGAGATCATGTAATAGAAATAAGGGGTGACAGGTCCTCTTTATGGGGAGATCTTGTAATAGAAATAAGAGGTGACAGGTCCTCTTTATGGAGAGATCTTGTAATAGAAATAAGGGGTGACAAGTCCTCTTTATGGAGATCTCATGTAGTAGAAATAAGAGATGACAGGTCCTCTTTATGGAGAGATCTTGTAATAGAAATAAGGGGTGACAGGTCCTCTTTATGGAGAGATCTTGTAATAGAAATAAGGGGTGACAGGTCCTCTTTATGGGGAGATCTCATGTAATAGAAATAAGGGGTGACAGGTCCTCTTTATGGGGAGATCATGTAATAGAAATAAGGGGTGACAGGTCCTCTTTAGGGGGAGATCATGTAATAGAAATAAGGGGTGACAGGTCCTCTTTATGGGGAGATCATGTAATAGAAATAAGGGGTGACAGGTCCTCTTTATGGAGAGATCATGTAATAGAAATAAGGGGTGACAGGTCCTCTTTATGGGGAGATCTTGTAATAGAAATAAGGGGTGACAGGTCCTCTTTATGGGGAGATCATGTAATAGAAATAAGGGGTGACAGGTCCTCTTTATGGAGAGATCATGTAATAGAAATAAGGGGTGACAGGTCCTCTTTATGGAGAGATCATGTAATAGAAATAAGGGGTGACAGGTCCTCTTTATGGAGAGATCATGTAATAGAAATAAGGGGTGACAGGTCCTCTTTATGGGGAGATCATGTAATAGAAATAAGGGGTGACAGGTCCTCTTTATGGGGAGATCATGTAATAGAAATAAGGGGTGACAGGTCCTCTTTATGGAGAGATCATGTAATAGAAATAAGGGGTGACAGGTCCTCTTTATGGGGAGATCTTGTAATAGAAATAAGGGGTGACAGGTCCTCTTTATGGGGAGATCATGTAATAGAAATAAGGGGTGACAGGTCCTCTTTATGGAGAGATCATGTAATAGAAATAAGGGGTGACAGGTCCTCTTTATGGGGAGATCATGTAATAGAAATAAGGGGTGACAGGCAGTAGTGTATTTAGGTTTTGTGCTGCCCTAGGCCTGACTAAACTCGTGCACCCCCTAATTAAAATATGACCCACCCCTTCCTGTCAAGGCCACACCCCTTGCTGTTTAAGATCCACCCTGAAATTTTCGCATTTGAATACTAGTTCTGGGGGCCTGGGGGGGGGGGGGGGGGGGACGACAGTGGATTCTCTTAATTTGCACAGATTTCTTCTCGCTTCCTGTTTGACTATAGGGCAGGAAGAGAAAGGAAGTCTCTGCAATGGAACAGGGATGATAAAAAATAAACTGCCAGGGGCTATAACCCTCCCTTATCCTATCCGAAATGGAAAAAAAAAGTGTTGCCTATAGTTCTACTTTAAGCACAAATTTTTGATAATTTTATGGAGAGGACTGAGAAGATATAACCATGCCAATTGTTGGCGGAATTCCAGCCGCCCGCATGCCGGAAGCAGTGAGGCTGCTTTATGGGGCGCTAGACTAATTTGCCTCTCAGCCCAGTCCGCTCCATAAGACTGGTGCTACACTAACAGCACAGCGCAAACCGGCGTGGAATCTTTCCGTGCTGCCCCCCTGCAAAGTGCTGCCCTAGGCCTGGGCCTTGTTGGCCTAGGCCAGGATACAGCGTTGGTGACAGGTCCTCTTTATGGGGGGATCATGTAATAGAAATAAGGGGTGACAGGTCCTCTTTATGGGGAGATCATGTAATAGAAATAAGGGGTGACAGGTCCTCTTTATGGAGAGATCTCATGTAATAGAAATAAGGGGTGACGGGTCCTCTTTATGGGGAGATCATGTAATAGAAATAAGGGGTGACAGGTCCTCTTTATGGAGAGATCATGTAATAGAAATAAGGGGTGACAGGTCCTCTTTAGGGGGAGATCTTGTAATAGAAATAAGGGGTGACAGGTCCTCTTTAGGGGGAGATCTTGTAATAGAAATAAGGGGTGACAGGTCCTCTTTATGGGCAGATCATGTAATAGAAATAAGGGGTGACAGGTACTCTTTATGGGGAGATCTTGTAATAGAAATAAGGGGTGACAGGTCCTCTTTATGGGGAGATCATGTAATAGAAATAAGGGGTGACAGGTCCTCTTTATGGGGAGATCATGTAATAGAAATAAGGGGTGACAGGTCCTCTTTATGGGGAGATCATGTAATAGAAATAAGGGGTGACAGGTCCTCTTTATGGAGAGATCATGTAATAGAAATAAGGGGTGGCAGGTCCTCTTTATGGAGAGATCATGTAATAGAAATAAGGGGTGACAGGTCCTCTTTATGGAGAGATCATGTAATAGAAATAAGGGGTGACAGGTCCTCTTTATGGGGAGATCTTGTAATAGAAATAAGGGGTGACAGGTCCTCTTTATGGGGAGATCTCATGTAATAGAAATAAGGGGTGACAGGTCCTCTTTATGGGGAGATCATGTAATAGAAATAAGGGGTGACAGGTCCTCTTTATGGGGAGATCTCATGTAATAAAAATAAGGGGTGACAGGTCCTCTTTATGGGGAGATCATGTAATAGAAATAAGGGGTGACAGGCAGTAGTGTATTTAGGTTTTGTGCTGCCCTAGGCCTGACTAAACTCGTGCACCCCCTAATTAAAATATGACCCACCCCTTCCTGTCAAGGCCACACCCCTTGCTGTTTAAGATCCACCCTGAAATTTTCGCATTTGAATACTAGTTCTGGGGGCCTGGGGGGGGGGGGGGGGACAGTGGATTCTCTTAATTTGCACAGATTTCTTCTCGCTTCCTGTTTGACTATAGGGCAGGAAGAGAAGGGAAGTCTCTGCAATGGAACAGGGATAATAAAAAATAAACTGCCAGGGGCTATAACCCTCCCTTATCCTATCCGAAATGGAAAAAAAAAGTGTTGCCTATAGTTCTACTTTAAGCACAAATTTTTGATAATTTTATGGAGAGGACTGAGAAGATATAACCATGCCAATTGTTGGCGGAATTCCAGCCGCCCGCATGCCGGAAGCAGTGAGGCCGCTTTATGGGGCGCTAGACTAATTTGCCTCTCAGCCCAGTCCGCTCCATAAGACTGGTGCTACACTAACAGCACAGCGCAAACCGGCGTGGAATCTTTCCGTGCTGCCCCCCTGCAAAGTGCTGCCCTAGGCCTGGGCCTTGTTGGCCTAGGCCAGGATACAGCGTTGGTGACAGGTCCTCTTTATGGGGGGATCATGTAATAGAAATAAGGGGTGACAGGTCCTCTTTATGGGGAGATCATGTAATAGAAATAAGGGGTGACAGGTCCTCTTTATGGAGAGATCATGTAATAGAAATAAGGGGTGACAGGTCCTCTTTATGGAGAGATCATGTAATAGAAATAAGGGGTGACAGGTCCTCTTTATGGAGAGATCATGTAATAGAAATAAGGGGTGACAGGTCCTCTTTATGGGGAGATCTTGTAATAGAAATAAGGGGTGACAGGTCCTCTTTATGGAGAGATCATGTAATAGAAATAAGGGGTGACAGGTCCTCTTTATGGGGAGATCATGTAATAGAAATAAGGGGTGACAGGTCCTCTTTATGGAGAGATCATGTAATAGAAATAAGGGGTGACAGGTACTCTTTATGGGGAGATCTTGTAATAGAAATAAGGGGTAACAGGTCCTCTTTATTGGGAGATCATGTAATAGAAATAAGGGGTGACAGGTCCTCTTTATGGAGAGATCATGTAATAGAAATAAGGGGTGACAGGTCCTCTTTATGGGGAGATCATGTAATAGAAATAAGGGGTGACAGGTCCTCTTTATGGGGAGATCATGTAATAGAAATAAGGGGTGACAGGTCCTCTTTAGGGGGAGATCTTGTAATAGAAATAAGGGGTGACAGGTCCTCTGTATGGAGAGATCATGTAATAGAAATAAGGGGTGACAGGTCCTCTTTATGGAGAGATCATGTAATAGAAATAAGGGGTGACAGGTCCTCTTTATGGGGAGATCTCATGTAATAGAAATAAGGGGTGACAGGTCCTCTTTATGGGGAGATCTTGTAATAGAAATAAGGGGGGACAGGTCCTCTTTATGGGGAGATCATGTAAAAGAAATAAGGGGTGACAGGTCCTCTTTATGGAGAGATCTCATGTAATAGAAATAAGGGGTGACAGGTCCTCTTTATGGGAAGATCATGTAATAGAAATAAGGGGTGACAGGTCCTCTTTATGGAGAGATCATGTAATAGAAATAAGGGGTGACAGGTCCTCTTTATGGGGAGATCATGTAATAGAAATAAGGGGTGACAGGTCCTCTTTATGGAGAGATCATGTAATAGAAATAAGGGGTGACAGGTCCTCTTTATGGGGAGATCTTGTAATAGAAATAAGGGGTGACAGGTCCTCTTTATGGGGAGATCTCATGTAATAGAAATAAGGGGTGACAGGTCCTCTTTATGGGGAGATCATGTAATAGAAATAAGGGGTGACAGGCAGTAGTGTATTTAGGTTTTGTGCTGCCCTAGGCCTGACTAAACTCGTGCACCCCCTAATTAAAATATGACCCACCCCTTCCTGTCAAGGCCACACCCCTTGCTGTTTAAGATCCACCCTGAAATTTTCGCATTTGAATACTAGTTCTGGGGGCCTGGGGGGGGGGGGGGGGACAGTGGATTCTCTTAATTTGCACAGATTTCTTCTCACTTCCTGTTTGACTATAGGGCAGGAAGAGAAAGGAAGTCTCTGCAATGGAACAGGGATGATAAAAAATAAACTGCCAGGGGCTATAACCCTCCCTTATCCTATCCGAAATGGAAAAAAAAAGTGTTGCCTATAGTTCTACTTTAAGCACAAATTTTTGATAATTTTATGGAGAGGACTGAGAAGATATAACCATGCCAATTGGGGGTGACAGGTCCTCTTTATGGAGAGATCATGTAATAGAAATAAGGGGTGACAGGTCCTCTTTATGGGGAGATCATGTAATAGAAATAAGGGGTGACAGGTCCTCTTTATGGGGAGATCATGTAATAGAAATAAGGGGTGACAGGTCCTCTTTATGGGGAGATCTTGTAATAGAAATAAGGGGTGACAGGTCCTCTTTATGGGGAGATCATGTAATAGAAATAAGGGGTGACAGGTCCTCTTTATGGGGAGATCATGTAATAGAAATAAGGGGTGACAGGTCCTCTTTATGGGGAGATCTTGTAATAGAAATAAGGGGTGACAGGTTCTCTTTATGGGGAGATCTTGTAATAGAAATAAGGGGTGACAGGTCCTCTTTATGGAGAGATCATGTAATAGAAATAAGGGGTGACAGGTCCTCTTTATGGGGAGATCTCATGTAATAGAAATAAGGGGTGACAGGTCCTCTTTATGGGGAGATCTTGTAATAGAAATAAGGGGTGACAGGTCCTCTTTATGGGGAGATCATGTAAAAGAAATAAGGGGTGACAGGTCCTCTTTATGGAGAGATCTCATGTAATAGAAATAAGGGGTGACAGGTCCTCTTTATGGGGAGATCTTGTAATAGAAATAAGGGGTGACAGGTCCTCTTTATGGGGAGATCATGTAATAGAAATAAGGGGTGACAGGTCCTCTTTATGGGGAGATCATGTAATAGAAATAAGGGGTGACAGGTCCTCTTTATGGGGAGATCTTGTAATAGAAATAAGGGGTGACAGGTCCTCTTTATGGAGAGATCATGTAATAGAAATAAGGGGTGACAGGTCCTCTTTATGGGGAGATCTCATGTAATAGAAATAAGGGGTGACAGGTCCTCTTTATGGGGAGATCTTGTAATAGAAATAAGGGGTGACAGGTCCTCTTTATGGGGAGATCATGTAAAAGAAATAAGGGGTGACAGGTCCTCTTTATGGAGAGATCTCATGTAATAGAAATAAGGGGTGACAGGTCCTCTTTATGGAGAGATCTCATGTAATAGAAATAAGGGGTGACAGGTCCTCTTTATGGGGAGATCTTGTAATAGAAATAAGGGGTGACAGGTCCTCTTTATGGGGAGATCATGTAAAAGAAATAAGGGGTGACAGGTCCTCTTTATGGAGAGATCATGTAATAGAAATAAGGGGTGACAGGTCCTCTTTATGGGAAGATCATGTAATAGAAATAAGGGGTGACAGGTCCTCTTTATGGGAAGATCATGTAATAGAAATAAGGGGTGACAGGTCCTCTTTATGGGGAGATCATGTAAAAGAAATAAGGGGTGACAGGTCCTCTTTATGGAGAGATCATGTAAAAGAAATAAGGGGTGACAGGTCCTCTTTATGGAGAGATCATGTAATAGAAATAAGGGGTGACAGGTCCTCTTTATGGGGAGATCATGTAATAGAAATAAGGGGTGACAGGTCCTCTTTATGGGAAGATCATGTAATAGAAATAAGGGGTGACAGGTCCTCTTTATGGGGAGATCTTGTAATAGAAATAAGGGGTGACAGGTCCTCTTTATGGAGTTCTCATGTAATAGAAATAAGGGGTGACAGGTCCTCTTTATGGGAAGATCATGTAATAGAAATAAGGGGTGACAGGTCCTCTTTATGGGGAGATCTTGTAATAGAAATAAGGGGTGACAGGTCCTCTTTATGGGGAGATCTCATGTAATAGAAATAAGGGGTGACAGGTCCTCTTTATGGAGAGATCATGTAATAGAAATAAGGGGTGACAGGTCCTCTTTATGGGAAGATCATGTAATAGAAATAAGGGGTGACAGGTCCTCTTTATGGGGAGATCATGTAATAGAAATAAGGGGTGACAGGCAGTAGTGTATTTAGGTTTTGTGCTGCCCTAGGCCTGACTAAACTCGTGCACCCCCTAATTAAAATATGACCCACCCCTTCCTGTCAAGGCCACACCCCTTGCTGTTTAAGATCCACCCTGAAATTTTCGCATTTGAATACTAGTTCTGGGGGCCTGGGGGGGGGGGGGGGGGGGGACAGTGGATTCTCTTAATTTGCACAGATTTCTTCTCACTTCCTGTTTGACTATAGGGCAGGAAGAGAAGGGAAGTCTCTGCAATGGAACAGGGATAATAAAAAATAAACTGCCAGGGGCTATAACCCTCCCTTATCCTATCCGAAATGGAAAAAAAAAGTGTTGCCTATAGTTCTACTTTAAGCACAAATTTTTGATAATTTTATGGAGAGGACTGAGAAGATATAACCATGCCAATTGTTGGCGGAATTCCAGCCGCCCGCATGCCGGAAGCAGTGAGGCCGCTTTATGGGGCGCTAGACTAATTTGCCTCTCAGCCCAGTCCGCTCCATAAGACTGGTGCTACACTAACAGCACAGCGCAAACCGGCGTGGAATCTTTCCGTGCTGCCCCCCTGCAAAGTGCTGCCCTAGGCCTGGGCCTTGTTGGCCTAGGCCAGGATACAGCGTTGGTGACAGGTCCTCTTTATGGGGGGATCATGTAATAGAAATAAGGGGTGACAGGTCCTCTTTATGGGGAGATCATGTAATAGAAATAAGGGGTGACAGGTCCTCTTTATGGAGAGATCATGTAATAGAAATAAGGGGTGACAGGTCCTCTTTATGGAGAGATCATGTAATAGAAATAAGGGGTGACAGGTCCTCTTTATGGGAAGATCATGTAATAGAAATAAGGGATGACAGGTCCTCTTTATGGGAAGATCATGTAATAGAAATAAGGGGTGACAGGTCCTCTTTATGGGGAGATCATGTAATAGAAATAAGGGGTGACAGGTCCTCTTTAGGGGGAGATCTTGTAATAGAAATAAGGGGTGACAGGTCCTCTTTATGGGGAGATCTCATGTAATAGAAATAAGGGGTGACAGGTCCTCTTTATGGGGAGATCATGTAATAGAAATAAGGGGTGACAGGTCCTCTTTATGGGGAGATCTTGTAATAGAAATAAGGGGTGACAGGTCCTCTTTATGGAGATCTTGTAATAGAAATAAGGGGTGACAGGTCCTCTTTATGGAGATCTTGTAATAGAAATAAGGGGTGACAGGTCCTCTTTATGGGGAGATCATGTAAAAGAAATAAGGGGTGACAGGTCCTCTTTATGGAGAGATCATGTAATAGAAATAAGGGGTGACAGGTCCTCTTTATGGAGATCTCATGTAATAGAAATAAGGGGTGACAGGTCCTCTTTATGGAGATCTCATGTAATAGAAATAAGGGGTGACAGGTCCTCTTTATGGAGAGATCATGTAATAGAAATAAGGGGTGACAGGTCCTCTTTATGGAGAGATCATGTAATAGAAATAAGGGGTGACAGGTCCTCTTTATGGAGAGATATAGGGATCAAAAAGATCCAAAATCTCTCATTTACCATTAAAAGCAAAAGATTAAAAAAAAAAAAAAAAAAAAAAGTTTTTGATGTTTTTGGCATCAAAAAATAAAAATGATTTACTTCAAGCCTGGACTTTAGGTGAGGTCATGACGTGGCTCTGGTCCTCCAAGGCCATAGAGTCAATCAAAGAGTATCTACTCTTTGATCGCCTAGGGGAGCAGCCGGCCGCACCACTGAATCGTTTCTCCGGCGAACTGGCGGAAACGGTAAGTCTGAAAAACACCAGCGATCGGCGGGTGGGGGTGGGGCCTACTACATGGTCTGAGATCACCGGCCCGCTAAGTCCTCCCTGTTCATCCACTGTAAGCTGCCTGAACAACCCCCTGGCCCCCCAGTGCCTGAAACATGTTAGTACCGCTTCCCCCATTGCTGGCACTCAGACTTGTGTCTGGGATTTTGGAAAGCTCATATAAAGATTTCAGGCATTTGCAGTCATTGAATATCCCAGTAATGATTTCAGTGAACACACGGCTGGACTAAAAGGGATTTTCGCCTGGAGCCCTCATAGCGTAATTCTCTCTTTTCAAACCCCAAATTGGAACGATATTAGAAAGCGTGAGCGGTGAGATGACGGCGGCTGGAGAACCATTCATAGGGTGGAGGGATGACTGGGGGAGGGGACACAGAGACGTTTATCACATTTGTTTTGTTTTTGTATGTAAAATAATTCTGTACAAATCAGATCCTTCTATACAGAACGCCACGTGAGCGCCGCCGGGAACAGGAGCGCCGCCGGGAACAGGAAGGAGCTGAAAAATGACACAATACTGATAAAAAAAATGTAATTATTGTAATATTGTATTTACTGTATTGTAACATTGTATTGTAATGTTGTATTATAGTATTGTATCTGTCATATTGTAACTTTTAATTATAATGTTGTGTTGTACGATAATATTGTATTTATTATCATATTGTACTGTTTTGTTTTATTGTATTTATTTTAACATTGTGTTGTAATATTGTATTTATTGTAATATTGTATTTTTATATTGTATTTTTGTAACATTGTGCTATTTATTTATTGTAATTTTATTGTTTTGTTATATTGTATTTTTTTAAGATTTTATTGTAGTATTGTAAGGTATGGTAGGATTGTAACATTTTATGGTAATATTGCATTATAGTATTATATTGTAATGTTGTATTGTAATATTGTGTTTTTTGCCATATTATATAATATCTTTATATTGAAAAACTGTAATAATCTATTGCATTGCAATATTTTGATGTATTGTATTTTAACATTGTTTTGTGATATATTGTACTGTATTTTGGCATCATACGTTTTGTAAAAATGTATTGTATTTTATTATTTTATTGTAACTTTGTATTATATTGTATTGTGTTTATTGTAGCATTGTATTTTTACATTGTATTATATTTATTGTGGTATTGTATTGCATTGTAATACTATATTGTAATATAATATTGCATTTATTGTAGCACTGTATTGTTACATTGTATTTATTGTGGTACTGTATTGTATTGTATTGTTGTATCATATTGTATTTATTGTGATATTGTATAATTTTGGTATATTGTACTGTATTTATTGTGGTATTGTATTATATTCTAATACTATATTGTAATGTAATTTTGTATTTATTGTAGCATTGTATTGTTACATTGTATTTATTGTAGTACTGTATTGTGATGTATTATATTGCTACATTGTATTGTAATGTGTTGTATTGTTACATTGTATTGTATTTATTGTGGTATTGTATTGTATTGCTACATTATATTGTACTGTATTGTTTTGGTATATTGTAATGTATTTATTGTGGTATTGCATTGTTACATTGTATTGCATTTATTGTGGTATTGTACAATATCGTATTGTTGCATTGCTTTGATTTGTTTTTGTGGTATTACATTGTTACATTGTATTGTATTTATTGTGGTATTGTACTGTATTGTTTTGGTATTTTATATTGTATTTTTTGTGGTATGGTATTGTTTTGTATCATTGTATTGTATTGTTGCATCATATTGTATTTATTGTGGTATTGTATCATATTCTTACATTGTATTCTATTTATTGTGATGTTGTATAGTATTGTTACATTTTATTGTATTTATTGTGGTATTGTATTGTTACATTGCATTGTATTGTTTTGGTATATTGTATTGTATTTATTGTGATATTGTTTTGTATTGTTACATTGTATTCTATTTATTGTGGTGTTGTATTGTTACATTGTATTCTATTTATTGTATTGTATTGTTACATTTTGTTGTATTTATTGTGATATTGTATTGTTACATTGTATTGTATTTATTGTGGTGTTGTATAGTATTGTTACATATTATTGTATTTATTGTGGTATTGCATTGTATTGTATTGTTACATTACATTGTACTGTATTGTTTTGGTATATTGTATTGTATTTATTGTGGTGTTGTATTGTATTGTTACATTTTATTATATTTATTGTGATATTGTAGTGTTATATTTTATTGTATTTATTGTGATATTGTATTGTATTGTTACATTTTATTATATTTATTGTGGTATTGCATTGTTACATTGCATTCTATTTATTGTGGCGCTGTATTGTATTGTATTTGTTACATTTGATTATATTTATTGTGATATTGTATTGTAACACTGTTGCAATGATTTCCAGTGTGGTAAGGGACTGCTCCTGGTGTAATGATCTGTATATTGGCCCTCATTGAAGGGGATATAATCCCGTTGGATGGCTGTGTTGGGTGACTCCTCCCCCTCCTCTGTGTCTGGCGAGTGATTGGTGGGTATTGATCGCTCCCCAATAACTGTCTATCACTTGATACGTCTGTCTGTGATATCTGTAGCTGTATAATGTTTCTGCAATCCGCATCTCTCTATGACTCCTCCCACACCCCTCACTACAGGACGCGGGGAGTCACAGGAACGCATTGGAACGCCGAGGACTGGAACCCGAGAGTCATGTGACACATTATTAGATGTCATTGCATATTATCTGTGCTGGGAAGATTCTAATGGTAAATCTGTCTGCGGATTAAAGTGACCCGCCACCCATAATAGGGCACCTGTTGATCCTGCCAGGAATCCAGTGAGCTGATAACTTCCTGTGCTCTCCTCTGCCTGTGATGCACTTTTAACAGTTACATTGTTCTCAGCTCCCTCTGAGGACTACAGAGCCCCACCCCTCTATGTTATGGACAGCAGCAGAGGGGGGGGAGTCCTGTAGTTCTACCCTGATACAGTACAGTCAGTGAGTGCTGTCACCCTAGAACAGGAAATTTGGTACTGGCAGGATCCCTGGGGAGAAAATATATATATAAAAAAAACAAACAAAAAAAAACAAATGTAATCAAACACATGAAAATATAAAATATATGAATATCATTGTAGTGTAAGTCCACGTTAACGCAAAATCTTCAATCCAAAAAAATTAATTAATGACCAAAAAATTAATAAAAACAAAATTATTAAACAAAGTCCAATAAGTCCTGATTTGACTTTATCTAATAATTTTTGGATTTTAGTTTTTTTTTTTTTTTAGAGGACTTATTGGACTTTGTTTAATCATTTTTGGATTTTTTTTTTTTTTTTTTTTAACAAAGTCCAATAAGTCCTCTCAAAAAAGGACTTATTAGGACTTATTGGACGTTGTTTAATATTTTTTTTAATGCATTTTTTGATCATCAATTCTATTTTTGGATTGAAGATTTTGCGTTACTGTGGACTTACACAACAATTGTAATGTACATTCATGTATTTTGTATTTTCACCTGTTTGTTTTTAACCTTTTCCCGCCCACAAAAGATGGCTACAGCGCGGGCCTAAATTGCCAGGAGGGCGTCCATGTACGTCCTCCCATGCAAGTAAAGCCTGCGCGCCCCCTGCGTGGTTCGCTCTGTGATAAGTGAGTCAATGAGCTCCCAGCCCCTTACCATGTGATCAGCTGTCAGCCAATGAACACTGATCACGTGATGTAAACAGTAGCCGGTAATCAGCTTTTTTTCCCCCTCACGCTGACAGCATGAGGAGAAAAAAAAAAAGCCTTGTACCGTCTGGAAAAAATGGGACATTCAGACCCACTGCTAAGCAGTGCCCATCAGTGCCACCTACCAGTGCATATCAGCACTACTAAGCAGTGCCCATCAGTGCCACCTATCAGTGCCCATCAGTGGCACCTATCAGTGCCGCCTTATCAGCGCCCATAATTGCCACCTATCAGTGCCCATCAGTGCCACCTATCAGTGCAGCCTATCAGTGCCTTCCAGTGGCGCCTCATCAGTGCCCATCAGTGCCGCCTCATCAGTGCCCATTAGTGCCACCTATCAGTGCCCATCAGTGCCACCGATCAGTGCCCATCAGTGCCACCGATCAGTGCCCATCAGTACCACCTATCAGTGCCCATCAGTGCAGCCTCATCAGTGCCCTCCAGTGTCGCCTCATCAGTGCCCAGTGCCTCCCATCAGTGTAGCCTCATCAGTGCCCATCAGTGGCACCTATCTGTGCCACCTATCAGTGCCCATCAGAGCCACCTATCAGTGCCGCCTCATCAGTGCCACCTACAGTGGCTTGCAAAAGTATTCGGCCCCCTTGAACTTTTCAACCTTTTGCCACATTTCAGGCTTCAAACATAAAGATATAAAATTTTTATTTTTTGTGAAGAATCACCAACAAGTGGGACCCAATTGTGAAGTGGAACGAAATCTATTGGATTGTTGAAACTTTTTTAACTAATAAAAAAATGAAAAGTGGGGCGTGCAAAATTATTCGGCCCCCTTGCGTTAATACTTTGTAGAGCCACCTTTTGCTGCGATTACAGCTGCAAGTCGCTTGGGGTATGTCTCTATCAGTTTTGCACATCGAGAGACTGAAATTCTTGCCCATTCTTCCTTGCAAAACAGCTCGAGCTCAGTGAGGTTGGATGGAGAGCGTTTGTGAACAGCAGTTTTCAGCTCTTTCCACAGATTCTCGATTGGATTCAGGTCTGGACTTTGACTTGGCCATTCTAACACCTGGATACGTTTATTTGTGAACCATTCCTTTGTAGATTTTGCTGTATGTTTGGGATCATTGTCTTGTTGGAAGATAAATCTTCGTCCCAGTTTCAGGTCTTTTGCAGACTCCAACAGGTTTTCATCCAGAATGGTCCTGTATTTGGCTGCATCCATCTTCCCCTCAATTTTAATTCTTCTCTGTCCCTGCTGAAGAAAAGCAGGCCCAAACCATGATGCTGCCACCACCATGTTTCACAGTGGGGATGGTGTGTTGAGGGTGATGAGCTGTGTTGCTTTTACGCCAAACATATCGTTTTGCATTGTGGCCAAAAAGTTAGATTTTGGCTTCATCGGACCAGAGCACCTTCTTCCACATGTTTGGTGTGTCTCCCAGGTGGCTTGTGGCAAACTTTAGACGAGACTTTTTATGGATATCTTTGAGAAATGGCTTTCTTCTTGCCACTCTTCCATAAAGGGCAGATTTGTGCAGTGTACGACTGATTGTTGTCCTATGGACAGACTCTCCCACCTCAGCTGTAGTTCTCTGCAGTTCATCCAGAGTGATCATGGGCCTCTTGGCTGCATCTCTGATCACTCTTCTCCTTGTCTGAGCTGAAAGTTTAGAGGGACAGCCAGGTCTTGGTAGATTTGCAGTGGTCTGATACTCCTTCCATTTCAAAATGATCGCTTGCACAGTGCTCCTTGGGATGTTTAAAGCTTGGAAAATCTTTTTGTATCCAAATCCGGCTTTAAACTTCTCCACAACAGTATTACGGACCTGCCTGGTGTGTTCCTTGGTCTTCATGATGCTCTCTGCGCTTTCAACAGAACCCTGAGATTATCACAGAGCAGGTGCATTTACACAGAGACTTGAATACACACAGGTGGATTCTATTTATTACCATCAGTCATTTAGGACAACATTGGATCATTCAGAGATCCTCGCTGAACTTCTGGAGTGAGTTTGCTGCACTGAAAGTAAAGGGGCCGAATAATTTTGCACGCACCACTTTTCAGTTTTTTATTTGCTAAAAAAGTTTAAAATATCCAATAGATTTCGTTCCACTTCACAATTGTGTCCCACTTGTTGGTGATTCTTCACAAAAAATTAAAATTTTATATCTTTATGTTTGAAGCCTGAAATGTGGCAAAAGGTTGAAAAGTTCAAGGGGGCCGAATACTTTTGCAAGGCACTGTATCAGTGCAGCCTCATCAGTGCACATCAATGCAGGAGAAAAATTGTCTGTTTGCAAAATTTGTTAACTAAACATGAAAAAATAGGATTTTTACGTCATACTTACCTGTAAGGTTCTTTTCTTTGAGTACATCATGGGGCACAGAGTCAGGCTAATATTCATTACCTGTTGGGTTATACTTCATCATCAGGTGAATGGACACTGGTAGACCAAAGGTCTTCAGACAGGAAGTGATCCCCTATATAACCCCTCCCATACAGGAAGTACTTTAGTTTTGTAGCAAGCACTAAATCCTCAAAAAAGAGGGGAGGGACCTCTGTGTCCCATGATGTACTCAAAGAAAAGGATTTTTACAGGTAAGTATGACGTAAAAATCCCATTTTCTTTTTCATACATCATGTGACACAGAGTCAGGCTAATATTCATTATCTGCTGGGACGTCCCAGAGCAATAGCCTTGAGGGGAGGGAGACACCCTGCCAAACAATGGCCATCAGAACTTATACAGCAGCCCGCAGTACACTGTGGCCGAAAGCCGAATCCTCGGCTACTCGATAATCCACTTGATAAAATTTTGTGAACGTATGCCCTGAAGACCAGGTAGCAGCCTTACAAATCTGAGCCACAGATACCTGATGGCGGAAAGCCCAGGAGGTTCCTACACCCCTGGAGGTTCCTACACCCCTGGAGGTTCCTACACCCTGGAGGTTCCTACATCCCTGAAGGTTCCTACACCCCTGGTAGAATGAGCTCTCACCCTAAAGGGAGGAGCTTTATGTTTCAGACCGTAGGCCTGAATGACCAATTGATGGACCCAATTGGCAATGGAGGCTTTGGAAGCTGCCTGCCCCTTCTTGGGTCCTTTTGGTAAAACAAAAAAAAAGAGTCTGATCCTCGGATCTCCGCAGATCTAGACAGATAAACCTTGACTGGCCGGGCAACGTCCAAAGAATGCAGTCGTCTCTCTTCCGCCAAACGAGGCTGAGAGAAAAAAGAAGACAAAATAATGTCCTGATTTAAATGAAAGGCCGACACCACTTTTGGCAAAAAGGATGGAACAGGTCGTAACACGACTCTGTCATGGTGAAGGATCGAGTACGCTTCCCTGCATGAAAGGGAACCCTTCTAGCCGAGGTGATGGCCATCAGGAAGGCTAGCTTGCATGACAGCAAGTCTAATGGAATTTCCTTAATAGGTTCAAATGGTTGTTTCTGTAACACAGACAGCACCAAGTTCAAGTCCTAAGGACACATAGGTGACCTAATGGGGGGAAGCAAGTGAATTGCCCCCTGCTTAAAGGTTCGGATCAGTGAATGGGAGGCTAAAGGCCTTTGGAAGAATACTGATAGGGCCAAAACTTGAACTCTGATTGTACTCAAAGCTAATTTGATTTCCACAGCTGACTGTAGAAAAGAGAGAATTCTCCCAATCACATATTTCCGAGGATGCCATTTTCTGGCTTCACACCAAGCCATATAAGTCTTCCAGAACTTATGACAGCTTTTTTAGCATTCACTAGGGTAGACACCACTGGTCCCGAGATGCCATGGTCCTTAAACACCCTGGCTTCAATAGGCATGCCGTAAAATTTAGAGACTGTAAATTGGGGTGGAATATTGGACCTTAAGACAGTAGATCAGGGGGACGTGGAAGGTCCATGGCCCGTCTATTGTCAGTCGCACAATCTCCAGGAACCAGGGCCTTCTGGGCCAGGCTGGTGCCACCAGAACGACTGGAACCCCCTCTCTCTGAATCCTGCCCAAAACAAATGTGGAAGAAGAGGGATAGGAGGGAAAGCATAAACCAGGGAGCACTAGCTCCATGGAACTATCAGAGTATCTTCTCCAATTGACAGAGGATCTCTTGTTTGAGACACAAACTGCTGTAGCTTGTTGTTGAACCTGGATGCCAGTAGGTCGATCACTGGCCATCCCAAACGTTGGCAAATTTCCTGGAACACCTCTGGGTGTAGGGACCATTCCCCCGGGCAGATCTGTTGGCGGCTGAGATAATCTGCCTTCCAGTTCTCTACTCCCGGGATATGGACTGCCGATATAATTGGCACATGTCCCTCTGCCCATGCTAATATGTAGTTCACCTCCTTCACAGCTGAACGACTCCTGGTACCGCCTTGGTGGTTTATATAGGCCACTGCCGTGGCATTGTCGGACTGAACCCTGATGGGGCAATCCCGAAGCTCCACCGTCCAGGACCGTAGGGTCAGACGTACTGCCCGGAATTTTAGGACGTTAATGGACAAGGTCTGCTCTGTCCCTAACCATTTCCCCTGAGTTGTGAGCCCATCTAGGGTCACTCTCCAGCCAGAGAGACTGGCATCTGTAGTCAGTACTCTCCAAGTTACCGGGAGAAAGGATTTTCCCTTTCGCAGGTTCTAATCCTGCAACCACCAGTTTAGGCTTAAGCATGCCTGAGGAGATAAGTACATTGGATAATCCAGGGCTTTTCTTCCTCTGTTCCAAGCCAACAAGATGTCTTGTTGTAAAGGCCTGAAATGGAAATGGGCATAAGGCACTACCTTGAAGGAGGATACCATCCCCCCTATAAGACTCATACAGAGCCGAATGGAGGGTTGTCTAGTGCCCTTTATCTGATGCACCTGATCCTTCAGGGCACAGATCCTTACTGGTGGCAAGAATACTCTTGCTTGGACCGTGTTTAGAATCAGACCTAAATACCTTAGACTTTGAGCTGGTCTCAAGGCTGACTTTTCGGTATTTATGATCCAGCCTAAGCTTTTCAAATACCGCACTGTGTATATTATGCTCTGTTCTAGAGCCTGTGCTGCGTGATCTCTGAGCAGGAGGTCGTCCAGATACCTAAACACCAGGATCCTTTGGGCCCTTAAAAGACCCAGTACTGTTGCTAGGACCTTTTGTGAACACCCGGGGAGCTGAAGCCAACCCGAAAAGTAGAGCCACAAACTGAAAATGACGTTCCTCTACTGCAAAACGTAGGAACCTCTGGTGAGGCTGAAAGATAAAGGACGCGTACTTACAGGTACCTATATCAATGGAGGCTAGAAAGTCTGGAGTGAGGTTACTAATGAGCGGACAGACTCCATCCAAAAGGACTGTATCAATAGATACTTGTTCAGGGACCTTAGGTCCAAAATGGGCCTTGTGTCCCAGTTTGCTTTCTGAACCGTAAACAGGTTTGAGGAAAACCCTGTGGCCCTTTCGAATACAGGAATCTACAATCACTCCTTGATGTACTAGATAATGTAGTGCCTGAAGCAATAAGTTTCTTTTTGGAGGATCCGAGGGAACGCTGGATCTTAGAAACCTCTTAAGGGGGAACCCTCCGTAACTCCAGCATGTAACTGTGAGATATAATTGAGGTGACCTACTCGTCCTGAATTGTTGTTTTCCAAATGTCCGTAAAGTGCAACAGCCTTCCCCCCACTCGATGGAGTGGGTGCGTCCCCTCAAAAGGAGGGCTTGGTGCTGGGTTTAGAAGAGTTTTGGACCCAGGGCCTATTCTGGCCATGGCCTTGCGGCTTGCCCCTGGCCCTAGCGCCCTATTGGTGGTGGAACCGCCCTGACGCTGAGACACTTGAGGAAGCAGTCCCTGAGGTTTTAAACGAGGAACGTCTGGTGCTTTTCTTCATAGGAAGTAGGGAACTCTTCCCTCTGAAAATCTTTTGGATATATTTGTCTAAGTGATCCATAAATAAACGTTCTCCATGAAACGGGAAACCTGGCAATAACTTTTGACAAGGAAGCTCAGCTGAGCAGTTCTTAAGCCATAAAAGTCTGCCCATATGTACAGACAAGAGAGCCAGACGAGAAACCTGCTGTATTGAATCCTTTAAAGCATCAACAGCAAAACACAGCGCTTGAGGAGTATCTGTCTTACTTTCAGGCAGATCATCCTCCTGGTTAGGGCTATCTGGCCGTTTGACCTGATCCTTTGCGGACTGGAAGATACCAATTGCTGCAACAGCTGGCTGAATAGCTGAACTGGCCAAAGAAAAGGAAGCCTTTAATAATAACTCCAATTTCTTGTCAATAGGGTCTTTCAAGCCCTGTGCGTTATCTACCAGACAAGTTAAGTTCTTGTTTAGGGAAGAGACTGCTGCATCTACGGGTGGCATGCTCCATTTTTTAACAAACTTTCCATCCATGGGATAGAAAAGGGAAAACCTTTTAGGAGGCAAAAAACTCCTGTCAGGATGTTCCCAATCAGCGTACACCGCCTGTTCCAACAGAGGGTGTAAGGGGAAAGTCTGTGCGACCCAAGAGGCTTCAGGGATTCCAAAGAGGACCAGGGGGGGCTCAGTCACCTCTGCAAGAGGCAACTTAAAGGCAGAACATCGGAAAGAGTCTGGATCAAAAAGCCTTTGCGATTGAGAGGCAGACATCGATTGGATATCTTCTTGTCCAGATTGCTCAGAAGCAGACTCATCTGCCGGGCACTCCACCGAATCCTGAGCTTTCAGCTCTTCTACATCCTCAACCCATTTCTGCTCCAGACTAGGAGGCTCCGGGGACGGGGATCTGTCACGCTTCCTGCCAGCCTGCGGGATGGAGGCAATCAGGCCAGCAATCCTGTGCTCTAATACGGCTAGGGCTGAGGACAGTTCTTCCTTAGTGATAAAGGCAGCAGCTTTGACTTGTAGGCACAATACCAGATAGGCGCAGCAGCTCAAATTGCCGGGAGCCTCTGGTCCTTCAGGGGATACAACACTAGGGGTACGACTAGGTTCATCAGGAACTACTGACGACATCGGTGTGCCCTTCCCTGTGGTGTTGGTCCCACTCCTCTTTTTTGGAAGACAGTTAATAGCCACAAACAAAGAGTACTTGGGTGTAGTATTAAAACACCTCAGAAGGGAGACCCTCACCAAGCCCCTATGTAACAATCCTGCTAAGCACCTTTAGCCTGCCAAGCAACACCTGGTGACTCACGTGACCCGGGTAAGGAGAAATGAACCACTGCAAGTGTCTGTTCTGAGCCTGCTCTGTGTCCCCCAGCTGCTTTCTGGAAGCACTGCATGCTTGGCCTACACAGCTTAAAAAAGTGTGCGCCAAAACGTTCTATGCGTGCACACGCATGTGCGTGGTCCCGGCAAACGGGCGAGACTGTATTCGCGTGCGACGTGAATCTTCGTGCGCCCAGATAAAGGCTATGGCGCATGTGCGCCATGGCCGCCAAACAAACTGCTGAGCCCGGCGGCGCTCTTGCGAACGCACATGCGCCATGGCGAACCAAGGCGAAATGGCGCACCGTTGTGCGCCATCATTCAGGTAAAAAATAGCCAGACACAAACAGAAAAGGTACACTTTGCAAACACCCAGAGCTAGCCCAGAACAGAACTCCCCCGTATGGTCACCGCACACAGGTGTCAAGCCCTTAGCTAGCTTGGCTGATTGTTACAATCACTGGGACACCCCACAATAATAAAATAAAGGGGTTTCACTTACCCGCCCAGGCGCAGGGTCACTTAGTAAACTAAGGTCCCAATCTTCACCCTTCACGGTGGGTTCCTGTCACTTGGACCTTCAAGGACTGGGTACCCTTTCATGTTTAGGATCCACTCCCTTGGACCTGTACAGCACCCTGCAGGAAATGCCTTAGCGCTGTAGTGTCCAGGATTTCCACTCCGCAGAGTCCAGCGCCCGGAGGCCACGTTACAGGCAAATGCTCGCAGGATCTTGAGTCTTGTTTGCGAGGCTCGGGTACCATTTATCTAAGCATAAAAGCCTGTGGATCCGATCGGTCAATCCCTTGATT
The DNA here is from genome assembly GCA_037952835.1 of Lithobates septentrionalis. Classification (NCBI taxonomy): domain Eukaryota; kingdom Metazoa; phylum Chordata; class Amphibia; order Anura; family Ranidae; genus Lithobates; species Lithobates septentrionalis. The sequence goes on from JBBDGP010002539.1 coordinate 188,455, forward strand.
CATTTTTGGAACCGTTTGTGGGACTAGAGACCTGGAGCTCAGAGAGCTCAACCAAACCGTGCCATCCACCTTGCAGACACTGGTAAAAAAATAAAGTACTTCCTGTAGGGGAGGGGTTATATAGGGGATCACTTCCTGTCTAAAGACCTTTGGTCTACCAGTGTCCATTCAGTATGGATGGAGTATAACCCAACAGGTAATGAATATTAGCCCAATTCTGTGTCCCATGATGTATGAAAAAGAAATGTTTGGGTTTTTTTTTTCAAAAGTTTTGATTTTTTTTGTTTGTTTAAAAAAAAATAAAACCCTCCAGTGGTGATTAAATACTACCAAAAGAAAGCTCTGTGTTAAAAAAAAATATATAAAAATGTCATATGGGTACAGTGTTACACATGGCCGCGCATTTGTCATTCAAAGTGTGACAGCGCTGAAAACTGAAAATTGGCCTGGGCAGGAAGGGGGGAAAAGTGCCATGTAAGCAAGTGGTTAAACCCTTGAAAAAATTGTAAAAAAAAATAAAAAAAAATAAAATAATAAAGTAATAAAACAATAATAGTAAAAAAAATAACAGTAAAAAAAAATAACTTAAAAAAACAATAAAATTGTAAAAAAAATAAAAAATAAAATAATATAGTAATAAAACAATAATAATAAAAAAATAACTAAAAAAACAATAAAATTGCTGCCCTACTGACACCAATCTTTGCTCTACTGACACCATCTATTGCTCTGCTGATATAGTGGTTAAACCCCTAAAAATATTGTAAAAAAAAAATATAAATAAAATAATAAAGTTAATAAAGTAATAAAACAAAAATAATAAAAAAAATGTAAAAAAATAAAATAGTAAAAAAAAATAAAAATAAAATAATAAAGTAATAAAACAATAATAACAAAAAAAATAGCTAAAAAAACAATAACATTGTACAAAAAAAAAAAAATATATATATATATATATATATATATATATATATATATATATATATATAAATAATAATAATAATAAAACACTACAGACACTGTCCAATTCCCTACTGACACCAATCTTTGCTCTACTGACACCGTCCACTGCTCTGCTGATATATACACGTGTGCGTTTGTGCTCCAGAGCGCACACTCTAATGCAATAGGCTGCGCACACCAATGGCAGACAAGAAGGAGCGATCTTTCTTTTGCCGATGCGACGCCGCGGTCACATGACCCGATATTCAACAGACGCACGTCTGAACCGTACAAAACAGGCCCGGCGCCCAGTCAGCCGGCGTTCCTGGAGTGCCGCGGACAGCCGCCATCCCAATGAGTAAACCGGTCCTGACGGGGCCCCGTCTTCCCAGCTGATTAAACCTGACAGGAGTTCCTACTAACTTTACAAATACGCCGAGCTCCAAGGATGCGTGGAGAGGGGAGGGGGAGGGGGAAGGGGGGGGGTTACGGAACAAATATATAACAAGGCTTTCCTCCCTTATACCTGGACTGCAGATCGCGCCCCCCCCCCCCCCCCCCCCGCGGGGCCAGTCAAGGGGACACTCGAGCTTGAACAAATCACAGGCGACAGCCCCGAAAATTCAATTTATTTCCTTCTTATTTTGCTCTCCTGTCTGGACCTGCGGGAGACACCGGCGTTTCCTGCACCAGATCCGTCACCGCCCGGCGCTGCAAACCTTCCCCGTAAATATGATTACAAGAAAAAATATATTTCTATTCATAGACACACACAGACTCCCCGGATCATTACTGACATTTGTCAATGTGGAGATCCAAACCCAATCACTGAATGTCAACCCTCTGTAATGTATGAGAGCTGGAGCTTATTCTGCTTCCCCCCCCCCCCCCCCCCCGACAAACATACTAAGGACATTTTTTTAAATAAAGCCGTTTTTCATCCCATACCTTATTTTATACCCAGTGATGTCATCACTGGCACTCTGCGCTTCTCTATGCAATGCAGGCAGATCACGGCTGGTGGGAGGGGGCTGTACAGAGCTTCCTGAAAACATCCCATTACCCGGCCGCAGTTCTCCTCACAAGAGCCCTCAGACCTCATGCATGCAGTGCGATGGCTCTTGGGAGGAGTTATGCGAATTCCAAAATCCCCTGATGGGTGGGTGTTTACAGGGTGAGCTGTTTTTGCAAAGGTAAGGCCCAAATGTGATGCTGAACCTCCATGATTGATAGAACTGAAATCCAATGAAAGGTGCGAGCCAGGGACAGTCACGCCAGGGAGGAAAGAGCACGATGATGGTTGACGTCCTCCAGCCAGGTAATGTGGCGGGCTTCAAACAAATAGCAGGGAGGGGTTATAACTGCCGGGTTTGCTGTCTGTGTCCTTAATATATATATAATGGATCTCTATTCTTTATTGTATCAATAATGTATCTAGAATGCATCCATATTACAGTATGTATCTATATTGTGTCTATAATGTATCAATATTAAGTCTGCAATGTATCTATAATGTAAGTATATTGTATCTATATTATGCCTATAATGTATCTATACTCTGTATATAATGTATCAATATTATGTCTACAATGTATCTATATTGTGTCTATTATATATATATACACACACACAGTGCCTTGAAAAACTATTCATACCCCTTCAAATTCCACATTTTCGACATCTTGTCATGTTACAACTAAAAATGTAAATGTATTTTATTGGGATTTTATGTGATAGACCAACACAAAGTGGCACATAATTGTGAAGTGGAAGGAAAATAGATAGGTATAACTTGATGGACTTGTGTCTTTTTTCAACCTCACCTACTATGTAACTATGAAAATGATACAAATAAATATGTGAAAAGTGTGGGGGGGGGGGCATTTGTATTCAGCCCCCTTTACTCTGATACCCCTAACTAAAATCTAGAGGAACCAATTGCCTTCAGAAGTCACCGAATTAGTAAATAGAGTCCGCCTGTGTGTCATTTAATCTCAGTATAAATACAGCTGTTCTGTGAAGCCCTCAGAGGTTTGTTGGAGAACCTTAGTGCACAAACAGCATCATGAAGGCCAAGGAACACACCAGACAGGTCAGGGATAAAGTTGTGGAGAAGTATAAAGCAGGGTTAGGTTATAAAATAATCTCCCAAGCTTTGATCATCTCACGGAGCTCTGTTCAATCCATCATCGGAAAATGGAAAGAGTATGGCACAACCGCAAACCTACCAAGACATGGCCGTCCACCTAAACTGACCGGCCGGGCAAGGAGAGCATTCATCAGAGAAGAGCCAAGAGGTCCATGGTAACTCTGGAGGAGCTGCAGAGATCCACAGCTCAGGTGGGAGAATCTGTCCACAGGACAACTATTAGTCGTGTTCTCCACAAATCTGCCCTTTATGGAAGAGTGACAAGAAGAAAGACATTGGTGAAAGAAAGTCATAAGAAGTCCTGTTTGTAGTTTGTGAGAAGCCATGTGGAGGACACAGCAAACATGTGGAAGAAGGTGCTCTGGTCAGATGAGACCAACATTGAACCTTTTGGCCTAAAAGCAAAACTCTATGTGTGGGGGAAACTAACACTGCACATCACCCTGAACACACCATCCCCACCGTGAAACATGGTGGAGGCAGCATCGTGTGGTGGGGATGGTTTTCTTCAGCAGGGACAAGGAAGCTGGTCAGAGTTGATGGGAAGATGGATGGAGACAAATACAGGACAATCTTAGAAGAAAACCTGTTGGAGTCTGCAAAAGACCTGAGACTGGGGCGGAGGTTCACCTTCCAGCAGGACAACGACCCAAAACATCCAGCCAGAGCTACAATGGAATGGTTTAGATCAAAGCATATTCATGTGTTAGAATGGCCCAGTCACAGTCCAGACCTAAATCACATTGAGAATCTGTGGCAAGACTTGAAAATTGCTGTTCACAGACGCTCTCCATCCAATCTGACAGAGCTTGAGATATTTTACAAAGAAGAATGGGCAGAAATGTCCCTCTCTAGATGTGCAAAGCTGGTAGAGACATCCCCAAAAAGACTTGTAGAGAAAGGGGGTTCTACAAAGTATTGACTCCGGGGGGCGCCATACAAATGCCCCCCCCCCCCCCCCCCCACACTTTTCACATATTTATTTGTATCATTTATCATTTTCCTTCCACTTCACAATTATGTGACACTTTGTGATGGTCTATCACATAAAATCCCAATAAAATACATTTACGTTTTTGGTTGTAACATGACAAAATGTGGGGAATGTCAAGGGGTATGAATACTTTTTCAAGGCACTGTATATATATAGGGCAATGGTGGGCGCTCATTTCAGTGCACACATAGATTTTCCAGCCAGCATCACTCATTCCCTTTTCTGTGCAGAGAAGAACCAACACGTCCCCAGGTGCCAATATCACATCTTCCAGACTAGAGCAGCTCCACAGTAGAGCTGACCTCTGACCTTCCATCATTTTCAGTAAGCCATTTCCCTCTCTATGGTTGAAGATATATCGGAGGTGTCCACCTACCTTCTGGATCAGGAGGACGATGATGGGGATCAGCTGGGCCCTCTCATTCTCCAGACTGAACAGGGTTTGGGGTGTCCGAATGAAGACCTTGGTGTAGCCATAAGCCACGTCATCCTGGAAGTCATGCTGATCAATCAGAGCTTTGGTGGCTTCCATGTCAGTGTTCATGAGGTGGTTGGGCCACGTGTATTCACAGGTCATCTTATATCTGTCAGGAGGGCAAAAACAACATGAAACATGGGACATCAAAAACTGCTTCTAAATGCCATATACAGTAAATGGAACAGAACCACTACATGGACCCCGATATCTGGTCCCTCTTGTCCATAGGGCACAATTAACAAGGACCTTCGTTGTCAGGCTTTGGACTTCTGTCAATGGGCAGATTCAGCTTTCCTTTAAGTACATTCTTCTTGTATTGGAGATCATATTGAAAAGCTTCTGAGATCATTCTCAGGTCATTGCCAGGGGCATCTGACTTGCAGTTGACCTCTTGAGCTGTATCAGTCTTCTTCAAGCTGCTTTTGTGTTTCTACTGACTTGTATGGGGAGAGGAGCAGTTCTGATGTCTACAAAAGCCTGTTGACGTGGACAACCAAAAGTGAGTGAATTGGGCTCCATTCCTGTGTCTGGATTCTGCTCCATCCATCGGCCACGTGCTGGAATGGGCCCTGCTACTCATCAGAGGTTATGATGGTTAGAACAGGTGGGTACAAGGGGGATGAGAGTTTGAAATCCAACGAATTAAAGGGGTAGGCCAGGGACAGGGATGTCCTCCAGCCTTACCAATGGCCTTTATCTGCCCTCCTAATGGGACTTTTAGGCTTTTTTCATACATTGGTGGATGCAAAAGGAAGTACAACTCTGGAATTTCTGCCTAGAAGTGGTTCAAGCTTACAGGTATCCAAGGCTAAAGGCTGGTAAGCTGCACTATATGAAATTTTGATTTTAGATATACTTTATGTACCCCTCGCCAGTACCCCAAATTGTCTACAACTGTTATTTTCACAAGAAAAGATTGTACTGCAAAGTTCCCCTGTATTTTCTTGTCTTGTTATACTGGCAGAGCAGTGACTGCTAGTCACCTGGAGCCATTATGCTTTCTATAGTTACCTGGAGCCATTATCCTTTCTATAGTTACCTGGAGCCATTATCCTTTCTATAGTCACCTGGAGCCAATAACCTTTCCATAGTTACCTGGAGCCATTATCCTTTCTATAGTCACCTGGAGCCAATAACCTTTCCATAGTTACCTGGAGCCATTAACCTTTCTATAGTCACCTGGGGCCATTATCCTTTCTATAGTCATCTGGAGCCAATAACCTTTCCATAGTTACCTGGAGCCATTAACCTTTCTATAGTCACCTGGAGCCAATAACCTTTCCATAGTTACCTGGAGCCATTAACCTTTCTATAGTCACCTGGAGCCATTAACCTTTCTATAGTCACCTGGAGCCATTATCCTTTCTATAGTCACCTGGAGCCATTAACCTTTCTATAGTCACCTGGAGCCATTAACCTTTCTATAGTCACCTGGAGCCATTATCCTTTCTATAGTCACCTGGAGCCATTAACCTTTCTATAGTCACCTGGAGCCATTATCCTTTCTATAGTCACCTGGAGCCATTATCCTTTCTATAGTCACCTGGAGCCATTATCCTTTCTATAGTCACCTGGAGCCATTATCCTTTCTATAGTCACCTGGAGCCATTATCCTTTCTATAGTCACCTGGAGCCATTATCCTTTCTATAGTCACCTGGAGCCATTATCCTTTCTATAGTCACCTGGAGCCATTATCCTTTCTATAGTCACCTGGAGCCATTAACCTTTCCATAGTTACCTGGAGCCATTATCCTTTCTATAGTCACCTGGAGCCATTATCCTTTCTATAGTCATCTGGAGCCAATAACCTTTCCATAGTTACCTGGAGCCATTATCCTTTCTATAGTCACCTGGAGCCATTATCCTTTCTATAGTCACCTGGAGCCATTAACCTTTCTATAGTCATCTGGAGCCAATAACCTTTCCATAGTTACCTGGAGCCATTATCCTTTCTAAAGTCCCCTGGAGCCAATAACCTTTCCATAGTTACCAGGAGCCATTAACCTTTCTGTCGTCACCTGGAGCCATTAACCTTTCTATAGTCACCTGGAGCCATTAACCTTTCTATAGTCACCTGGAGCCATTAACCTTTCCATTGTTATCTGGAGCCAGTGGCCTTTCCATAGTTATGTAGTTCTATTAACATTTCTATAGTCACCCAATGCCATTACCCTTTCTATAGTCATCTGGAACTATTATCCTTTCTATAGTTAGGTGAAGCCATTAGAATTTTTTTTTGGTGTCCTTGATGTCAATGGGAGGAATAGCACTGCACCATTGGGAAGAATGGTATCCCATTACTGGTGTCAGTGGGAGGAATAGTGTCCCATCATTGGTGTCAGTGGAAGGAATAGTGTCCCTTCATTGGTGTCAGTGGGAGGAATAGTGCCCCATCATTGGTGTCAGTGGAAGGAATAGTGCCCAATCATTGGTGTCAGTGGGAGGAATAGTGCCCCATCATTGGTATCAGTGGGAGCAATAATGCCCCATCATTGGTATCAGTGGGAGGAATAGTGCCCCATCATTGGTGTCAGTGAAAGAATGGTGTCTCATCATTGGTATCAGTGGGAGAAATAGTGTCCCATTATTGGTGTCAGTGGGAAGGATGGTGTCCCATCATTAGTGTCAGTGGGAGGAATAAAGCCCCATCATTGGTATCAGTGGGAGGAATAGTGCCCCATCATTGGTGCCCGGTGGGAGGAATAGTGCCCCATCATTGGTGTCAGTGGAAGCAATAGTGCCCCATTTTTGGTAACAGTGGAAGGAATAGTGCCCCATCATTGGTGTCAGTGGGAGGAATAGTGCCCCATCATTGGTATCAGTGGGAGGAATAGTGCCCCATCATTGGTGTCAGTGCAAGGAATAGTGCCCCATCATTGGTATCAGTGGGAGGAATAGTGCCCCATCATTGGTGTCAGTGGGAGGAATAGTGTCCCATCATTGGTGTCAGTGGGAGGAATAGTGCCCCATCATTGGTATCAGTGGGAGGAATAGTGCCCCATCATTGGTGTAAGTAGATGAAAAAGTATCCCAAAGGCTGAATAAAGGTAAACAAAGGGCTACATCCAGTTTGGAGACCATGTTCTATAAGGATGAGTAAAATCTAGAGTTCTCATTTCATTTCATAAGTTCAGTAAAAATTGGAAGTTTTTGAAAAAGTAAATAAACTTTCTTCTTTTAATTTCAATTTTGTTCCAAGAAAATTTTCCCCAAAGCAGCTGAATGAGCCATATTGTTTTTGCGATCTTCAGGGGCCCTCAACAGAAGCAGCCGGGGGCCCCATACTGACATCATGCTTTACCTCTGCAGGAATCTGTCATAGGGCTGCCTGTAGGCGAATCCGGCCCTCCTGACCCTCACGTTCTCCATAAGCCCCAGATATTCCACCTGATGGAGGCAGCGGCGGTCATCGAACAGCAACGCTGATTTCTGGTCATTGGGCTTAATGCAGCGCACGTAATACGGCTCCTAGAGGAGGAAGAGGGAGCAGCAGAGACCAGTCAGATGATTGCACAGTTAAAGGAAATGCCTATTTTTTATATATCTTTTTTTAATAAGGTAATCACCAAAATTCACTTTTTCATATACACCAATTGCAGCCAGCAGAGGGCAACCTTCAAACAAAAGTGGTAGCATTCTAATGCGCTAAGAACAGCTCTGTCTGAAATCGATCGGATTACATACACTACCGGATGACCCAGAAGTGACCCACACCCCTCTGCTCTTTCCAAGCAAAGAAGGGATCATCTGGAGTAGTCAGTTATACAGAGTCTGCCAGCAAGCAGGCAGGCAGTTATGGGATTTGTAATAGAAATCTTGCAAACGAAGGGGTCTATTTATTAAAAAAAAAAAATAACTGTGGGGATGTTGGGTGATAGCATGAAAACCTGAATCCTGCAGACAAGGGAGGACTGAAGGACCTCTAAAGCAGGACACTGTCCTTGCTCCCCATTCTCATGTCATCATGTGATGATGTGTGCACGCCATTCAGTACAACAGCACTGCGATCCCAGGGCGCTGTGATGACGTGCCCACAGGGAGGCGGGTCCTTGACACCCTGGGCTCACAGGAAGCGGACTGCATGGCGATGAGTGGCATTAAGCCAGGAAGACCAACAGCTGCCTCAGCGGAGCAGACCTCGTGTAGAGGACACCGCTGGGGAGGAGGTGAGTATTGCAGCCGGAGCTGGTTTTGAAATATTCACACGATGTTTTATTTTCAGCAAAGAACTTGGATTTGGGCTTTAAGGGGACGTGACAGAGGAGCTGCCAGGACAGAGCGAGGATGCACAGCGATGAATGAATCCATCTCTCTCCCCTGACAATGGTTAAGACGGCGCAGCGGCCCTGGGCCGGCGGAGTGACAGCAGCGTGGCAGGATAATGGATGTCTGGGTACGGCAGAGATCGGAGAGGGAGGGAGCGCTGGGTGAATTATTTAATGCTGGATTGGCAGGTGGAGAATTCCTGCCACATTATCACACTTCAATGATCCCTTTTTGTCTGTTCTGTCACCTCGGCCCAACACACAGGACATGGAGACAAGGAAAGGCGGGGGCCACCAGAGACAAGAAGAGGCAAGGGGTGCCAGAGAAAAGAAGGGGCGAGGGATAGCAGAGCTAATAAGAGGCGAGGGGTGCCAGAGACAAGAAGAGGCGAGGGGTGCCAGAGAAAAGAAGAGGCGAGGGATAGCAGAGCTAATAAGAGGCGAGGGGTGCCAGAGACAAGAAGAGGCGAGGGGTGCCAGAGACAAGAAGGGGCGAGGGATAGCAGAGCTAATAAGAGGCGAGGGGTGCCAGAGACAAGAAGAGGCGAGGGGTGCCAGAGAAAAGAAGAGGCGAGGGATAGCAGAGCTAATAAGAGGCGAGGGGTGCCAGAGACAAGAAGAGGCGAGGGGTGCCAGAGAAAAGAAAAGGCGAGGGATAGCAGAGCTAATAAGAGGTGAGGGGTACCAGAGACAAGAAGAGGCGGGGGGTGCCAGAGAAAAGAAGGGGTGAGGGATAGCAGAGCTAATAAGAGGCGAGGGGTGCCAGAGACGAGAAGAGGCGAGGGGTGCCAGAGAAAAGAAGGGGCGAGGGATAGCAGAGCTAATAAGAGGCGAAGGGTGCCAGAGACAAGAAGAGGCGGGGGGTCCCAGGGACAAGAAGAGGCGAGGGGTGCCAGGGACAAGGAAAGGCGAGGGGTGCCAGGGACAAGTTGGGGCGAGGTTTCCCAGAGACAAGAAGAGGCGAGGGTCCATAGAAACAAGAAGTGGCAAGGGACACCAGAGACAAGAAGAGGCGAGGGATGCCAGAGACAAGAAGAGGCCAGGGTCGCAAGAAACAAGGAAAGGCAAGGGTCGCCAGAGACAAGAAGAGGTGGGGGATTCGCCAGAGACAAGAAGAGGCAAGGGGTGCCAGAGACAAGGAGAGGCAAGGGTTCTCAGAGACAAGGAGAGGCAAGGGTCACAAGAAACAAGAAGAGGCAAGGGTCACCAGAAACAAGAAGAGGTGAGAGTCGCCAGAGAAAAGAAGAGGGAAGGGGTGCCAGAGAAAATAAGAGGTGAGGGGAGCCAGAGAAAAGAAGAGGCAAGGGGTGCCAGAGACAAGAAAAGGTGAGGGTCGCCAGAGGCAAGAAGAGGCGAGGATCGCTAGAGACAAGAAGAGGCAAGGGGTGCCAGAGACAAGAAGAAGCAAGGGGTGCCAGAGACAAGAAGAGGCGTAGGTTCCCAGAGACAAGAAGAGGCAAAGGTCACCAGAGACAAGAGGAGGCAAGGGTCGCCAGAGACCTCAGCACCACATACAGGACATAGAGACAAGAAAAGGCGGGAGCTTCCAGAGACAAGAAGAGGGAAGGGGTGCCAGAGACAAGAAGAGGCGAGGGGTGCCAGAGAAAAGAAAAAGGCGAGGGATAGCAGAGCTAATAAGAGGCAAGGGGCGCCAGGAACAAGAAGAGGCAAGGGGTGCCAGGGACAAGAGGAGGCGAGGATTGCCAGAGACCTCAGCACCACATAAAGGACATAGAGACAAGAAAAGGCGGGAGCCTCCAGAGACAAGAAGAGGCAAGGGGTGCCAGAGACAAGAAGAGGCAAGGGGTGACAAGTACAAGAGGAGGCAAGGGTCACCAAGGACAAGAGGAGGCGAGGGTCACCAGAGACAAGAGGAGGCAAGGGTCGCCAGAGACAAGAGGAGGCAAGGGGTGCCAGAGACAAGAAGAGGCAAGGGGTGCCAGAGACAAGCAGGGGCAAGGGTTGCCAGAGACAACAAGAGGCGGCGGTCGCTAAAGACAAGGACAGGAGAGGGATAGCAGAGACAAGGAGAGGCAAGGGACTGTGGAAACAAGGGATTGCGAGGGACGATGGTAGCAAGAGGAGGCAATGGATGATGGAGACGAGAAAAGCCCAAGGACACCAGAGATAAGGACAGACAAGGGACAGCAGTCAATGAGAGGCAAGAGGAGATGGAGACATAGAGAGGTGAAGGACAATAGAGAGGAGAGGTGAAGGATGGAAGATACACAAAGAGGTGAGGGTTGCCGGAGACAATGAGAGGTGAGGGACAACAGACAAAGGGAGAGGTGAGGGATAATGGAAACAAGGAGAGGTGAGAGATGATGGAGACAAGCAGAGGTGAGGGATAGAGTCACCAGAGACACGAACAGGTGAGGGACAGCAGAGACAAGGAGAGGTGAGGGATGATGGAATAAAGGAGAGGCGAGGGACAGTAAAGACAAGGAGGGGGAGGGATGGGATGGTGGAAACAAGGAAAGGTGAGGCATGATGAAAACAAAGAGAGGCGAGGGGCAGTGGACACAAGGAGAGGCAAGGGATGGTGGAGACAAAGAGAGGTGAGGGACCGCAGAGACAAGGAGAGGTGAGAGACTGCAGAGACAAGGAGAGCTGAGGGATGGTGGAGACAAGAAGAGGTGAGGGATGATGGAGGCAAGGAGAGGCGAGGGGCAGTGGACACAAGGAGAGGCAAGGGATGGTGGAGACAAAGAGAGGTGAGGGACCGCAGAGACAAGGAGAGGTGAGAGACTGCAGAGACAAGGAGAGCTGAGGGATGGTGGAGACAAGAAGAGGTGAGGGATGATGGAGGCAAGGAGAGGCGAGAGACGACAGCAACAGGAACTCAATCACGACCCCCATCCCTTACACACACCCTCCAAACCGCATCAAATAGTGGGTGTGGTCAAATTTCACTAACAGTGGGAGGGTCTTAACAGGGTGATTAAATACCAGGAGTTTATTATGTACAGAGTGCAGAGTTCAGGGAGGGGGTTACACACAGACTGCAGAGTTCAGGGGTGTGCTGCGTACAGAGTGCAGAGTTTAGCGGTGTACTACACAGAGTGCAGATATCAGCCTTCTTCCACAGCTGCTTACCTCTACATCCCCCATCCACATATCATGTTTACCCCTCTTCAGCTTTGACCTCTGCATGCAACCCACCCGCTAATGCCCCCATCTTCTCCCCATCGCCTTAAAAACTCCACCATCTTCCACATGCCCTATTTTTGTTGCTGTATTATTAAGCTGAAGCACCCAGCCAGCTCTAGTACCTCCCTGCATACTGTAGTTGGCTCCACCTCTCTCACTTGCGGGGAGATCATCCAGTGGTGATTTTGGCATTTGCACTGCACCCCCTGTAACTGCATCTCCCTTGTCCCCATCCACTCTTCACTCAGTGGAAGCCCCTCAGGAGATCGTTGGGGAACAAGCCGTCACGGTGGGAGCCGTTGGGGAACAAGCCGTCACTTGTAAGCATAGAAGCTGTACTTTTCTGTTTTAAAGTAATAGTGGTCAGCAGGGAGCAGAGGGCCTGAGCCAGAGGTGGTGGAACTGTGTTCCACCAAGTTCCAGCTGAAAAAAAATCCCTGCCCAGGACAAACACAGGTCTACACTCAAAGAGATTGAAAAAAAATAAAAACAAAATAAAGAGTCTCAATGGAAGGACCACTTGGACATTTTCTGCAATTACTCTTCTGTCCTTCCACCATTTTCAGAAGACTTTCAAACTCATTGACTGGTCGGGTTCTCCTCTCCGTCCCCCCCGTCCCCCCGGTAGATGGCATTCTTCGTGCCAACAAAGCTTTCACTTCACTCTCTCGAAGAGACTTGCCATTTTCTGTGAGTGGTAAAAAGAAGGCGGCAAGGAAATAATCCTTTTCTCAGCTCCGAACAGCCTCCCGAGTCTTCGGCTATAAATAGTCGCCAGACGCGTCTTCCTGCAATGCGCCACCAAGAGGAGACAAATCCCACCGCGGCTCATTAGAAGACCTGGGGGACGTCTGGGCCATCGATCTCTCCAGCCCGGCCCGGATGCCGCGTGCCATGTGAAAGCTCTTCTGTTTAAAGTGGAACACCAGAGAAGAGCCGGGCACACGCGATTCTTAATTCTGATCAGCCTGTCTTGTGATTCAGGTTCCCCTGCCAGACAGTATAGCCAGGTCTATTACCTTCATATTCTTTGTCAGCAGTCTGCTGGGACACATTTATTGGCCGCAATGAATTATCTTCCTATGAGTGTCTTCTCCAAAGCTCCCCTCCCCCTCCATAGATGATCAACCAATACAGATCTGCATGTCCGTAGAGCGATCCCTCTCTAGAAAGGTCTCCAGAGGCCGGATGGGGAAAGCCCTGCCTTCTGATGTCTTCCTGGATCAATCCTTGCCTACTCCTTATTGATTTCTAAGGCACTCGACACCTATCCGATCGGTCTACACATGGGGGATCAATACACACCGATCGATCGGCTCTTACCATTCCAAGCAATCTGAACTGGCAAGTGAATTTTTTTCTAAATTTCACAGCAGGTCCTGAAATCAGGAATTCTTCAGACCACAATGCATGGAGTTGTAAACGTTAAAAATGTGCGGGTTGAAACACAGTAACGGGTTTCACACTGCCCATTAAAGCAGAGGTCCATGGTAACTCTGGAGGAGCTGCAGAGATCCACAGCTCAGGGGGGAGAATCTGTCCACAGGACAACTATTAGTCGTGTTCTCCACAAATCTGACCTTTATGGAAGAGTGACAAGAAGAAAGACATTGGTGAAAGAAAGTCATAAGAAGTCCTGTTTGTAGTTTGTGAGAAGCCATGTGGAGGACACAGCAAACATGTGGAAGAAGGTGCTCTGGTCAGAGGAGACCAAAATTCAACTTTCTGGCCTAAAAGCAAAACACTATGTGTGGCGGAAAACTAACACTGCACATCACGCTGAACACACCATCCCCACCGTGAAACATGGTGGTGGCAGCATCATGTGGTGGGGATGCTTTTCTTCAGCAGGGACAGGGAAGCTGGTCAGAGTTGATGGGAAGATGGATGGAGCCAAATACAGGACAATCTTAGAAGAAAACCTGTTAGAGTCTCGCAAAATACTTGAGACTGGGGCGGAGGTTCACCTTCCAGCACCGGGATTCAGGACTCAGTAACTGCCAGCACCGGGGTTCAGGATCAGGACTCAGTAACTGCCAGCACTGGGGTTCAGGACTCAGTAACTGTCAGCACCGGGGTTCAGGACACAGTAACTGCCAGCATCGGGGTTCAGGATCAGGACTCAGTAACTGCCAGCACCGGGGTTCAGGACTCAGTAACTGCCAGCACCGGGGTTCAGGACTCAGTAACTGCCAGCACCGGGGTTTAGGACTCAATAACTGCCAGCACTGAGGTTCAGGACTCAGTAACTGCCAGCACCGGGGTTCAGGACTCAGTAACTGCCAGCACCGGGGTTCAGGACTCAGTAACTGCCAGCACCGGGGTTCAGGACTCAGTAACTGCCAGCACCGGGGTTCAGGACTCAGTAACTGCCAGCACCGGGGTTCAGGACTCAGTAACTGCCAGCACCGGGGTTCAGGACTCAGTAACTGCCAGCACCGGGGTTCAGGACTCAGTAACTGCCAGCACCGGGGTTCAGGACTCAGTAACTGCCAGCACCGGGGTCCAGGACTCAGTAACTGCCAGCACCGAGGTTCAGGACTCAGTAACTGCCAGCACCGGGGTTCAGGACTCAGTAACTGCCAGCACCGGGGTTCAGGACTCAGTAACTGCCAGCACTGGGGTTCAGGACTCAGTAACTGCCAGCACCGGGGTCCAGGACTCAGTGACTGCCAGCACCGGGGTCCAGGACTCAGTAGCTGCCAGCACCGGGGTTCAGACTGGAGGGATCGGCTCATTCCCTGAGCAGGAACCATTGTCATAGGTCATACAAAATCTCCATCCTACATCAGAACGTGTGTTGGGTGGATATCGGTTGTGACTGAGGAAAGCGAGATCTCTGCACTGGGCAGGAACTTACTGGGGACCTTTTTTTAACAATCAAAATGGCCATGCTGCAGCGTTTTCCATCAGAAAGTATACTTAGGGAGTCTAGCTATAAAAAAAAGTGCATAGTCATTTATTCCAGAGGATTGTCTAAAAATGAATATTCTTTAGGCTATTTTCTCTTCCGAACAAATGTTCTGTTCATTATAGGCAACAGTAAAATACCTCTTTATGGTCACTAGATGGCACTGAAGAGGACAGAAGCATAAGAGATACAAAGTAACAATTCTAGAGAACGCTAGAGGGAATTACCCAATTAATGTGACCATTAGTTACATTTCTTTGCTAATTCCCTCTATCATTCTCTACAATTGTTACATTGGATCTCTTGTTACAAAGAGAGATGTATTTCCTATTTATTTATTACAGCCTGCATTCGCACCTGAGCGTAGCATTTTTTTCTTTTGCACGTTTTTCACACTCGTCATTCCCATTCACTCCCTACACAGGACAAATGCCCCAAAGTCCTCCAGAACCTTTTTAGTCCTGGAGCATCAGGCGGTTTTTCAGTGCGCGTTTCGGCACGTCTGTAGCGCGTTGTGTCACACGACAAACACATGTCTGCTACCCGCGCTTGGGGAGCCATTAATACGATCTGTGTTTTGTCATGCGTTTAGGAAACGCATAGGTGTGAGTGCAGCCTTATATAGTGCTGACAATTTACTAATCAATTTACATACTGTATATATTTTACATTCACATCAGTCTCTGCACTCAAGAGCTTACAATCTAATTCTCTATTTCTCCATCACAACCTCTTCCCCCTTTATTTCTCTCTCTCCCTCCTCCATCCAATCTTCAGATCTATGCCGCCCCCCTCATTCCTGTAAATCCCACCCCTTCTCACCCCCCATTTCATTCTGTATATTTCCCACCCCCTCTCTCAACCCAACTGTCCTACAGATCTTTGTCTCCCCTCTCTCTCCCCCCTCCCATTCTGCATACCTCTCCCTTCTCTCCCCTCCCCCCCTTCCGTTCTGCAGATCTCTCTCCTCTTTCTCTATTCCCCCTCCATTCTGAAGACCTCTCCCCCTACCACCAATTCTGCAGATCAACCCCACCCCCCATCTGTTCTATAGATCTGTCCCCCTCTCTCTCCCTCCATTTTGCAGATCCCCCCTCCATTCTGCAGATCTATCCCCCCTATCTTTACCCCCCTCCCCCTCTCTATCTCTGTTTCTTGTATACATTTATACTTATATACCTTCTCTCCCGCCTCTCTCTCTCTCTCCCCCCATCAGTTCTGCAGATATCTCCCCTCTCTTTCTTTTCCCCCCTCCATGCTGTAGATCTCGCTCCCCAACCCCCCAGCTATCTCAGTCTCTAATTACTGTATACATTTATCCTTATATACTTTCTCTCCCCCCACCCCCTCCCCCCTCACCAGTTCTGCAGATATATATCTATTTATACTTTCTCTCCCCCCCTCTCTCTACCCCATTCGTTTTGCAGATATTTCCCCCCTCCATTCTGCAGATCTCTCCACCCTGTCTATACCCCCTCCCCCTCTCTATCTATGTGCCCTGTATACATTTATACTTTCTCTCCCACCTCTCACCCCCCCTCATCAGTTTTGCAGACATCTCCCCTCTCTTTCTCCCCCCTCCTCCATTCTGTAGATCCCCCCCACCCCCCAGCTATCTCAGTCTCAAATTACTGTATATATTTATACTTATATACTTTCTCTCCCCCTCCCCCCTCATCAATTCTGCAGATCTCACCACCCCCCCAAGCCCCCTATCTCAGTTCCTAATTCCTGTATACATTTATGCTTATATACTTTTTCTCCCTCCTGATGAAGTGGCTAATGTAGCGCCACAAAATGCTTTGACAGTGTAGTATAAAAACACTGCCAACACGTTTCATCACACTAGACTAGCAACTTCCTCAGGATGGTGCATAAAACAATGATAAACAAAAAAATAAATATAAAAAAATCAATTGATCACTTTGATTTGATAACTACTGTAAGAGATAGCATATATACATCATATATATATATATTTGGGGCGCCTCTACTGACACCACTTGCCCATTTTTGGGGCTCGAAGACCTCTCACTGTCGTAGC
Organism: Lithobates septentrionalis; assembly: GCA_037952835.1. Lineage (NCBI taxonomy): Eukaryota > Metazoa > Chordata > Amphibia > Anura > Ranidae > Lithobates > Lithobates septentrionalis. The sequence goes on from JBBDGP010002539.1 coordinate 205,389, forward strand.
TATTGTTATGCCCCTGGATCCGGGATAAACTCAATTATTCACAAAGTTTGAAATGTATAATTGGGGTGAATGTTACTGAAATGTGGATTTCCTGATGAATGGGACGTCCAAATAACAGCAAATGTGAAATGGTTGAGTGAATGTGCAGACAGATGGGCTTTATGGAAGCAGTACATCTTTCTGCGGGGATGAGCGGAGAATGATCGGTGAATTCCTCATTGACTGCGTTATAGATAAACCATAAAGACGTCTTTACTGTTGGTGTTCAGTTTGCAAAATAATTAGAGAAATAAAGACTCCCCTCTAAATTCAGTGTAATATATTATTTTCATTGGATGGTTTTAATTTTCCTGTCTATGTTCCATTCTTTTCTCACTTCACTTCACTTCAGAGAATACAAAATCAGAAGCAAAACCAGCAATAAGATGATTTATGTCTTTCCATGTTTTCCCTTATTAGATAACCTCCAGATTTGTCTCTAACCCAAATGAAAACCAATTTGATTGGGTTGTTTTTCTGAGTTCTGTACCTCATGGACTCCAAACCTGGGAATTTTTTCTCTGTTTCTTTGAGTGTTTGAGTTGGCTTCTATTTACAGCCCTCAGACTGGTCTCTAACCCAAAAGGAAACAAACTTGATGGACCGAATGACCCTTGGGTCGTTCAGTCCATTAACTTGGTTGTCTGAGTTTTGAAGTTCTGAGATTTGTACTACATGGACTCCGAAGCACTGAAATTCTTTCAGTGCTTCTCTAAAGCCTCGTACACACGATGCGATTGTTGGCCAACTGAGCGTCTGATTTTTGTCAAAAGGGCGTGTGCCTGGATCTTGTCTTGCATACTAATGGTACACAATTGTCGGCCAACAAACATGAAAGTAGTGACGTACTACGAGGAATTTCAGCTCATAAACGCCACACTTTAGGCCCCTTCTGCTAATTTCGTGTCTGGTGAGCATTGATTTTGAATATGCGTGTTTGTACATTCAACTTTTGTGTGACAGACTTGTGTACTGACCATCAGAAAATCTGACAACCAACCGTTGTCCGCCAAAAATGTACTAGCATGTCATCCAACATTTGTTGGCAGAAAGTTGGACAACAATTGCCAAAAGGAGCGTACTAACGGTCAGATTTTAGGACAACAGTCTGTCAATGTCAGGAGGCACAAGCCGCCTCCGTCCGCCGGGCTCCACGGCGCATGCGCGGAGGACTCACGCTGCGCCGTACACCCGTTCGCGGCCCAATGGTGCGGCGCGCGCGGGTGCACGGCGGTCCCCGTGTGCGCGCCGTGGCCGTGCGGGTGCCCGGCGGCGCGTCACGCTGACGCGCTCGCCGGTGGGCTACTTCTGACGGCTCCAGCACCCAGTCGGGTTGCTGGTTTGTTGTCAGCTGTGCCCTGTCCCCTGTGCCTGATATTCCCTGCTTCCTATTGTGTTCCCTGTGCTAACTCTGCCTGTGAAACGGATTACTCTCTGCCTGCCGGATACCCCTGACCTCTGCTTGTTAAACGGATTACTCTCTGCCTGCCTGATACCCCTGACCTCTGCTTGTTAAACGGATTACTCTCTGCCTGCCTGATACCCCTGATCTTTGCCTGTTACACGGACTTGCTCTTGCCTGATACCCCGGTCCTGATCTCTGCCTGAATAACGGACTTGCCCGACCTGATACCCCAGTTCTAGTTAACCACTTGTCTTGCAGCTTCTCCAGTGCCCAACGGCTACACGGACTTCCTTCAGGAATTCAGTCACCACCGGAAGCCCGTGCCTCCGCGTGCCCCCAACTCCCTGTATCACCTCCAGGGGTCGGGTGCGCGTGGTCGTAAGGGCGAGCCGCTCTCGGCATCGGTGAGTATAGTCCTTGACAGTACAAACCAGCCAGATGTCCGAGGCTGACAGAGCGCGCTCTCCTTTGGAGATCCTGTGTCAACAGGTCTCCACTTTGGCCGACTCAGTCCAGAAGTTACAAGAGGGGTATACTCAGATTGACAACCGCCTCCAACAGATTACTGGAGTACTTCCCCCCGCCGCTGCAGTTCCGGCACCCAGCAATGAAGGTCCGCTTCCCCAGGCCACCGCCAGCCCTACCGTTGTCATGGCGCTTCCCGAGCCTAGGGTCCCTACGCCCGAATGGTTCTCAGGGGACCGTAAAAGATTCAGAGCTTTTAAGAATGCATGTTCTCTTTACTTTGCCCTCCAGCCCCGGACATTTGTATCAGAGATCGTCAAGGTGGGTTTCGCTATCTCGCTGCTGTCAGAGGAACCTCAGGCTTGGGCCCACGGCTTAATGGAACAGGGAAGTCCTGTGTTAAATTCCATAGATACCTTCTTGAGGGTATGTCCAAACTCTATGATGACCCGCAACGGAAGGCTACCGCTGAAGCCACTCTACACCACTTGTCCCAAGGAAGGAGACCCATTGAAGATTATACGGTAGAGTTCCGTAAATGGGCGGCCGACACGAATTGGAACGAGCCGGCTCTTCGCTACCAGTACCGTCAAGGCTTGTCTGAACTCCTCAAGGATGAGCTAGCCAGGATGGAGACTCCGGAGACGTTGGAAGAGCTCATTCAGGCAGCCACGAAACTGGACAGGCGCTTGCGAGAACGCCGCTCGGAGCGGTTTCAGGGTCCACGCCCTACGTGGACGCCATTCAGAGCCCCATCCATGCCGTCACCATCCTCCACCACACCTCCTGAAGCTGAGCCCATGCAGCTAGGCCTGGTCCGGGCCCCGCTAACTTCGGAAGAGAGGCAACGCAGACGGCAGTCCAATTTGTGTCTGTACTGCGGGGGAGCGGGACACTTCCTGCGCAGTTGTCCAATAAGGCCCAGTAAGTCCCTTCAGCCTAGATTGATGAATTACCAGGATAATGATGCTCCAAAGTCTTATGTGATGTTGTCTGTTTCCTTGCAGCTACCGGAAGGGGAGTCTCGCCTACCCGCCATCATTGATTCGGGGGCTTGTAGCTGCTTCATGGATGCAGCCTTGGCCCGCAACCTCCGTATTCCCTTGCAAACAAAGGCCCAAGGTTTACAAGTGCATCTAGCTGATGGGTCTCTTCCTAGTTCAGGTCCAATCACCCAAGAGACCCAGCCTATCCTAGTAACCACCGACTCCGGGCATCAGGAACTTCTACGGCTCGACCTCATCCATTCTCCCATCTTCCCAGTCATCCTCGGTCTGCCCTGGTTACAAGCTCATGATCCGCAGATCCAATGGAGCACCAAGGTGGTGTCCTTCTCCTCTCCATACTGCTCTGAGCATTGCCTCCCTTTAACCCCGAAGGTTTGTGCTACGGTTACTACCTCGTCAGACAAACTTCAGCAGATTCCCTCTGAATATCTGGAGTTCCAGGAGGTCTTTAATAAACAAATGGCTGATCGCTTACCGCCTCATCGGCCTTATGACTGTCCGATCGACCTGTTGCCGGGATCAGTGATTCCGTTCGGTCGTATATTCCCTCTCTCCGAGACTGAACTGGAGGCTCTCAGACAATACATCGATGAGAACCTGGAAAAGGGTTTTATCCATCCTTCATCCTCACCTGCCGGAGCAGGGATATTCTTTGTCGGGAAAAAAGATGGGTCCCTTAGACCTTGTGTGGACTACCGGCAGCTTAATAATATCACCATTAAGAACAGGTACCCACTACCACCGGAGCTATTCCAACGATTCCGATCTGCCAAGGTCTTTTCCAAATTAGACCTGCGGGGTGCCTATAACCTTGTTAGAATCAGAGCCGGGGATGAATGGAAGACAGCGTTCAGGTCCAGGTTTGGACACTTCGAGTACCTGGTGATGCCATTCGGGCTATGTAATGCTCCAGCCACCTTCCAGCACCTAGTTAACGACATATTCCGAGAATACCTGGATGACTTCCTTGTTGTCTATCTAGATGACATACTCATTTTCTCTTCCACGATTGAGCTACACAAGGGGCATGTCAAAAAAGTCCTCACTATATTAAAACAGCACAAGCTTTATCTGAAAGTGGAGAAGTGTGAATTCGAGAGGTCAGTGGTACAATTCCTGGGGTTCATCATATCGGCCGGCGGGATCGCAATGGATCCCCAAAAGATACAAGCCATCCAAGATTGGCCAGCTCCATCCGATAAAAAAGGGGTCCAACGATTCATAGGATTCGCTAACTTTTATCGGAAGTTCATTATCGGATTCTCGACCATTGTAGCACCTATCACCCAGCTAACCCGTCAGCACAACTCTTTCCGGTGGAGTGAGGCCGCACAAGAGGCCTTTCTGAAATTAAAGGATCTGTTTAGTTCGGCTCCAATTCTTCGCCACCCCGATCCTTCTCAGCCATATGTTTTGGAGGTGGATGCTTCGGAAATGGCCACAGGAGCAATTCTCTCTCAAAGACAAGGGCCCAAAGCCATCCTTCACCCCGTTGCATTCGCTTCTCGGAAACTCAGCCCGCCAGAGTTAAACTACGACGTGGGTGACAGGGAGCTGCTGGCCAAAAAATTGGCTCTAGAAGAATGGAGGTATCTGCTCGAAGGCGCATTACATCCGGTAATGATCTTTACAGATCATAAAAACCTTGAATACTTACGGACTGCAAAACGACTAAAACCTAGACAAGCCCGCTGGGCTCTCTTTTTCTCTCGCTTCAACTTCCACATATCCTATAGACTTGGCTCAAAGAATGGAAAGGCAGACGCACTCTCACGGATGTTCTCAGCAGAGTCCCAAACTTCAGAACCTGGTACAATCCTCTCTTCCCAAAACTTCCTTGGGGTAACACAAGTGGATTTGATGTCATCCATTAAATCATCATCCAACTCTTGCATGGAACCAGAGGTGCAATCCTTGAAAAGAAATGGTAATTTCTTTTGGATCCGTGGAAAAAATTTTGTATCTCGGGAGACACAGTCACTAACCCTTAAGATGTGCCATGACCATAAACTCGCAGGGCATTTTGGAGTAAGGAAGACGTCCGAGCTGGTCTCTCGTAGACATGTGCAGGATGAAAAAATTCGTTTAGTTTAGTTTAGTTTAGTTTCGATTCGTTATTTAACTAAATTCGTTTAGTTAAATTCGTTGCATTCGTTACATTCGTTTTCGGAATTCGTTTCGTTTCGTATTCGAATTCGAAAAAATTCGACCGCATTCGAAAAAATTCGACCGCATTCGAAAAAATTCGACCGTATTCGAAAAAAAACTATCAAATTCGAAAAAATTTTACCACATTCGAAAAAAAACTATCAAATTCGAAAAAATTCCAGCACATTCGAAAAAAAACTATCAAATTCGAAAAAATTCTACCACATTCGAAAAAAAACTATCAAATTCGAAAAAATTCTACCACATTCGAAAAAAACTATCAAATTCGAAAAAATTCTACCACATTCGAAAAAAACTGTCAAATTCGAAAAAATTCTACCACATTCGAAAAAAACTATCAAATTCGAAAAAATTCTACCACATTGGAAAAAAACTCAAATTCGAAAAAATTCTACCACATTCGAAAAAAACTATCAAATTCGAAAAAATTCTACCACATTCGAAAAAAACTGTCAAATTCGAAAAAATTCTACCACATTCGAAAAAAACTATCAAATTCGAAAAAATTCTACCACATTCGAAAAAAACTGTCAAATTCGAAAAAATTCTACCACGTTCGAAAAAAACGATAAAATTAGAAAAAATTCTACCGCATTCGAAAAAAACATTAACTGAATTTGAAAAAGTAAACTATATATAACCATTTTGCGAAATTTGAAATTCGTATAGAATGAAATCGAATTCCAATAGAAAAGATTAGGATAGAATAGAAAGTATAAAAGAATAGCATAGAAAAACAATAGAACAGAATAGAAAAAAATATAATATATTGTATTCTAATCTTTTCTTTTCGAATTCATTCTGTACCAAATTCCAATTTTGGAAGATGGTTATATATATATATATATTATAATTTTTTTCTATTCTGTTCCATTGTTTTTCAATGCTATTCTTTTCTATTCTATTCTAAACTTTTCTATTCGAATTTGAATTAATTCTATGCGAAATTAGAATTTCGGAAGATGGCTTCTAAAATTAGAATTTCGTATAGAATGAATTCGAATTTGAATAGAAAAGGTTAGAATAGAAAATAATAGAAATAGAATAGACTAGAAAAACAATAGAACAGAAGAGAATAAAATATAATATATATATTATATTTTTTTCTATTCTGTTTCATTGTTTTTCTATGCTATTCTTTTTTATTCTATTCTAAACTTTTCTATTCGAATTTGAATTCATTCTATATGAAATTCGAATTTCGGAAGATGGCTTCTGAAATTCAAATTTTGTACAGAATGAATTCGAATTTGAATAGAATATAATAGAAAAGAATAGACTAGAAAAACAATAGAACAGATCTGAATAAAATACAATATATATATTATATCTTATTCTATTCTGTTCTATTGTTTTTCTAGTCTATTCTTTCTACTCTATTTTAATCTTTTCTATTCAAATTCAAATTAATTTTATACGAAATTCGAATTTCGGAAGATAGTTCGTTCCTTTTGGTGGCCTGGGTGGAGACGGGATTGCAAAGAATATGTGGCATCCTGCCCTCTGTGTCAGCGGAACAAGGGTCGAAACGCCAAGTCTTGGGGTTTACTAAGACCTCTACCTATCCCCGAACGACCATGGTCTGACGTCTCCATGGATTTTATAGTGGACCTGCCAGCCTCGGGGGGTTTTACCACTATTTTTGTTGTGGTTGACCATCTCTCCAAGATGGCCCATTTTTTGCCCATGAAGGGCACCCCCTCGGCCTTAGAGACTGCCAATATTTTTCTATTGGAAATCATCAGGCTCCATGGAGTACCAAAGAACATCGTATCAGACAGGGGTGTACAATTTACGTCCAAATTTTTGAGGGAGCTCTGCAAAGCCTTAAATATCAAAGTCTGCCTCTCATAAGCTTACCACCCTCAGAGTAACGGCCAAACGGAGAGGACGAACCAGACTCTAGAGCAATATCTGCGGTGTTTCTGCTCGGGATCTCAAGATGATTGGGCAAATCTTCTCCCATACGCAGAGTTCGCGTATAACAATTCTGTTCACGCTGCTAACAACCAAACGCCTTTCTGGGCAAATTGTGGATTCCATCCCACCTTTCTGTCCAACGATGTTCCTGAGATAGCAGTCCCTGCAGTGCATGACAGAATAGCCTCTTTACAAGCAAATTTCCAGAGGATTCAAGACATGTTGCAAAGGGCTCAAACGGATTACAAGGAGCAGTATGATCGGGGCAGGAGGGAGAATCCAACCTTTAAACTAGGAGAAGAGGTCTGGTTATCCACTACCAACCTTAAACTATCCGTGCCTTCGCGGAAATTGGGACCCAAGTTCATTGGTCCTTTCCCCATCAAAAGGATTATCAACCCTGTGGCTATGGAGCTAGCATTACCAAAGACTTACAGAATCCACCCTGTCTTCCACGTGTCCTTACTGAAGCCCGTGGTGGACAGCACTTTTCCAGAAAGAGGGGAGCTTCCTCCGCCACCAGTTAGGGTGGATGGAGAAAATGAGTTTGAGGTGGAATCCATCCTTAACTGTAGGAAGAAGGGCAGACAACTGCAGTATCTGATCCAGTGGAAGGGTTATCCACCTGAGGACAACTCTTGGGAACCCGCGAAGAACCTACATGCACCACGCTTAATTCAAGCTTTCCACCGAGACCACCCGGAGGTGATGTCCAGTCTGGGCGTCCAGTGTCCGCCCTTAGGAGGGGGGCACTGTCAGGAGGCACAAGCCGCCTCCGTCCGCCGGGCTCCACGGCGCATGCGCGGAGGACTCACGCTGCGCCGTACACCCGTTCGCGGCCCAATGGTGCGGCGCGCCGTGGCCGTGCGGGTGCCCGGCAGCGTGTCACGCTGACGCGCTCGCCGGTGGGCTACTTCTGACGGCTCCAGCACCCAGTCGGGTTGCTGGTTTGTCGTCAGCTGTGCCCTGTCCCCTGTGCCTGATATTCCCTGCTTCCTATTGTGTTCCCTGTGCTAACTCTGCCTGTGAAATGGATTACTCTCTGCCTGCCGGATACCCCTGACCTCTGCTTGTTAAACGGATTACTCTCTGCCTGCCTGATACCCCTGACCTCTGCTTGTTAAACGGATTACTCTCTGCCTGCCTGATACCCCTGACCTCTGCTTGTTAAACGGATTACTCTCTGCCTGCCTGATACCCCTGATCTCTGCCTGTTACACGGACTTGCTCTTGCCTGATACCCCGGTCCTGATCTCTGCCTGAATAACGGACTTGCCCGACCTGATACCCCAGTTCTAGTTAACCACTTGTCTTGCAGCTTCTCCAGTGCCCAACGGCTACACGGACTTCCTTCAGGAATTCAGTCACCACCGGAAGCCCGTGCCTCCGCGTGCCCCCAACTCCCTGTATCACCTCCAGGGGTCGGGTGCGCGTGGTCGTAAGGGCGAGCCGCTCTCGGCATCTCGGCCTCGGTGAGTATAGTCCTTGACAGTCAACAGACAATCCCCTGCCAACAATCTGGTCGTGTGTACGAGGCTTTAGTCTTTGAGTTGGCTTCTATTTACAGCAGTCAGATTGGTCTCTAACCCAAAAGAAAACCAGCTTTAGGGACTCAATGACCCTTGGGGTCATTGAGTTCCTCAATTTGGTTTTCTATTGGGTTGTTGCTCTGAGTTCTGTACCACATGGACTCTCACCTTGGCAACTTTTTCCTTTCTTCTCTTAGTCTTTGAGTCGGCTTCAATTTACAGCAGTCAGATTGGTTCTTAACCCAAAAGAAAACCAACTTGATGGACTCGACGACCCTTGGGTCATCGAGTCCATCAAGTTGGTTTCCTTTTGGGTTGTTGTTCTGAGTTATGTACCATATAGACTCAGACCATGGAAATGTTTTCTTTGTTTCTTAGCCTTTGAGTCAGCTTCTATTTACAGAAGTCAGATTGGTCTCTAACCCAAAAGAAAACCAACTTGATGGACTTAAGGTCCTTAAGTCCATCAAGTTGGTTTTCTTTTGTGTTGTTGTTCTGAGTTCTGTACCACATGGACTTCGACCCTGGGAATTTTTTCCTTGTTTCTTTTAGTTTTTATGTCAGCTTCTAATTAAAGCAGTCAGATTGTTCGCTAACCTAAAAGAAAACAATTTTGATGGACTCAACGACCCTTGGGGTCATGGAGTCCATCAAGTTGATCTTGTTTTGGGTTGTTGTTCTGCGTTATGGACTCTGACCTTGGGAATGTTTTCCTTGTTTCTTTTAATCTTTGAGTTGGCTTCTATTTATAGCAGTCAGATTGGTCTCTAACCCAAAAACCAACTTGAGAGACTCAACGACCCTTAGGGTCAGTAAATCTATCAAGTTGGTCTTCTTTTGGGTTGTTGATCTGAGTTCTGTACCACATGGACTTTGACCCTGGGGACTGTTTCCTTGTTTTTTTGAGTCTTTGTGTCAGCTTCTATATAAAGCAATCAGATTGGTCTCTAGTGGGAAGGGAGTAGGGTCAGGGCTCACCTTGCAGGCCAGGTTCTCGGCTAGTGACACCATGGAGTTCTTGAAGAGCATAGCAGCTGTCAGGGGTCTCTTTGTCACCTCACTGATACTCAACTGTCCATCCGGCCACATGTCCTTCAGAACGGGGTCTTTACTGGAAGAGAGGAGAGATGGGCTTAGAACCATCACAGCACGATATTGTCAGAAACCATGAATCAGACTGAGACAGAAGTACAGTTAAATCACACTTGTTTAACAATAATAAAAAGGTAAACAGAGTAAACATAGTCAAAACATAGCCAGAGTTCAGGAGCCGGAACGGATAGTCAGACAAGCCAAAATGTTAGGGAGCTAGAGATGAGCGTAATAGAACAGCAAAAATGCAAAAATAATCTTGCGCACAGGTGTATTGGCTAAAAGGTCCCAAGGGTTCAAGAAGGACTGTGGATTTCGGCCTTGCTGCTCTTAAGGATGGGATTGTCCTAGTGATAAATGAAAAGAAAGAAAAAGAGCGCAACAGCCTAGTGCATTATCCTTAACAGATTTATTAATTAAAAACAAGATAAAAACTACTCACAAAGGTCGAAGAAAAAATCGCATAGTATATGGCACAGAGGCAAATAATCCAGTGGTAGCAGTTTTCCAGGTCCCAGGAAGGAGGCGTACGGACTACTGCTGGCTAACGCGTTTCGAAGGTTACCCTTCTTCATCAGAGCTCTGATGAAGAAGGGTAACCTTCGAAACGCGTTAGCCAGCAGTAGTCTGTACGCCTCCTTCCTGGGACCTGGAAAACTGCTACCACTGGATTATTTGCCTCTGTGCCATATACTATGCGATTTTTTTCTTCGACCTTTGTGAGTAGTTTTTATCTTGTTTTTAATTAATAAATCTGTTAAGGATAATGCACTAGGCTGTTGCGCTCTTTTTCTTTCTTTTAATTTAATAGAACAGCAAGCAGGATCTGGAGCCAGAAGGAATGTCAGCCAAGCAATATTTTAACAGGAACACAGGAGAGCGTCTCTAGAGATGTGACCAAGGCAAAGGCAGAGATAATCTGGGCTGGACGGCTTAATGAGGCAGGACTGGCGAGCAGTATATCATCAATAGGTGAGTCACTGTGGAGAGAAAGGAGCTGGCAATTAGCCAACAGCTGGGCGGCCAGCTTTGAGAAGGAAGGGCTGAGCCCAGCCCTGATGAGATATCTATAGGAGTGATAATATCCACTCTGCATAATTTAGATTAAGGTTGCATTCTAACCATGTAGGTGCAAAGTAGCGTTTGAGCATTCCCGCACATTGTGTTTAGTGCAACCCATTGATTTCAATGGGCTACCCTTCTCCTTGGCATCTGGTTACCTTGCATCACTGCACAACTATTGGTACACAGTGCAAATTCAAGTGCATTGCACAGCAATATCAATTTAGGGTCCTTACTTACAAGTGCTATGGACAGCTTCCACCTTCCATCTTCCTCCAGACACAGTCCAGCGAAGGAGACAATCCTTCTCCAGACCAGATCCCTTGTGATGAAGTCCTATAGCCAGCACCTTTAAAGATCCATCCAGGCCCTCAGCTTTGACACCACTGAGGCCTCATGAACAGCTACACAGCCCATGGGTTGCCTAAGGACAGCAGCCCCTCAGGCTCTGGAGCCCTCCTGGGGAGAAGGAACACAAATCTCCAGTGCTTCAGACCATTTATCACTTCCCCAGCCCCCTTCTGGACACTCCTCTCCAGGGATTGGCTGTAACATTATAAATATTCAGGATAGTTGTTTGAATCTCCCATCCTAAACTGTGGAGGCTTCTTCAAGAGGCAGGGGAAAGCAATCTAATTGCCAGCCTGTGAAACCATGAAAAGATCAGGACAAACAATTACCGGTCCAGTGGATCAAAACTAAAAGTGAACAAAGTCTCAGGTAATTTTCTTTAGAATGCATTTAAGCAAGTGACGTTATCTAGTCAGCCACTAGGTGGCTCTGTCCCAAAATAGTGTGTGATGGGGAATTATGTAAGTGGGTGTTAGGTCCCCTTTTAGATAAAGCCTTTCTGTAGTGATGTCATGGCTGGAGTTAGTGCCCATATATTTGACAGGTTGGGAGGAGCCTAGTGCTGTTGGACCATGGGAGAAAAACACCCCACCAGCATGCAGATGTAGTCAGCTGTGTAGAAAAGCCTGTCCTCTGCCAGCATGCTGTGGAGAAGGAACCTTGTAGTGTGGAAACAGTGGTCTCTATACAGAGGTCCAACTTGCCCCTTGATTAGTCAGCTCTTTCTGGTGGGGAGAACAGAGAAGTCACTCTCTATATATATTATTTTATCCGGAGTCTACAAGGGGACCATATTGCATTGAAAAATAACACTTTTAACCCCACCCACAGTCCTAATTTCATTCTCCCACTTTGCAGAATGGCGCCAAGGTCCTCATTTTCACTGAAATTTCCTTGATATAAAAACTCCCAGTTTCGCCAGATTGGTCCCTACATACTTGCACAGCCCCCGTTCTCCATGCCGGGGCCCCTCTTGGATCTATCGGGCCCTCTTTAATAGATATCAGGTGTATGACAGTAGCAGGGCCTCGGTTCTCCAGGTTGGGGCTACTCTTGGATCGCTTAGGTCCTCTTTAGTAGATATCAGGTGCACTTCCGCAGCACAGCCCTGGTTCTCCATGTCGGGGTCCCCTCTTGGATCTATTGGACCTTCTTTAGTAAATATCAGGTGTATGTCAGCAGAACGGCCACTGTTCTACATGTTAGGGCCCCTCTTAGATCTGTTGGACCCTCTTTAGTATATATCAGGTGCATGTCAGCAGCACAGCCCTGGTTCTCCATTTTGGGGCCCCTCTTGGATCTATCAAGCACTCGTTAATAGATATCAGGTGTACATCAGTAGCAGGGCCTTGGTTCTCCAGGTTGGGGCTCCTCTTGGATTTCTTAGGCCCTCTTTAGTAGGTATCTGGTGCACTTCAGCAGCACAGCCCTGCTTCTCCATATTGGGCCCCACTCTTGAATCTGTTAGACCCTCTTTAGTATATATCAGGTGCATGGCAGCAACATGGCCCCGGTTCTCAATGTTGGGACCCGTCTTGGATCTATTGGGCCCTCTTTAGTAGATATTAGGTGTATGTCAGCAGCACAGCCCTGGTTCTCCATGTTGGGGCCCCTCTTGGATCTATCGGCCCTCTTTTGTAGATATTAGGTGTACATCAGCAGCACAGTCCCAGTTCTCCATGCCGGGGCTTCTCTTGGATCTTTGGGACCTTTTTTAGTAGATATCAGGTGAACGTCAGCAAAAAAGGCCCCAGTTCTCCATGTTGGGGTCCCTCTTGGATCTATTAGACCTTTTTAGTAGATTTCAGGTGTACGTCAGCAGCACAGTCCCGGTTCCCTATGTCGGGGCCCCTCTTGAATCTATTGGACCTTCTTTAGTAGATATCAGGTGTAAGTCAGCAGCATAGTCCTGGTTCTCCATGTTAGGGGCCCCTCTTGGATCTATTGGGCTTTCTGTAGTAGATATCAGGTGTATGTCAGCAGCACGGCCCTGGTTCTCCATGTCGGGGGCCCCTCTTGGATCTATCGGGCGCACTTTTGTAGATATTAGGTGTACATCAGCAGCACAGTCCCAGTTCTCCATGCCGGGGCTTGTCTTGGATCTTTGGGACCTTTTTTAGTAGATATCAGGTGAACGTCAGCAAACAAGGCCCCAGTTCTCCATGTTGGGGTCCCTCTTGGATCTATTGGACCTTCTTTAGTAGCTATCAGGTGTAAGTCAGCAGCACAGTCCTGGTTCTTCGTGTTGGGGGCCCCTCTTGGATCTACTGGACCTTCTTTAGTAGATATCAGGTGCATGTCAGCAGCACGGCCCTGGTTCTCCATGTCGGGGGCCCCTCTTGGATCTACTGGACCTTCTTTAGTAGATATCAGGTGTACATCAGCAGCACAGTCCTGGTTCTCCGTGTTGGGGGCCCCTCTTGGATCTATTGGGCTTTCTGTAGTAGATATCAGGTGTATGTCAGCAGCACGACCCTGGTTCTCCATGTCGGGGCCCCTCTCTGACATTCCTTAGTAGATATCAGGCATACGTCAGCAGCACGGCCTCCCGCGGTGTGAGAACGCAGCGCCCCAATTCTGATTCACACTCTTATTTCCAGCATCGGTCTGACGTCAGACGGATACAGCAGAATAATTATCTATAGACACATTCTGGAAATAACTTATCACATGGAAGAGTGTCTTATATCCAGATATGAAGAGTGTTATCCATGAGCCTCCGGCTGGAAATAAAACATATTTAACATTTTTTATTATTCAGCGTAATTTATCCCTCCTGAAGGTGAAAAAGGATTTATTTATATTCAGCAACACCATGGGGGGAGGGGGTCTATTTATATAAAAAAAAAAAATGGCATAGATATTCATCCAGCCAAACTTCATGTGCGTTCCTTCTGTGTGAACTAAGCAGCAAACTCGAAGGTTCTTTGGTTATTTTCTCTTCAGGTCGAATGTTCCTCAACTAATATTGTCAATGTAAGTAAAGACAGGTTCAATCATATACAATAGTGAATTGGGAAAATGCTACATTATGGCCACTAGATGGAGCTGAGGATCATAGGAAAGAAATACATTTTTAATAAGAAGAGATACAATGTAACAATTCAAAAGTGTGCTGTTTTTGTTCAGAATTGAGTATTAGGGATAGGTTCACACCTGGCGTGTCGGGGAATGAGCGCAAAATGACGCGCTTTCCCGACACACACACAGAAACGCGTTGCCCTTTAGCAGCCGCACGGTGGTTATTGGCACCCCTGTGCATCTGCAAACGCCTGCGATTTTTATAAAAGGGACATACAATCAGACACAGAGGTTGGACTTGCGTCTTTTTTCAACCTCACCTATTATGTAACTATGCAAGGACTTCTTTTCTGCGTGCGCGGGGCAGGGCATCGCAATAAATGGGCTGTCCCCACATGCGACACGCGGGAATGCACAAAAAAATGCGTGCCGCTCAGTCGCACCTGTATGGCGTGAACCGCACCTAAAGCAGAAATTGCGTCACCCGTTCCCTTCTAAACATGGTAAGCACCCGATAAATGCCGGGTCCTCAGTCCACGCCGTTTATCATGGATTTGAGAATTGATTGGGCTGAATGTGAGAAATCTAAGAGGTCTATTAATAAAATTAGCAGTCTGTGTGGCCATCTAGTGACCATAATGTGGCATTTTCCTGATTGAGGTACTTCAGAAAAAATATTGCATTATGGCCACTAGATGGCGCTTCTGATAAGAAATACTCCTATTACACAAAATATGGCGACTTTTCATCACGGCTCTGTGAATCTTTGTCACTTTTTTTTTTTAATAATAATTAGACTGCTAAGTGTGAATGGTCTGTGTACAGTACGTCTTTGTGGCAAAATACTGCTAAATAACAATTTTATCAAACATTTATTTGTATTGATCCCCTATTTCCAATGATCCTCAATTTCTATCAGTCCCCTATTTCCATTGATCTTCAATTTCTATCAGTCCCCTATTTCTACTGATCCCCTGTTTTCGATTGATCCTCTATTTCTATCAATTACCTATTTCTATCAATCCCCATGTCTATTGATCTCCAATTTCTACTGATTCCGTATTTCTATTAATCATCTATTTCTCTCCACTTTTTCCACTGATGCTCTATTCCTATTGGTTTCCTATTTCTATCAATCCGTTCATTTTATCGATCTCCTATTGCCTTATTTCTAGCTTTCTCCTATTTCAATTGATCCTCTGTTGTCTATTGATCCTCTATTTCCATTGTTCCTCCATTTTTTATTAATCCCCAATTTCTATCAATTACCTTTTTCTATTGATCTCCTATTTCTACTGTTTCCCTATTTCTATGGATCTCATATCTCTATTGATCCCTTATTTCTATAAATCAACTATTTCTATCAATCCCCTATTCCCACTGATCCCACCGTTTCTATCGATACTCTATTATCATTGATTCCCTATTTCTATTGACCTCACATTTCTATTGACCCCCTATTTCTGTCAATCCCTTAATTTTATTGGTCTCCTATTTCCATTTATCTCCTATTTCCATTGATCTCTTTCTTCCATTGATCCTCTATTTTCTATTAATCCCCTATTTCTATCAATTACTTATTTCTATTGGTCTCCTATTTCTACTGATTCCCCATTTCTATTGATCCCTTATTTCTATCAATCATCTATTACTATCAACCCCCTATTCCAACTGATCCTCTGTTTCTATCGATACCCCCATTATCATTGATCCCCTATTACTATGGGCCCCCTTTTTTTCCCATCAGTTACCTATTTCTATTGATCTCCCATTTCTATCAATGCCTTCATTTTATTGCTCTCCTATTTTGATTGATCCCCCATTTCAATCGATTGCCTATTTCCACTGATAATTTTTTTTCTATTAATCCTCTATTTCTATCAACTACCTATTTCTATTAATCTCCTATTTCTACTGATTCCCTTATTTCTATCAATCATCTATTTCTATCAATCAATGTTGTTAATTGGTCCCCTATTTCTATTGATCTCCTATATCTATTAATTCCCTATTTCTATTGATCCCTTATTTCTATAAATCATCTATTTCTATCAATCCCCTATTCCCACTGATCCTCTGTTTCTTTTATCGATACCCCATTACCATTGATCCCCTATTTCTACCCATCTCTGATTTATTTCGACCTCACATTTCTATTGATCGCTTATTTTTATCAATTCCCTATTTATATCAGTTCCTATTTCTAGGATATTTTATCCATCTGCTATTTCCATCGATCTCCTTCTTCCATTGATCCTCAATTTTCACTGAACCTATATTTCCATTGATCCTCTATTTTCTATTATTTCTATCAATAACTTTTTTCTATTGATCTCCTATTTCTACTGATTCCCTATTTCTATTGATCCCTTATTTCTATCAATCATCTATTTCTATCCACCATCTATTTCTATCAATCCACTATTCCCACTGATCCTCTATTTCTATCGATATCCCATTATCATTGATCCCTTTTTCAATCGACCCCTTTTTTTTCCCCATCAGTTACTTATTTCAATTCATCTCCTATTTCCATTGATCCCTTATTTCTAGCTATCTCCTATTTCCATTAATCGCCTATTTCTATCAATCCCATATTTCCCTTAATCCTCTGCTTCCATTGATCCCCTATTGTTATTCTATTGATCCCCTATTTATATGAATCCTCTATTTCTGTCAATCATCTATTTCTATCAATCTCTTAATTCTATTGATCCCACACTGAGGTGATATGGAGATTGATAGGTGAGGAATGATTGAGATGTTTTGTGCTCCTAAAGACCAGATTCCTGATCCCTGAGATATTGATCATTTATCAGGAAACCTCCATGAATGGATCCTGACTTATTATTTTGAATTGTAGTGTTATATAAATGTTTTCTGAACCGATACAAATCCTGAGGCTGCTGTTCATGAATTGAAGAGCGAAGAACAGAAGAAGTCCAGTAGAGTCCTCGCTGGTTCCATGTGGCCCGCAAAATGTACAGAAATTGGGGCTCATCCACAAGTTCACCTTTCAGCAAGACTTTCAGAAACCCCCCCCCCCCCTAGTTCTACATCCAATGAATAGTACAAGCCAGAGCACCTCCTATCGGAAATGTTGAAGGTTCTCCTATTACAAATACAGCTGTTGGAGGTCCTCTGATTTCACATCTAGCCCTTTTCTCCCTAGCCTGACTGTCCCAGGCCCACCCCTTTCATTCATTGGATTTCAGTTCTTTCAATCATGGGGGTACAAGATCACACGTGGGCTTTACCTAAAGGAACACCTACTCCTGTAGATTGGCACCCACCCATCAAGGCATTTTGATATTTACATAATTCCTCCCGAGTGGAGTACTGAGGCGGGGCGCTGGGATGTTTTCAGGAAGCTACATACAGCCCCCTCCCATCAGCCGTGATCTGCCTGCATTGCATAGAGAAACACAGAGATCCAGTTTGATCGAAAATAAGGAATGATATAAAAATGGAAAGGTTTTAATAAAGAAACATGCTGATTGGGAGGGGGGGAAGGAGGGAACCAGGGAAGGAAAAATGTAAGGAGATTAAACTTCAGGTTTAATTGCTAAAATAATACTAAGAAGAAATGTTCTAATAGATATGGAGGATACTGAATGTGAGATGATTACCTGTTATACATGAGACGCTTGAAGTCCTGGAATAAAGTGTCCTTGTTTTTATCCAGAAACCCTTCCACCGAATAGCTGGAATTAATGAGAGATTCTATTATTACAGGACAGTGATTAGTGACACCGCTACTGACATGTCTACTGACACCGATACCGATACCAATACTGATACTGACACCTCTACCAATACCAATACTGATACTGACACCTCTGCTGACACCTCTACCAATACCTCTGCTGACACCTCTACCAATACTGATACCGATACTGACACCTCTACCAATACCGCTACTGGCACCTCTACCAATATCTCTATTGACACCTCTACCAATACTTCTACTGGCACTTCTACCAATACCACTACTAACACCTCTACTGACACTGCTACCAATACCGCTACTGATACCACTACTTGCACTCTCACCAACACCTCTACCAATACCGCTACTGACACCTCTACTGATACCGCTACTGACACCTCTACTGATACCGCTACTGACACCTCTACTGATACCGCTACTGACACCTCTACTGATACCGCTACTGACACCTCTACCAATACCGCTACTGGCACCTCTACTGATACCGCTACTGACACCTCTACTGATACCGCTACTGACACCTCTACTGATACCGCTACTGACACCTCTACTGATACCGCTACTGACACCTCTACTGATACCGCTACTGACACCTCTACCAATACCGCTATTGACACCTCTACTGATACCGCTACTGACACCTCTACCAATACCGCTACTGGCACCTCTATCAATACCACTACCAATACCGATACTGACACTTCTACTGATACCGCTACTGGCACTCTCACCAACACCGCTACTAACACCTCTACCAATACCGATACTGACACCTGTACTGATACCACTACTGGCACTCTCACCAACACCTCTACTGACACCTCTACCGATACCGCTAATGACACCTCTACTAACAGCTCCATCGACACCTCTACTAACACCTGTACGGACACCTCTACGGATATATAACTGTATTTGTACTTACGTCACATTGCCAGCGTAGTGCTTTATCCGGAAGTCGCGGTTAAACGCCATGGACTTGTCTGTTGGAGAAAGCTAGAAAACAGGGGAACACAGAGGTCATCAATATCTCACAATAAAGGGGACCTTCCACCTCCCCATATAAATATTTATAGACCCGTGGCTCACACATGAGCAGTAGGAAACCGCCTGCAAAGCCCCAAGGTTCCCCCTGCTGTTACCCTTACTTCAAATGCCGGAGCCTGCACCCCAAGCTGACTGAAGAATCGTCTCGGGTGAAGGACATCGCCGGATCTCTGGACAGGGAAGTATCCTTATAATAAAAGTCAGAAGCTACAATATTTATAGCTACTGATTTTAATTTGTATTTTTTTGGGGGGGGGGCTGGAGCTCCTCTTTAAGATTCTGTTTGTTTGAATGAATCTCAGGACAGAGTCATCTGATAAGGTTGAGGTTTCTGCTCTGATAACTCATTTAGTTCTGCAAACAATGTTTTTTTTCTGCACAGCTGAGAATAATGTAAAGCCAGATGTGTGAAATAGAGATTAGAGCACCACCTGCTGGCCCAAAGGAAAATATACTTATTATTGAGCAACATTTAATACATAATAATAAAATTAATATATATATATATATATATATATATATATATATATATATATATATATATATATATATATATAAAAAAGAAAATATTTATGAACATTTAGTAGTCCTCACCTTAGTAAAGAAACTATGTACAAAGCCATTGCACATTCCCTTTAGGTTCTGATCCTCAGGGGAAGATATTTTACTACACACAGTGTTAGGACAGGCTTGTAGTTGGAAGCCCCCCCTAACTAGGCAAAGTGGGGTACACTCCATAAAGCTGGCAGGACTCGTTGCTGGATTTCTCTACTGGGAGAATGTCCCTGAAAATGACCCTATAGACGGTGGTGAGACCTCACCTTCCTGCTGCTGTAATGAGGGTGCTTCCCCAGTTTGCTGTTCATGGACTCCAGGAAAATGGTGTCAGTGACGTCGCCCACTGTCAGACACGCCTCATCCAAGATGGAGATCATCCCTTTATGTGGCTGCTCCACCAGATCCACAATGATCTGATTGTTGAAGTAGTCAATCTAAGAGGGATCACAAAATCAGAACATAAAAAACTTTTCATCATTATAGGCAGGGATTTTTTTTTCCGAGCAATAGGTGCCAGGACTCTCCCTTTCCAAGTCGCCCCTTGTCACCTGCAACAAAAGTTCCCCCGATCAACAATAGATCCCCCCATCAACAATAGATCCCCCCATCAACAATAGGCCACCCATAATCAATAGCCCCCCGGAAACAAAATACCACATCCCCATCAACAATAGACCCCCCCATCAACAATAGGTCCCCCCATCAACAATAGGCTCACCCATCATCAATAGACCCCCCCATAATCAATAGACCCCTGCAACAACAGATCCCCCCATCAACAATAGGCCACACATAATCAATAGACCCCCGCAACAAGATACCACATCC
>JBBDGP010002540.1:7500-15000 GCA_037952835.1 Lithobates septentrionalis
TCCCCGAGGACTCTCTCCGGACAGTCCCTCAAGGCCAATGGCTTCAAAATGTCCGAGGCCATGACCCTTGAGTGCAGCTCACGCCGACCCATAGAGCCTACCTCAAGAGCAGTTATCCGCCACTGCCTCAGTACCTTCAATGCCTGCGGGACGTAAGATGGGAGATACCCATGCGATCTGCGCAGATCACCAGGCCTCCCCCCATCCTCCCACTCACTCAGGAACAGCAAGAGCCAGCCCTTGCATGAGCGCTCCCACAGCGAAGGCCCGTCCACAAAGATGGACTGGAGGTTGAACTTTACAAACACGACGGTGAAGAACACCACCGGATTGACCATGTCCAACCCCCCATGCCTCCGCTGCCGGTACGTGACCTCCCTCTTGATCAAGTTTAGTCTGTTTCCCCACAAAAGCAGGAAGAACAGACTCATGATTCGAGCATAGAGAGATGCTGGCAATAGACAAACGTAGCTGACATAGAGAAACTCCGGCAGCAAGTATGTTTTAATCAGGCTCACCCTTTCCCTCAACGTCAGCTTCCAGCCTTTCCAGGCGTTCACTTTCCGAGACGCACCAACCAACCTGCTCTCCCAGTTTAGTTTGGGATAATCTTCCGGGCCAAAAATGATGCCTAAAATTTTGACTTTTGGCTGGGGCACCGGGAAAACGTCCGGGAGGGCAAACTGCTCACCCTCCCTTCCCAACCAGAGAACTTCACTCTTCTCCCAGTTGACGAGCGACCCTGATGCCTCAGAGTAGCCTCCAATCTGTGTTTCCACAAACTGGGCCTCCTCTCGGCTAGACACCACCACCGAGACATCATCCGCATAGGCGACAACTCTCACTGCCAGATCTGAGCCACTGCAAGGCTCCACCGGGACCCCCCTCAGACGCCCGCAGTCAAGCCTCTTCACAAAGGGATCTACCGCAAAGACGTAGAGAAGGGGACTCAGCGGGCAACCCTGCCTGACACCAGAGTCCACAGGAAAGCAGGGACCCGACCAACCATTGACAAGGGGGAAGCTCTCAGCCCCCCTGTACAAGACCTCAAGCCAATTTACAAATTGGTCAGGCAGGCCGTATTTTCTCAGAAGAAGCCAGAGATACTCATGGCTCACCCGATCAAAAGCCTTTGCCTGATCTAATGCCAGCAGATACTGCCCATCCCCCGTTGCCCTGCACCTCTCCACAGCCTCCCGGACGCTCAGGACAGCACTAAATGTGCTACGGCCAGGAACTGCACAGTGCTGGGAGACTGACAGTAACTTGTCAGCAACAGCTGACATACGCGAAAATAATATCTTTGCCAGTATCTTCCTATCCGTAGTTAGAAGGGCGATGGGCCGCCAATTCTCAATGACGGACGAATCTTTCCCCTTTGACAGGAGGATCAGTGCTGACCTTCTCATCGAGGGAGGCAACAGGCCATTGGCCAAACACTCGCAAAATACCTCCCTCAGAAGAGGGGCCAAGAGACCCTTGAAGGTTTTATAGAACTCCGCCGTGAACCCATCAGGCCCAGGCGACTTCTTTGGTGACAATGAGTCAATGGCCTGTTCGACTTCAGCAACTGAAATCTCTTCCTTCAAAGAGTCAGGGAGGTCAGACCCCGCGCGAAGCGGAGTCTCATCAAGGAAGTCCCTGACTTTCTCCATATCTAAAGGCTTCTTCTTCAGGAGGTCCGAAAAGTGGTCCCCGATGACACCCAGGATCCCCGACTTGGACCGTACCAGTGATCCGGAGGAGTCCCTCAGGCCATGTACGACCTTCGAACTCACCGCCTCACCACAGCTCTTGTAGGGATCCGGGGAGGAAAACTTCCCGTAATCCCTCTCAAGGACCAGGGAGGCGAGACGGTCGTACTGACACTCCCTCATCTGAAGCTTCAGATCAGATATCTGCTCCTGAGGGCCCCCAAAGGAAATCAGGTCATCTAAACGCCTGCGCAACCTCTGGTAGGCCAGGTACTTAGAACTTGCCCGGTACCTAGAGACCCTACGGAAAAAGCCTTCCGACCTCTTCTTCACTACTTCCCACCATTCCTGGCGGGAGCAGCCGCTCTCAAGGAGCGAGGCCTGTTCCGTAAGGAAGGTCTCATAGGCTTCCCTGACTTCAGAGTCCTCGAGCAGCGACCCATTCAGTCGCCACAAACCCTTACCTTTCTGGGGGGTCTCGGCAACATTCAGAGTCACAGATACCATACAGTGATCAGAGAACTCCACCGCATGCAGCACCGGAGCCGCAAAGGCAGAGTCCCCCTTCAAAAAAAACCTGTCTAATCTACTCTTACAACTGCCTCGGGAGTAGGTGAAACCCGTGTGATTGGGGAGGCG
The DNA here is from genome assembly GCA_037952835.1 of Lithobates septentrionalis. Taxonomy (NCBI): domain Eukaryota; kingdom Metazoa; phylum Chordata; class Amphibia; order Anura; family Ranidae; genus Lithobates; species Lithobates septentrionalis. The sequence goes on from JBBDGP010002540.1 coordinate 9,834, forward strand.
GCAAACGTGCGCATCCACCAATCCGGCTTCCCTCACTATAGTATTCAGAAAAATACTATCATATCCCAGGGGGCCAGAGGCACCTGCCCGATCCTTTGATCTGGTGATCATGTTAAAATCACCGCCAAAGACCACCTGCTGGGACGTAAAAAGGTAGGGCTTGACCATCGTAAGGAGGCTCTTCCTGTCCCTCTTGGACTGGGGACCGTAAAAGTTGATGAGCCTAAGGAATTGCCCCCTCACGACGGCGTCCACCACCAGACACCTACCAGTCTCCACCTCAATTACTCGTCGGCAAGCCACCGGACCAGTCTTAAAAAGGACCGCAACTCCACTGCAGGGCTCGGCCGCAAGAGACCAGAGGGAGGGCCCACACCTCCACTCCCTCTTTGCCAAATGCACCTCTGCCACTGATGCCAGCCAGGTCTCTTGCAAAAATAAAATGTCAGCCTCAATCTGGCTGAGAAAAGTGAAGGCCGCAAAGCGAGCCGCCACAGAACGAACACTCGCGACGTTAATTGTCGCAAGACGTATTGGAGAGGGTACTGCCATCCTTAGTAATTGAATGGTTTGCATTCTCCTCTGTTACCCAACACCTAACACTCTTCGCTACCCTCAGAGTCCGTGAAGAACCAGTAGCGGTTACGGAGGTCCAGGGGGGGGACCCCATCCACTACTGGCACCTTCCGCTTCCGCTTCTTTTTATTAGTTTTTTTCCTGGTCCAACCTTCCTCCAGGACCTCCCTCCCACCATCGTCCTCCGAGCGCCCCTCACTTGAGGCCTCGTTCTGCCGCTTGAAAGGGCCCTTGCCGGGGCCAGAAGTGTCCATCCGGTCCTGCTCGGCAGAATCAAGGGGGGGACGGGATGGACCAGGGACAGGGGAGGGGACAACGGGCACAGGAAGGGAAGGGGACGGGGAAGGGGGGGCAGGGGAAACAGGAACAGACAAAGGAGAGGGAAGGGGAGAAGACGGGGCCGGGGCAGGGGAAGGCAGATGGGCAGAGTCCCCAGGGACCCTCCCCCCAGATGGTTTTGGGGGACCCACAGGGGTTGTCCTGACCCCAGGACCCCTAGAGGCCCTAGGTGCCGGCACCGGAGGGGCCGGCTTACTAGCACCAGGCGCAGCCGGAGCTGCCACATCCCCCTGTCTGCGCCTGTTCACCCTCTGCCTTTGCGGGCGAGGGTCAGGGCCAGGGGGGCCCGGCTGAGTCCCACCCGGACCTGCGGGACCAGCAGCTGGCACCGACCCCCCCTCCTCCTGCCCCCCAGCTTGACCAGGTCCACAACCTTCTGACCCATACCCACGGAAGGCCTTCGGGCACCGGCTAAAGGGGTGACCCAGTTCCCCACACAGGTTACACACGATAAGCCTGCAGGTGTCCGGCGAGTGCCCGAAGCCATTGCACCTCACGCAGCGTGGCATAGTACAATCTGCGCTGAGGTGCGCCGGGCTACCGCATTTAAAGCAGCGCCGAGGCTGGCCAGGGTAGAACACCAAGATCCTGTCCCGACCGATAAAGGCACTGCCGGGGACATGGGTGACACTGTTGCCTAGCCTTTTCAGGCGGATCTTGGCTGTCCACGCCCCCGTCCAAACCCCACGCTCGTCCAACACTTTTCTTAGCGGACTCTGCAGCTGCCCGTACCGCCCGAGCCAGGTCATTATATCCTCGGGCGGCAAAGACTCATTTCTCACGAGTACTGTCAGGGTCTTCACCTCCTCCTGGCGGGACAGAGGGATGACCCTTACACTCTTCCAGGGGTCTGATTTCCTCACGATCTCATAAACGGTCAGGAACATTTCCATCGAGACAGAGGAAACGAAACTAATATCGAACTCCCTGGAGTTTGTGGGGTGTATTACGGCAAAGAGGTCCGAAACCTTGAACCTCAATGCCAACACCCAGTCGATAATCTGTCCACGGGTAGGGCACTGCCCCGCCCCTTCCCATTTTAGCTGTACCACGTTACGTCTCCTTCTCTCCGGACCCCCTGTACCCCTTGACCAGGCACCACCGCCCTGTGCCTGGTCTGCCGGGGGGGCCCTAAAATTCTGGGCCCCGAACCGACCATACAGGGGGGCCAGAGGGACACTGGCACCAGCCACCTGGGCAAAGGACCTCCCTTCCTTCAGGGCAGTCAGAAGGCCCGCCTCCTGTGGCTGGTCAAGCAAACCCGGGGCAGGAGGGGGACCCCCCGCAGGGATGTCATCTCCCACAGACCCCTCCTCACCCGCACCCACCACACTCTGGGGTTGAGAACCCCCACCCTGCCTCCCCTCCTTCCTCCTCACCACTTGGGGCGGAGGCGCACCAGGGGTTTCCCCCAAGATGGCCGCCAGCTGACTGTCACCTAAGTTGTCCCAGTCTGTTGGGACAGCATCACCTTCCCCACCCACCTCCATCTCAGACTGGCCACCCGCACCACCTTGGGAGCCCTCCAACTGCCTTATGAAGGAGAGAGCCGGGCACTCCTCCTGCAGCGCCTCCATCCGGCTCTCTCCCCACTCCACGGAACGTTGGGCTGCTGGCAGCCCCTCCTCAGATCTTACCACACCATCCTCTACCACTTCCTGGACAGGGTGCGGGCCGGAAGTCGCGGCAGACGCGGACCGGAAGTGGCCCGAATCCACCGCCAGCGGCACCTCCGGCAAGCCCGCCCCCTCCGGCTCCGCCCCCAACTCGCGGGACACGCCTGCCGCGGCTCCGGCGCCATCAGCCTCTGCAGGGACGCTCAGAGCCTGTGGATCTCGGGATGATCCATCCACATCCTCCTCCCTCCTCCCACCACCCTCAACCACCACCTCCTCCCCCCTCACCGCAACATCACCCACCACCACCACCAAAGTCTCTGTGGAAAGCAATCCACTTGTCATCCCCTCCCCCTCGGCGTGCTCTGGTGCAGCGGCCGCCATCTTGGCAGGTCCGCTCTGCACATGCTGCTGAGCACACGCTGGGTTCACAGGGGGTTTGCAAACAGCAGTCCCGGCAGTCCCTTCAGGCTTTACAGCCTCCTCCACCGCACCATCCGCTCGAGCCACTTGGACGCTGACAGGGGCTTTCAGCCTAGCAGCGGCCAGTGGCTTCAGTAGCACTACCGGCTTTAAACCTGCCCTGGCCCCACCAACCAATCCCGTCTCCTGTGAGACTGGATCATCGGGTACCCTACCCGGATCTGCCTGCGTCCCTGCCACAGACGCAGGCTGGGTGACAACAGCGATCCGGGGACCCTCCTCAGCCTCACAAGCGGGGATCGTACCTGGTTGGGGGGCTGCACCACCACTGGCCTGCGCTGCCTCCACCGACGGCTCCATCACCGGCTCTGCTCCATCCTGCAGGGGCTGCTGGGAGGGACCTCCCCGCCTCACAGCCTGGGTTCCCTCCTGGCTGGCCTTCCGGATTTCCCGGCGCACCTCCAGGCAAAACCCCCTCTCTCCAACTCCTCGCTCACAGAGCCCATCAATAAGGTCCCAGTCACGGGCGCACTGCTCCTTCAGGGCTTCTATGGCCTCCCGGAATTCCCGTCTCCTAGAACTGTTCGTTCTGTCCCTCCTATTCCGCAGGTCCGAGAGGACCTCCATCTTTCGGCAGAAGGCCACCGATGCCTTGTGGATAAGGCCCTTTACCCGAGCCCTCCTCTTTCTGGTCCTGGATGGGTCCTCACCCGGCTGGGCCCGGGTCCAGTCGGACAGGATCGACTGCGTCCCCAGAAAAAGCCTTTCCTCCCGGGCTAGATTTTTCAGACCCGGGATGGTCTGGACATCCCCAGGCCGGGCCAGCTGCCCCGGTCCTGGGCTGGAGGAGGCCATCACTCCCCCTCTCTCCAAAGCACTGGTTCTCCCTGGGAGCTCAGTAGCACACAACCTCCTTCCTCAGAATTACCGCGGCTACTGACACCAGACTTGCCCTCCAATAGATCCTCGTTAAAGGATTTAAAGTGTACTCATTCCAATTACAGGGCCTCGAAAGAGTCCTGTATTGTTATTTTTCGTCACTACCTCCCCGAGTCGGGAGTGGGTAATTTGCGCGCCTGCTGCCTTCCTTGGATGTGGTAGCCGTTTCTCAGGCTCCCTCTCCGGAATCGAACCCTGATTCCCCGTTACCCGTGGTCACCATGGTAGGCGCAGAAAGTACCATCGAAAGTTGATAGGGCAGACATCCGAATGTATCGTCGCCGTCACGGGGACGTGCGATCGGCCCGAGGTTATCTAGAGTCACCAAAGCGGCCGGGGAAGGGGCCGGAGCCCCCGGGCCCCCGGATTGGTTTTGGTCTGATAAATGCACGCATCCCTGGGGGTCAGCGCTCGTCGGCATGTATTAGCTCTAGAATTACCACAGTTATCCAAGTAACAGATGGAGCGATCAAAGGAACCATAACTGATTTAATGAGCCATTCGCAGTTTCACTGTACCGGCCGTGTGTACTTACACGTGCATGGCTTAATCTTTGAGACAAGCATATGCTACTGGCAGGATCAACCAGGTAGCCCGTCGTCGGTCGGACAGCTTTCCCCCCCGGGGGGGGGAGAGGGCTGAGGGCCGTGGGCCGGGGTCGGGCGGCCGGCCGCCTCGCCGCAGGGGGCGACCCTCGGGAGGCGGCCGGGCCCGGGGGCGACGCTTCCGTGGGGTGGAAGAGGCGGCGGGGAGGAGGGAGGATCGGCCGAAGCCTCCCCCCTCGCCCGTCGGCCTCGACGTCGCGCTCTCCCGCGGCCGGTCCGCGGGAGGGTGCCTTGCTCGAGGTACCGGGGCTGTCGGAGGTCAACTGCGCTCGGCCGCCGGGGCCCCGGAGCCGGCCTGGGCGAAGGGAGGGGCGTCCGGGAACGGTCCGTCGAGACCTCCCGGTCGGCACCCTCGGCCTCGCCCGGCGCGACCCCGCCGCCGGCGGCGTCCTTCTGACCGGCCTAATTCTCCTTCGGGTCCTGGCAGACTCACCGTCGGGGTCCGCGGGGGCGATCGGAGGACCACCCCGGGCGGGGTGGCGGGTCTCCTCCGGCCCCGCGACCAACCGGGGGACCCGTCGCCGGTGCGGCGGGTCGACCGCGGAAGCCTTCCCCGGGCGGACGGGAGGGGGGGTGGAGGCGCCCCTGGCGGTCCGCGACCTCCGGGGCCGGGTCCTGGGCGCTCCTTCCCCTCCCCGCCGGGAGGCGGTGGGCATCATCGGTCCGAGC
>JBBDGP010002540.1:27500-35000 GCA_037952835.1 Lithobates septentrionalis
TCTGAAGCTTCAGATCAGATATCTGCTCCTGAGGGCCCCCAAAGGAAATCAGGTCGTCTAAACGCCTGCGCAACCTCTGGTAGGCCAGGTACTTAGAACTTGCCCGGTACCTGGAGACCCTACGGAAAAAGCCTTCCGACCTCTTCTTCACTACTTCCCACCATTCCTGGCGGGAGCAGCCGCTCTCAAGGAGCGAGGCCTGTTCCGTAAGAAAGGTCTCATAGGCTTCCCTGACTTCAGAGTCCTCGAGCAGCGACCCATTCAGTCGCCACAAACCCTTCCCTTTCTGGGGGGTCTCGGCAACATTCAGAGTCACAGATACCATACAGTGATCGGAGAACTCCACCGCATGCAGCACAGGAGCCGCAAAAGCAGAGTCCCCCTTCAAAAAAAACCTGTCTAGCCTACTCTTACAGCTACCTCTGGAGTAGGTGAACCCCGTGTGATTGGGGAGGCGGCAAACGTGCGCATCCACCAATCCGGCTTCCCTTACTATGGTATTCAGAAAGATGCTATCATATCCCAGGGGGCCAGAGGCACCTGCCCGATCCTTTGATCTGGTGATCATATTAAAATCACCGCCAAAGACCACCTGCTGGGACGTAAAAAGGTAGGGCTTGACCATCGTGAGGAGGCTCTTCCTGTCCCTCTTGGACTGGGGACCGTAAAAATTGATGAGCCTAAGGAATTGCCCCCTCACGACGGCGTCCACCACCAGACACCTACCAGTCTCCACCTCAATTACTCGTCGGCAAGCCACCGGACCAGTCTTAAAAAGGACCGCAACTCCACTGCAGGGCTCGGCCGCAAGAGACCAGAGGGAGGGCCCACACCTCCACTCCCTCTTTGCCAAATGCACCTCCGCCACCGATGCCAGCCAGGTCTCTTGCAAAAACAAAATGTCAGCCTCAATCTGGCTGAGAAAAGTGAAGGCCGCAAAGCGAGCCGCCACAGAACGAACACTCGCGACGTTAATTGTCGCAAGACGTATTGGAGAGGGTACCGCCATCCTTAGTAATTGAATGGTTTGCATTCTCCTCTGTTACCCTACACCTAACAATCCTCACTCTCCTCTGTGTCTGTAAAAAACCAGTAGCGGTTGCGGAGGTCTAGAGGAGCGTCCCCCGCTACTGGAACCTTTCTCTTTCTTTTTTTGTTTTTCTTTTTAGTTTTGACCCAACCTTCCTCCTCTTGGGACACCAAACCACCATCCTCCTCGGAGCGCCCACTAGAGGCCTCCTTGAGACGCTTCAAAAGGCCCTTGCCGGGCCCCGAAGTGTCCATTTGATCCTGATCTAAGTCAGGCGGAGGACAGGAAGGACCTGGGGTGGGAGAGACAACAGACGGGGGAGGGGGGGGGGACAGGGGAGGGGAGACAGGGGAAGCAAAAACAGACAGCTGGGAGGGGGGGGGAGATGGGACAGGGCCAGGAGACACATGAACAGAAAGAGGAGCCCCCGGGCCTTTCCTCCTGGATGGTATTGGGGGACCCGTAGGTCTCAACTGGGTACCCCCGGGAGCCACATTAGCCCCAGGACCTTTCGAGGCCCTGGGCACTGGCACCGGGCGGACAGGCCTAACAACCTCAGGGGGGGCAGGGGCCACCACATTCCCCTGCCTCCGCCTGCCTGCCCTCTGCCTCTGTGGGAGAGGGTCCGGAGGGCCTGACTGGACCCCAGAACCCTCGGGACCAGCCGTTGGCACCGACCCTCCACCCTCCTGCCCCCTTGCTTGACCAGCACCACACTCCTCTGACCCATACCCTCGGAAGGCCTTCGGGCACCGGCTAAAGGGGTGACCCAGTTCCCCGCACAGGTTGCAAACTATCAACCTGCACGTGTCCGGCGAGTGCCCGAAGCCATTGCACCTCACGCAGCGTGGCATGGTGCAATCTGCGCTGAGGTGCGCCGGGCTGCCGCACTTGAAACAGCGCCGAGGCTGGCCGGGGTAGAAGACCAGGATCCTGTCCCTGCCAATGAAGGCACTGCCAGGGACATGTGTAACGCTGTTTCCCTGCCTTTTCAGGCGGATCCTGGCCGACCAAGCCCCAGTCCATACCCCACGCTCGTCCAAACCCTTCTTTAATGGACTCTGCAGCTGCCCGTACCGCCCGAGCCAGGTCATTATATCCTCGGGCGGCAAAGACTCGTTTCTCACGAGTACTGTCAGGGTTTTCACCTCCTCTTGGCGGGACAGAGGGACAACCCTGATACTCTTCCAGGGATCTGATTTCCTTAAAATCTCATAAATGGTAAGAAACAATTCCATTGAGATCAAGGAGACGAAGCTGATATCGAATTCCCTGGAGTTTGTAGGGTGAATTACAGCGAAGAGATCTGAAACTTTGAACCTCATCGCCAACACCCAGTCGATAATCTGACCTCTCGTGGGGCACTGCCCTGCCCCTTCCCACTTTAGCTGTACCACATTACGTCTCCTCCTCTCCGGACCCCCTGTACCCCTTGACCAGGCACCACCGTCCTGCGCCTGGTCTGCCGGCGGGGCCCGAAAATTCTGGGCCCCAAACCGGCCATACAGGGGGGCCAGAGGGACACTGGCACCAGCCACCTGGGCAAAGGACCTCCCTTCCTTCAGGGCTGTCAGAAGGCCCGCCTCCTGAGGCTGGTCAAGCGTTGTACCCGGGGCAGGAGGAGGACCCCCCACAGAGCTGGCACCACCCACAGCCCCGCCCCCAACTGAACCACCCTGGGGTTGAGAACCCCCGACTGCACCACCCTGGGGTTGAGAACCCCTAACTTGCCTCCCCTCCTTCCTCCTCACCACCTGAGGAGGTCCACATGGGTCATCCCCCAGGATGGCAGCTATCTGACTGCCCTGCAAGCTGTCCCAATCAGCAGGGACAGCTTCTCCACTTTCCACCACCTCCATCCCAGCCTGGCCCTCAGCAGGCTCCTGGGAGCCTTCCAACGTTTTTATGAAAGCCAGCGCTGGGCAATCCTCCCGCAGCACCCCCATCCTACTATCCCCCCAACCAGCTGTCTGCTGACCTGCCATCAGACTCTCCTCCGATTCTTCCATGCCATCACCCAGCACTTCCGGGACGGGCCGCGGACCGGAAGTCCCCGGGGTCTCAGACCGGAAGTGACACCGAGACACCTCCGGCGGCTCTCCCGGCAAACCCGCCCCTTCCGGCTCCACGTCCAACCCGCGGGACCCGCCCCCCTCTGCTCCGGGACTATCTGATGGTGCCTGGGCAGCGGGAAGATGTGGAGCAGCACCCGCCTCCACAGCAGCCTCGGACGCAGCCAAGCCATCCCCTCCCTCCATCCCAGCACCTGCCTCCACCACCACATCCTCCCCCATAGCCACCACAATACTCGAGTCCACCCCCGGAGTCTCTGCAAGGAGTCCAGAGGGATCCCGCCCCTCCCCCTCAGCGTGTGTCAGTGCAGCGGCCGCCATCTTGGCAGGTCCGCCCTGCACTGCAAGGACACACGCCGGGTTCACTGGGGTACACTGGGGATCAACAGTCCCAGGCTGTTTAGCAGCCAGCGTCTCTCCTGAACAGGCCTTCGGTTTAGGGAGCGGCAAAGGTGATAGCACCACCACCGGTTTCCTGACCACCATCTTGCACTCACCAGACACACTCACCACCTGCCGTGCTGCTTCCTCGGGTGCCCTACCCAGCTCTACCTGTTCCCCAGCCTCCGCTTCAGGCTGGGCTGACACAGGGAGCTGGGGACCCTCCACAGACTCACATGCAGGGGCCGTGCCTGGCTGGGAGGTTTCCACACCGCCGCCGGTCTCCACTGCACCATTCACTTCAGACTCCTCCAGGTCTGGCTCACATCCTCCTGCCTCCATCAGCGAGGTCCTCAGGGAAAGCTGACTCCCACGTCTGGCAGCCTGAGTACCCTCCTGGCTGGCCCTCCGAATTTCTCTCCTGACTTCCAGGCAGAAGCCTCGCTCGCCAATACCTCTCTCGCACAAGCCGTTTATGGAATCCCAATCCAGGGCACATTGCGCTTTAAGGAGATCTATGGCCTCCTTATACTCCTTTCTCTTAGAGCTATTCGCTCGGTCTCTCCTGTTACGAAGATCGGAGAGAACCTCCATCTTTCTGCGGAAGGCAAGGGACGCCTTCTGTATAAGCCCCTTAACCTTCGCTCTCCGCTTCCGTGTTCTTGAGGGATCTTCCCCTGGCTGAGCCCGGGTCCAATCGGACAGGTCAAACTGAGTCCCCAAAAAGAGCTTCTCCTCCCTGGACAGATCTTTTAATCCAGGGATGGAACGGACGTCTCCAGGCCGGGCCAGCTGCCCCGGACCTGGGCTTGAGGAGGCCATCCTTCCCCCTCTCCTTCAGCACTCTCTGGATCCTGAGGAGCACCAGCAGCACACGTCCTGCTCCCTCGCTGTCTGGAGCTGGAATTACCGCGGCTGCTGGCACCAGACTTGCCCTCCAATAGATCCTCGTTAAAGGATTTAAAGTGTACTCATTCCAATTACAGGGCCTCGAAAGAGTCCTGTATTGTTATTTTTCGTCACTACCTCCCCGAGTCGGGAGTGGGTAATTTGCGCGCCTGCTGCCTTCCTTGGATGTGGTAGCCGTTTCTCAGGCTCCCTCTCCGGAATCGAACCCTGATTCCCCGTTACCCGTGGTCACCATGGTAGGCGCAGAAAGTACCATCGAAAGTTGATAGGGCAGACATCCGAATGTATCGTCGCCGTCACGGGGACGTGCGATCGGCCCGAGGTTATCTAGAGTCACCAAAGCGGCCGGGGAAGGGGCCGGAGCCCCCGGGCCCCCGGATTGGTTTTGGTCTGATAAATGCACGCATCCCTGGGGGTCAGCGCTCGTCGGCATGTATTAGCTCTAGAATTACCACAGTTATCCAAGTAACAGATGGAGCGATCAAAGGAACCATAACTGATTTAATGAGCCATTCGCAGTTTCACTGTACCGGCCGTGTGTACTTACACGTGCATGGCTTAATCTTTGAGACAAGCATATGCTACTGGCAGGATCAACCAGGTAGCCCGTCGTCGGTCGGACAGCTTTCCCCCCCGGGGGGGGGAGAGGGCTGAGGGCCGTGGGCCGGGGTCGGGCGGCCGGCCGCCTCGCCGCAGGGGGCGACCCTCGGGAGGCGGCCGGGCCCGGGGGCGACGCTTCCGTGGGGTGGAAGAGGCGGCGGGGAGGAGGGAGGATCGGCCGAAGCCTCCCCCCTCGCCCGTCGGCCTCGACGTCGCGCTCTCCCGCGGCCGGTCCGCGGGAGGGTGCCTTGCTCGAGGTACCGGGGCTGTCGGAGGTCAACTGCGCTCGGCCGCCGGGGCCCCGGAGCCGGCCTGGGCGAAGGGAGGGGCGTCCGGGAACGGTCCGTCGAGACCTCCCGGTCGGCACCCTCGGCCTCGCCCGGCGCGACCCCGCCGCCGGCGGCGTCCTTCTGACCGGCCTAATTCTCCTTCGGGTCCTGGCAGACTCACCGTCGGGGTCCGCGGGGGCGATCGGAGGACCACCCCGGGCGGGGTGGCGGGTCTCCTCCGGCCCCGCGACCAACCGGGGGACCCGTCGCCGGTGCGGCGGGTCGACCGCGGAAGCCTTCCCCGGGCGGACGGGAGGGGGGGTGGAGGCGCCCCTGGCGGTCCGCGACCTCCGGGGCCGGGTCCTGGGCGCTCCTTCCCCTCCCCGCCGGGAGGCGGTGGGCATCATCGGTCCGAGCGTGAGGCGTCCTGAGAACGTGGCACTCTGAAAATCACCTCCTCACATATATCCGCAGCAACCTTTCCCGGAGCCCTCCCTCCCCGAAAATAGTTCCGGGCCGGAAGGGGGGATCAGAGCGAAATCCGTCCGGGCTCCTGGAACTCCCTCCCGGCCTCGGCGGGCAAATCCGACCTCATACGCGACCTCCGCGCTTTTTGGCCAGGAAAAACGGCAAAGACACCAATGTCCAGCTTGGAACGGCTGGTCAGCTTGGCTTTGGCCGCGCGCGCCGGGGAAAGCCGCCGACTCTCTGGAGCGCTCCGCCGGCCTCAGACCGAGCCGAGGGCGGGGTAAGGCGGCAAACTCTCTGGAGCGCTCCTCCGGCCTCGGACCCGGCCGCGAGCCGGGAAAGGCGGCAAACTCTCTGGAGCGCTCCGTCGGCCTCGGACCCGGCCGAGGGCCGGGGAAGGCGGCAAACTCTCTGGAGCGCCGGACCGGCTTGGGACCCGGACTCGAGCCCCGCGGAGGGAGGAAAGGAAGACGAACGCTCAAGTCCAAGTGGTCAGCTTGGCCGTAGGCTTCGCTTTAGCGGACGTTGGAGAACATTCATCCCGGTTAGGTGCGGTCGTCGCCGGTCACCCCCGGCTGCCTTACCATGGGTCCTGGACGGTTCCTGGAGCCTCGTGGACACCCCGGACCTTCGCGGTTACCCATGCCCGTGCGGTTAGCGGACGTTGGGACACCTTTAATCCCGGTTAAGTGCGGTCATCGCCGGTCACCCCTGGCAGGTCTACCATGGGTCCTGGACGGTTCCTGGAGCCTCGTGGACACCCCGGACCTTCGCGGTTACCCATGCCCGTGCGGTTAGCGGACGTTGGGACACCTTTAATCCCGGTTAAGTGCGGTCATCGCCGGTCACCCCTGGCAGGTCTACCATGGGTCCTGGACGGTTCCTGGAGCCTCGTGGACACCCCGGACCTTCGCGGTTACCCATGCCCGTGCGGTCAGCGGACGTTGGGACACCTTTAATCCCGGTTAAGTGCGGTCATCGCCGGTCACCACTGGCAGGTCTACCATGGGTCCTGGACGGTTCCTGGAGCCTCGTGGACACCCCGGACCTTCGCGGTTACCCATGCCCGTGCGGTTAGCGGACGTTGGGACACCTTTAATCCCGGTTAAGTGCGGTCATCGCCGGTCACCACTGGCAGCCTCACCATGGGTCCTGGACGGTTCCTGGAGCCTGCTAGACCCTCCGGACCTTCGCGGTTACCCATGCCCGGGCGGTCAGCGGACGTTGGGACACCTTTAATCCCGGTTAGGTGCGGTCATCGCCGGTCACCCCTGGCAGGTCTACCATGGGTCCTGGACGGTTCCTGGAGCCTCGTGGACACCCCGGACCTTCGCGGTTACCCATGCCCGTGCGGTCAGCGGACGTTGGGACACCTTTAATCCCGGTTAAGTGCGGTCATCGCCGGTCACCACTGGCAGGTCTACCATGGGTCCTGGACGGTTCCTGGAGCCTCGTGGACACCCCGGACCTTCGCGGTTACCCATGCCCGTGCGGTTAGCGGACGTTGGGACACCTTTAATCCCGGTTAAGTGCGGTCATCGCCGGTCACCACTGGCAGCCTTACCATGGGTCCTGGACGGTTCATGGAGCCTGCTAGACCCTCCGGACCTTCGCGGTTACCCATGCCCATGCGGTCAGCGGACGTTGGGACATCTTTAATCCCGGTTAGGTGCGGTCATCGCCGGTCACCCCTGGCAGGTCTACCATGGGTCCTGGACGGTTCCTGGAGCCTGCTAGACCCTCCGGACCTTCGCGGTTACCCATGCCCGGG
>JBBDGP010002540.1:45000-47500 GCA_037952835.1 Lithobates septentrionalis
TCCATCTCCGTCCCGCAATCCGCCCCCTGGGGACACAGAACACCGGAAAACGCGGAAGCTTCCGACCGGAAGTGACCCGCGGGGTCAACTTCCGTTTCCGGATTGTCTTTCACTTCCGGTCCGGCGATCCTCACCCCAGGCGCGGCCCCGCCCTCTACCTTTGCGTCACCCCTCCCCACTGAACTTCTATTGGCCCCAGTCTGAGTAGGAACGCCCCCCCTCCCGCGGGAAGACGGCGTTCCCTTCCCACTGTCCGCCATTACAGTAACTTTACCAGAGGTCTTGCCACCGGCCACCACTACATTCGCCATTACGGCGGTGGCCTTACTGGTCAGACCTTGGTCTCCACCAACCCCCCTCACAACCCCATTCCTCTCACCCTGAGTCTGGTTTACCGCAGCGGTGGCCGACAACTCAGCTGACGGCACACCCTGCGCACAGACCACAGGAGTCACAGAGGGAAGCACCGGTAAGTCTTTTGCTTGTCTTATATTGTCCTTAGAAACCGGCAGCCTAGAAAGCTGAACCACCGGAATCTTCTCTCTTACCAAGCAAGTTCAACAGGCAAGGACCCTAATTAAAGGGACCTATGCCGTCACTTCACTTGCTGGATCATTGCCATCACAAATCTTCATCATCATCCCCCTCTTCAGCAGAGAGGAGTGCATCTGCCATATCTGCCCACGAAACCGGACCAACTCCCCCAACCCCATTACTGGGCCCCGGTGGAGGCTCTGGCTGAGGCTCCGGAGCAGGTCTTGACTCAAGAAGCTTTTTCTTCTTTTTCTTATTTTGCTTCTTCCTGATGGCTACCCATCCAGCCTCCCCCTCCTCATCTGATAGAGCCTTAGGACGCTTCTGAGTCCCTTTTACTGATACCTCCATCTCCTCCTCTTCTGCCCGATCCTCACCCTCAGAAGAACTACAAGAGGATGGACAAGAAGGGACAGAAGAAACTTGCCCCTGAGGGCGCGGTGGGGGGGACTTTATAGGAGGGGAAACAACAGGAGACCTGGCCACCCCCCTTGGCGCAGGGCAAGGGCGCTCAGAAGGCCCCCTGCTTTCAGCAGGATCAGAGACAGAAGCCCCGGAAACCGGAAACCTAGGCTCCTGCTGACCCACCTCCCCACCACCTGAAGACCCCCTCTGGCTACGAGCCGACCTCTGCCTCTGAGGAAGTGACCCCTCACCTGCCCCGGACAGAGTCACAACCCGGTCACCCCCCACAGGCTTCCGCCCCTGATGAAGTGAAACCTCACCACCACCAGGTGCACCACCCGTAGGAGCCCCACCAGACGGGGTCCTTGCCTGATTCCTCTCAACAGGTTTCTGACGCTGAGGGCCCAGGCCTTCACTCCTCCCAGCTGCACCACCCGCAGGAACTGTCCCCCTGTAGGCCATCGGGCACCTACTGAATGGGTGCCCCATTTGCCCACAAAGATTACAGCAAATAAGGCCACACCCCTCACTTGAATGCCCAAACTTATTGCACTTGGCACAACGCACCACTGTGCAATCGGCACTCAAGTGAGTCGGGCACCCACATCTGAAACATCGTCGGGGCTGGCCGGGATAGAACACCAGTATCCGATCTCTCCCGATGAAGGCGCTTCCAGGTACATGAGCAACCGAGTTGCCCAGCCTTCTCAGCTTGATCCTGGTGTTCCAGGCACCCGTCCACACCCCACGATCATCTAAGCACTTCTTCAGAGGACATTGCAACTGACCATGCCTTCCTAGCCATGTCGCAATGTCCTCCGGAGGCAAACTCTCATTCCTAACCAGGACTGTGATGTTCTTGACATCCTCCTGCCTGCTTATAGGAATGATCCGAAAACCCTTCCACGGTTCAGTCCCACTAATGAGCCCGAAGGATATGATGAAAAGTTCCATGATCACCACATTCATGAAACTAACATCAAAATCCCGGGACCCCGTGGGATGGATGACAGCAAAAATCTCTGCCACTTTGATGCCCAGGGATAAGATCATGTCTACAACCTGTCCCCTACTAGGGCACTGACCCGCCCCCTCCCATCTCAACTGCACCACGTTCCTACGCCTATGTTCTGGACCACCTGTACCCCGAGACCAAGAGTTTGCCCCAGAAAACTGTTCTGCCGGGGGAACTCTGAAGTTACGGGCACCAAATTGATCGTACAGGTGACCCAAAGCTGCACTTGAGCCAGCCACATTGGCATAGGAACGCCTCTCCCCAAGAGCCGTCAAGAGCCTTACCTCCGGTGTACCTCTCAGAACTTGCCCAGGTAAGGAAGTCTCCTGAGAAGGTCCAGGAGGAGCAGTGGGAACAGAAGCCCCCCCACCACCCTGAACCTGAGAAACTCTCCCTCCCAACCTCCCACTTCTCCTGGGTGCCGGTTGATTTCCTGGAGGATCCTCTGCCACCGGATCCTCCCCAAGGTGACCCTCTAGCAGAGCATCCCAATCATCCGGCCACCCATCCTCTAGCTCTACATAAGCTCCACAGGAATCCTCCATA
>JBBDGP010002542.1:0-207500 GCA_037952835.1 Lithobates septentrionalis
CCCAATCACCGATAATGGAGGCAGATGATTCATAATAAATCCATGGAGGAAGAGAAAAAAGGACTCCGCATAGTGCAAATCAATGCGATTTAATGCTCCAAAAGGTTGTACACAAAGTAAGTGATCACAAACAGATAAAAGGCTTAAAAATGGCAATGTGGGAAGCTGAGATAGCTGGCCCTACGCGTTTCGACCACACAGTCATCAACAGGGGCATAAAAAAAAATTCCTTCCTGATCCCCCGAGAGGCAATCGGATTTTCCCTGGATCAACTTTACCTATAAATGTCAGTACCCAGTAGGGCTGGGAGATTTTCTTTAAAAAAAAATCTTCGATTCTCTTAAAAAAAAAACTCGATTCACGATTCGAATTGAGTTTTTTTTTTTTTGTTTTTTTTTTGGAAACCGCGCCGGTCCCGAGGCGCTGCGGGCATGAGCTTTTAGGCGAGGCCGCGGCTTCGGCCTAGTCCACAGCGTCCCGGCCTAGCGGACTAGGCCAAAGCTGCGGCCTCACCTAAAAACTCTTGCCCGCAGCTCTTCAGGCCCGGCGTGGTGTCCGCGCCGGTCCGGAGGCGCTGCGGGCATGAGTTTTTAGGCGAGGCGGCGTCCGGCCGTAGCCGCGGACTAGGCTGAAGCCGCGGCCTTGCCTAAAAACTCAGGCCCGCAGCGCCTCGGGACCGGCGCGGTGAAAAAAAAAAAATCTAAAAAAATCGATTTGCTTAAATTTTGAATCGATTTGACCTCTCAACTCGATTCAAGATTTAAATCGATTTTTTTCCCAGCCCTAGTACCCAGTTATATTATGTACATTTAGGAAAGAATCCAGGCCTTTCCTAAAGCAATCTACTGAGCTGGCCAGAACCACCTCTGGAGGGAGTCTTTTCCACATTTTCACAGCTCTTACTGTGAAGAACCCTTTCTGTATTTGGAAATGAAATCTCTTTTCCTCTAGGCGTAAAGAGTGCCCCCTTGTCCTCTGTGATGACCGTAAAGTGAATAACTCAACACCAAGTTCACTATATGGACCCTTTATGTATTTGTACATGGTGATCATATCCCCCCTTAATCTCCTCTTCTCCAGAGAGAATAAATTCAGATCCTCTAATCTTTTCCCATGGCTGATCTCCTCCATGCCTCTTATCAGTTTGGTTGCCCTTCTCTGCACTTTCTCCAGTTCCCCGATATCCTTTTTTAGAACTGGAGCCCAAAACTGAACTGCGTATTCCAGATGAGGTCTTACTAATGATTTGTACAGGGGGGGCAAAATGATATCTCTCTCTCTGGAGTCCATACCTCTCCTAATACAAGAAAGGACTTTGCTCGCTTTGGAAACCGCAGCTTGGCATTGCATGTTGTTATTGAGCTTATGATCTACCAAACCCCCAGATCCTTATCCACTATGGATCCCCCCCAGTTGTACTCCCCCTAGCATGTATGATGAATGCATATTCTTAGCCCCAAAGTACAGAACTTTACATTTATCAACATTAAACCTCATCTGCAACTTAGTTGCCCGATTAGACAGAGCATTGAGGTCGGCTTATAATTTTTAGACATCCTGTAAGGACGTTATTCCACTGCATAGCTTGGTGTCACCTGTAAAGACTAAAAATGGTACTTCCCAGACCTAATATCGTTTATAAAGATAATAAAAACTAGGGGTCCCAATATTGAACCTTGGGGTACACCACTGGTAACCCTAGACCATTCAGAGTAAGAATCATTAACCACTACTCTCTGAATTTGGTATTTTAGCCAGTTTTCTATCCATTTACAAACTGATATTTCCAAGCCTATAGACTTTACCTTACACATGAGCCGTGTGTGGGGAACTGTATTGAACACTTTTGCAAAATCCAAGTATACCACGTCCACAGCCAGCCCTCTGTCCAAGGTTATGTTTTGCTCTAAACCATTCCATTGTAGCTCTGGCTGTAAGTTTAGGGTCGTTGTCGTCCTGGAAGGTGAACCTCCGCCCCAGTCTCAAGTCTTTTGCAGCTTCTAACAGGTTTTCTTCTAAGATTGCCCTGTATTTGGCTTCATCCATCTTCCCATCAACTGAACAGCTTCCCTGTCCCTGCTGAAGAAAAGTATCCCCACAACATGATGCTGCCACCACCATGTTTCACAGTGGGGATGGTGTGTTCAGGGTGATGTGCAGTGTTAGTTTTCCCCCCACACATAGCGTTTTGCTTTAAGGCCAAAAAGTTCAGTTTTGGTCTCATCTGACCAGATCACCTTCTTCCACATGTTTGCTGTGTCCCCCACATGGCTTCTCACAAACTGCAAACAGGACTTCTTATGGCTTTCTTTTACCAATGGTTTTCTTCTTGTCACTCTTCCATAAATGTCAGATTTGTGGAGAACACGACTAATAGTTGTCCTGTGGACAGATTCTCCCACCTGAGCTGTGGATCTCTGCAGCTCCTCCAGAGTTACCATGGACCTCTTGGCTGCTTCTCTGATGAATGCTCTCCTTGCCCGGCTGGTCAGTTTAGGTGGACGGCCATGTCTTGGTAGGTTTGCAGTTGTGCCATACTCTTTCCATTTTCAGATGATGGATTGAACAGAGCTCCGTGAGATGTTCAAAGTTTGGGATATTTTTTTATAACCTAACCCTGCTTTATACTTCTCCACAACTTTATCCCTGACCTGTCTGGTGTGTTCCTTGGCCTTCATGCTGTTTGTTCACTAAGGTTCTCTAACAAACCTCTGAGGGCTTCACAGAACAGCTGTATTTATACTGAGATTCAATTACACACACACAGGTGGACTCTATTTACTATTTTCTATTAGGTGACTTCTGAAGGCAATTGGTTCCACTAGATTTTAGTTAGGGGTATCAGAGTAAAGGGGGCAGAATACAAATGCCCCCCCACACTTTTTTCACATATTTATTTGTAAATAATTTTGGAAATAATTTATCAATTTTCTACTTCACAATTATGTGCCACTTTGTGTTCTTTTACATAACATCCCAATAAAATTCATTTACGTTTTTGGTTGTAACATGACAAAATGTGGAACATTTCAAAGGGTATGAATACTTTTTCAAGGCACTGTAATCCAAAAGAGAGAGCGGCACCCATGGGTCTTGAAAGGTGAATGTAGAAATAAAACCTTGTTCACCCTTCAAGACCCGTGAGTGCCGCTCTCTTGGTGTATGTGTGTATTTTTATTTTAAATTCTATATAATTTATGTATGTGTGTGTTTTTATGTATATATAAATAAAATATATTAATACAAATTAAATATATACATTTTTTTTTTTCCCCCACATTGTCTTTGATCTTTTAACAACTTAAAGGTAAACTGTAATCTTTCCCATTTTTAATATATGTGAACGCAATCCTTAAAAAAAAAAAACAAAAATAAAAAATAACCTGTATTGATCATTGATTTTGTTTTTGTGTAATTTTAAAAAGTATGTTTTCGAGGTTTACTCGTAGAGACCTTATTCCTCATCACTGTGACTTAAAGTGGAACGAAACTTAAAGCAGTAATAAACCCCAAGTTTTTTTTGTTTTTTGTTTTTTTTATTATTATATTGCAGATTACCAATTCATAGTAATGTGATGGCTGCATTTGTTTTCTTTTTTAGTCTTTCTTCTATTTTCATCTGATCCAGCCAGTAAAGCTGGATACACACTACACAACTTTTGTTGTTCAATTGCCTTTAGACTTCCCTTCAACTATGTAGTGCAAGGGTCTGCCTGATTGCATACAAATTGAAAGCGTTTTAGGTTTGACCTCCCATATTATATGGTTTTAGTAAATCCTAAAGGAAAAAAATCTTAGGAGAATTGTATAGTTGTGTATCCAGCTTTAGTCTGTTTAAAAGAACAGGCTCTCCTGCAAATGTATTACAGGGTTGAGACAAACCATTCACCACTCACAGGGGTACTTACAATAGTCTGCTTTTATGTATTAATGTAAAACCAAAATGGAAATAATTGTTCGCTGTAACTGCAGTTTGAGTTTGGCTTCAGTTTGTTAGATGGACTATCAGATCTACTAACACTCCAACCCCCCCCCCACCCCCCACAAGACTGACAATGCTGCTGTCCAAAGGTGCCCCCTGCTCTCATTCCTGCAGAGAGTGTGTGTGTGTGTGTGTGTGGGGGGGGGGGGGGGGGGGCGCTCTAATACAGGGGGTGTGTTACTGGCCAGATCACCACACAGAAGGTAAAAGTGTAAAAAAAAAAAAAAAACTAAAGCAGCCACCGCATCTAATGATTGGTAAGCTGTAATATGTGCCATTTGTGGTTTTGGGTTTAATAAGTTAAAAAAAAAAAAAAGAGCAGGCAGCTCTTTATTGCTGAACGTCTCGCGTGAAAATAAGCACTTATCTGCCCGCATGCAGCTGTCTATTGAATGCACATTGAGTTGCGCATGCGTAGCTCACCGTGCATTGCCGGCACGCTCCTCCTGTGCCAGAATCACTGACTCTCATGCGCATGCCTGGGATGACATTTATTTGTCAGTCAAGAAGATGCTGAAAGCCCGGTACCAAGGAGAATATGACCAAATCTACAATGCATATAAATGTTGCATATGCACAGTTTAGATTTCATGCCGATCTGCATGAGCCCTTAAACAGAAGGGTTTGATTTTCCACTGCTAATTACTGATTTTTCCACTGCTAATTACTGATTTATTTTTTTCGCCTAATTAATAATTACACTGAGAGTGTGTTTTTTTTTTTTTTTTTTTTTACCACTGTAAATTACCAATTCAACTGATTTTGAACACTAATTGATTACACAAATTTTTCCACTGCTAATTACTGATTACACTGATTTCCACTGCTAATTACTGATTACACTGATTTCCACTGCTAATTACGGATTACACTGATTTCCACTGCTAATTACTGATTGTGTTGATTTCCACTGCTAAATTCTGATTACACTGATTTCCACTGCTAATTACTTGGACAGCACAAACATATACTTTTTTAAATTCTGTGTTTATTTTTCTTTTTTTCTTTTCTGCTTTGCAATGTTCTGGGCCTACTTGACACATAACATATGCTGCATTTTATTGCAATCTATAAATGATATCTGCAAGGAGAGTCTAGAAGAAGTACCGGAAGAACGGCCTGCCCTTGCCTCCGTGTGTTTCTTTTTTTTTTTTTCATATCAAAAAGGATTAACAAAGGTCCAATTTAATGATGTCCATTTCTCATACACTGCACAGCTAATTCAAGCATCTGCCTTCATATTACCCCGTATTTCATCGGTGACCTGACCCAGACATCTGCTCCGCCACTAGGAAAAAAAAAAAATACACTCTTCGGTTTCGGTTTATCGGCTGCAATTAGACTTGGTTTTTGTTTTGGGCCGTGTCAATGTGTCTGACCTTGGAGGCTTTCATAAAATTCGGGTCCTTGCGTACGTACGGACGCGTGAACCTCAGGCAAGTCGTGTCGTCTCGCTGCAAGCCGGGGGGGGGATGCAAACGGAACATTTTTATATGCAGTTTGGCCCATATCAGACAGTGGCCTGCTCAATCTGAACCCTGGGATGAGCAAATCTCATCTAAATCCATTCATCGTGTGTATTCTTCTGGAGTCTCGGTGTGTTTTTGTGTTTTTCTTCCAGATCTGTGCAGTAATTCAGCGAGAGACTTTTCTTTCCTGTAATAAAGACCGCTCACTGCCGCTCCCTCTCCTTGTGCAGGTGGACTGGTCTTGTCTCCGCCCACTTCAGTATTTTTCTTCAGGAAGCCTCTAGTGGGTGGAGCCTGCGGGGTCCCTCCCACAGCTCTGCTTTCTCTCCTTGTGCAGGGTGACCGGTCTTGTCTCCGCCCCCCTCCTGTAGTTTTCTGTGTTGGGTGGAGCCTGCTGGGCCCCTCCCACAGCTCCGCTCTCTGCACAGGCTATGTACAGTACAGTGATGATTTTACAGCTGGTATTGCAAAGGCATTTTAAGGATTCCTATTCTTTGTAGCTATTGTGAAAAATATTTTTAATTAAAAATGTTTGACTGGAGTTCAACTGTAACCACTCAACCCCCAGAAGATTTACCCCCCCCCCCCCTTCATGACCAGAGCAATTTCTTGCTATACGGCACTGCATTATTATTATAACTGACAATTGCGTGGTCATGTGACACTGTACACAAATTAAATTTGTCAATTTTTCCCCCCACAAATAGAGCATTCTTTTAGTGGTATTTGAGAATATATATATATTTAAAAAAAAGAGAGATAGTCGCACACAAATCTGTTGCCGTCTGGGGGCAGGTTCGGCATCGCTGGGGGGCGGGGCGATTATGTTATCAAGAGCAATTTGACCACACCCACTGTTCGCTTCGGCACGCTATGCGCACCAGTTTACTACTCTCCTTGGGGCACCCAAAAGTGTCCCAAGCCACTAAAGTGTTCGGGTTTGGCTTTGCAGTTCTAGTGGCCATCTTGAGTAAGGGCAGTTGATTCATGTAGCATTATACTTCGTGGAATCCATCTGGCCTTAGCTCAGGCATGCAGGCAAAGGGGGTGTGCTTAACTGAGAGCATTTTGGCCTAGGCCAGAAACCAGGAAGTAACTGAAGAAATGTAAAAAGAACAAGAAAAAAAAAGTTTAAAACTAGTAAATGTAATCTGCCTTCCTATCTATTTACTAAAGCTAGCAGCATAGGGATTACAAATGGTTCATGTTGCCTGCGAGTGAAGTTCCACTTTAACATCTTTTTTAAAGACTTCCTGTCATTTATTTTATATAACGTTTTAGAACTGCGGTCATCTGTCAGCTTTTTTACAATATAAAGTTTCTAAAAATAAAAAGCATGTCGCGTCTTTTCATCCTATACATCTGTGTGTGTGTGTTGTAGTGGATTTTGCATCACCTAATATGTTCTTCCATATATAATGAATGGCATTTCCTCAATGGCTTCACCAATGCGTTTTGCAAATTAATTGGACACCGATGGCTGTTGCTTGTC
Source organism: Lithobates septentrionalis (assembly GCA_037952835.1). Classification (NCBI taxonomy): domain Eukaryota; kingdom Metazoa; phylum Chordata; class Amphibia; order Anura; family Ranidae; genus Lithobates; species Lithobates septentrionalis. The sequence goes on from JBBDGP010002542.1 coordinate 6,944, forward strand.
TCCTCTCCAATTTATCCCTCCGCGCAGGCTTATTATCCCGGCTTAAATTGATTGTGACGACTTCTTAACTTTTTTTTTTTTTCCCTCCCTCTTTCCTCCTTTTTAATATTGTGTCTGAAAGCACTTACCGGTAATAATTGAAGCCTAAGTAATCATTGTTTCATTGTTATAGTTGCTTAGAATGGTAGTTATTTTGCTTTCCTGCCGGGTTAATACATTTGGTGGATAAATTCCAGAACCATGCTTAATCCACGCCCTGCCATTAAAAACCAGAGGAAAGGAAATTAAAATAGGGCTTGCATAATGACAACCTGAGCTGTCTGCTCTTGTATTCAGAAACCAAATACTCGCTACAACATTTTTATTGTTTAATACCTTTTTATTTTGTACCTGGCTGTAGGTGCTGGTTTATTCTGGACATTTGCTGAGTAGTACTGAGGTTCACATTGGGGTATACAAATGCAGCTTCTCATATCCTCTTCTTTCCCTTGCCTTACTCGCTAGACAGCCCACTGATCCTTTGCTCATTTCCTCCTGTGACTTCCCTGTCACTTAGGTCTCCAGTGCCTGAAACATGTCAGGAAGTGCAGTGCAATAGAGCCCAGTTGGCTGTCTTGTCAAGTTTATTGCTTTTCTTTCTCCCATACTTGCTTTTCTTTCGCTCTTTGCTTTCTCGCTCCCTTGCTTCTCGTGCTCTTTCCTCTCTATCTCTCTATCGCTCTCTCTAGCTCTCTCTCCTCTCTCTCTCCTCTCGCCCTCCTCTCGCGCTCTCTCCTCTCGCCCTCCTCTCGCCCTCCACTCGCTCTCCACTCGCTCTCTCTCTCCTCTCGCTCTCCACTCGCTCTCTCTCTCCTCTCGCTCTCCTCTCGCTCTCTCTCTCCTCTCGCTCTCTCTCTCTCCTCTCGCTCTCTCTCGCCTCCCGCTCGCTCTCTCTCCTCTCGCGCTCTCTCTCTCTCTCTCTCCTTTTGCCCTCCTCTCGCTCTCTCTCTCTCTCCTTTTGCCCTCCTCTCGCTCTCTCTCCTCTCGCGCTCTCTCTCCTCTCGCGCTCGCTCTCTCTCCGCTCGCTCTCTCTGCGCTCGCGCTCGCTCTCTCTCCGCTCGCGCTCGCTCTCTCTCCGCTCGCACTCGCTCTCTCTCCGCTCGCGCTCGCTCTCTCTCCTCTCGCGCTCGCTCTCTCTCCTCTCGCGCTCGCTCTCTCCGCTCGCGCTCGCTCTCTCTCCTCTCGCGCTCGCTCTCTCTCCTCTCGCGCTCGCTCTCTCTCCTCTCGCGCTCGCTCTCTCTCCTCTCGCGCTCGCTCTCTCTCCGCTCGCGCTCGTTCCCTTTCCCCCTCTCCCTTTCCATTCTCGCCCTCTCTCCCTTTCCATTCTCGCCCTCTCTCCCTTTCCACTCTCGCCCTCTCTCCCTTTCCACTCTCGCCCTCTCTCCCTTTCCACTCTCGCCCTCTCTCCCTTTCCACTCTCGCCCTCTCTCCCTTTCCACTCTCGCCCTCTCTCCCTTTCCACTCTCGCCCTCTCTCCCTTTCCACTCTCGCCCTCTCTCCCTTTCCACTCTCGCCCTCTCTCCCTTTCCACTCTCGCCCTCTCTCCCTTTCCACTCTCGCCCTCTCTCCCTTTCCACTCTCGCCCTCTCTCCCTTTCCACTCTCGCTCCTCGCCTGCTCTCTCTCCTTTTTTCCTTTTGTGGCTCTTTCCCCTCTCGCTGTTGCTTCAGTAGAGATTTTTCATCTCATGATGTGTTCAGAAGATAGACAGGGAGGAGGATTGTATAGGGTCAACTCTAACATGTTTAATTTTCCTCCCATTTTTCAGTTTCTGTAGGGCCTCATTTACACTTGCATTTGAGAATGTTAAAAATATGTGGTTGAGCCGTGGTTTAGCGCCCCTAACCCCCCCCCCCCCCACCCAACCGCTCCACCTTAAAGCAGATCTTTACCCTAAAGTAAATGCTGTGTTGCACTGTCTCCTCCCTCTTTGTGTCTCTCGCAATTAAATATTACTTTTCTTTTTTTTTTTTTTAAATGATAGCATTTATTTGAGCAAGCATGTTTGTGTTCCCCACTCCCCTGCGTGTATACAGATGTTCCTCTGGGCTTCGGGTCCCAAGTGAGCCTTGCAGCACATCTGCACGTATGCGGTTTCTTCCGGCCTTCTGGACACGCGTGGGTTCCCCTGACCATCTGCGCAGGTTTTCTCATGCATGCGCAAACTGCTGGATGGGTGTGCAATGACAGAAAATGAGCCCCGGGGGGGGGGTGGGGGGGTGGTAGCACACCTCCAACAGTTCAAGGGATGCAAGTCCCAAACCTTTGCCATCTTTGCGCATGCAGAGCCCATATTGCACATCTGTGTACTTACTATAATGGCGGAGGAGCCACTAAAAGGGGGGGGGGGACTGAGGGTTCAAGCTGCATAGACCGTGGATAGGGGTGTACACAGGCCTAAGCTGCAAAAGCTTTGCATCATGATGTGGCAAAACTGCCCATGTGATGTACACAGTTGCAGGTGCGGACTTCTTGAGGTTACAACAGGCGTTGAGGAGATGAACTAGGGCCACCTGTCAAACGTCCTCTGAAGGGTGATCTTAACTGTGGTTACCAGTGCAATTAGAAGGTGGATCTTACCAATGGAGATTCTAGAAGCATACTGTGTGTGTTTTATATATATATATATATATATATATATATATATATATATATATATATATATATACACCCCTCACATTTTTCTTGAACTCCACTTTATCTAAAAAAAATCTAAAATATATATATTATAATAGAATTTTTTCTTCGATAATTGTGCAGGATTCCCAATGAGCTCAATCATTAGGATTAACCGATCCTCTTTATTTAATAGAACCCTGGCCTGTTTTTCCTACTGTACAGCAAATTTTGTCTCTTTTAGTAACAAAGGAACTAATTCTTAGTGGATGGGTCTCTAATCCTCGAGGATATTTATAGATCGTAGGTCCGCAGCGCCGCACTCATTAAAGAATCCTTCAGTACTCAAGGTGTTAATGAGTTCTCTTCAGACTTTTCCTTAAGCCGGGAAATCAGATGTGTTAATTAAAATACCGCTGTCCTATTTACCTGCCTGCCTCTCCTCGCAGGGTACAGTGTTTTCACTAATTTGCTCAAATCGTTTGCAGTGGTTCTGGCGTTGGCTAGGAAACCTTATCTCTGCTTTTATTATTGACAGGACCCTCAGAGCCGCTCCATTATAGGTTACAATGTAGACGTGTGCGTCCCTTCAAACCTGGGCCTGGTTCTTTTCTTTGCCCAGATACAGAAAATCTGAGAATAGCGTTGAGATCTCGAGAGCGATGTTGCATGCAAACCTTAAAGGGTCAGTCCACTGAAAAGTGATATTTTTGGCTATAGGGGGAACCTAGTGAGGATAATCAGCCCCTGACTTCTTATGTCTTAATACTCCAGTAGAGAAAACTACCATCCATTACTTTCATCTCTGTTCCTGTCCATGTAGGAGTTTTGGGTATTTCAGCTCCTTTTTGTTATGTTGTTCATAATATAAAGTGAATATAAATCCAGCAGGGTTGGTGGGAACCTCTCATAATATGCGCAACAGGTGTACATACCCAGGAACTCAGTGTATTGTACCTGGACACAGCAAGTCTGCAGACCCGGGAACCCCCTCATTATGGGCACAGTAGGTATGCAGACCAAAACACGGCACAGGAATAGTGAGAATCTCTCATAATGGGCACAACAGGTATATAGACACAGACTCAGTGTCTGGTTGGGGAAACCTCTCATAATGGGCACATCAGGCGTATGGACCTGGGAACTCCGCCTATGGTTGGTGGAAACCTATCGTAATGGACACAACAGGTGTGCAGATCCGGGAACTCCGCACTGGGAGGATGGGAACCCCTCATAATGGGCACAACCGGTGTACCGATCCAGGTACTCCGCACTGCGAGGATGGAAACCCCTCATAATGGGCACAACAGGTGTACAGACCCAAGAACTCAACGCAGAGATGGTGGGAATTCCTCATAATGGACACAGCAGGTGTACAGGGATGGTGGGAATCCCTCATAATGGGGCACAGCAAGTGTGCAGACCTGGGTTCTGTCCATGCCTTCAATTGGTCTCCTACGTTGTTACCCTTTTCACACGTACTTTTAGATGGAGACTTCAAGTGACTGAGCCAACACTCGGGCATGATCCTCTGTTGGAGTACACATTGACAAAAAAAGTGGCTGCAAAGTGGATAAGAGAGACTAGCACAGGCATGGTACGCAGTTGTCACCATCAGGAAACCCACAAAAGCTTTGCAGCCATCATAGGAGTGATCCATAAGTAGATGAAGGGGTGCCAGGTCTTCGGAGATGGATATCGGCCCTTCATATTGAACTCTTGTCTTGGTTACAGGGAACTATGTGCTAAATGCGTTAACTTTATACTTCAGGTTAAGCACATTAACTTTGAAGTCTGATTGGTTGCTAAAAGGTTGCAAGCGGTTATTATTTCAGGCACTTTTCTTAACACTGAACAATTGCAATGAATATGTGCTCATGTGTATTAATAGAGTGCGGTATAGTGCTGACATGGGCGGTAAATGCCGGGAACAGGTGAGAGCCCTAATGAAGTCATGCAGCTCAGCGACATGATACTAGGATTAACTTTAGCTGTGGACATCCTCTGTCCTCTGCCATAGGAATGAAATACTCGGCAGCTTTTTGCAGCAGATGTTCTGTTACTATGGGTGCCCCTAGCTATGAAAGTTTCTGCGTCTGTTTTTGCATTGCTAGGGTCATACCATCATGTGCCATGCTATTCTGACTCTTGGGTTGTATGGTAGTATCTGTGAATAAAGCGAAAAGTCCCATCCATGCAGCAAGTTGCCTCAACAATAAAATCAACAAACTGAGCACCAGACGATTGTTTCAAAAGTCCATAACCCTTTATCGTTGATGGCAATGTGCCAACAAGAACAGTGGTATCCAACTCTCTTTCAGGGGATAAATAATTCCCCTTAATTCATAGGGCTTGGGCTTAATGTCAAAGTTTCTCAATAGAGCAGCCATTCTCAACCAGAGTTGTGTGGCACCCTAGGGTTCCTCCAGAAGTAGCTAGGGGTTCCTTGAGCTGTGAATATATACCTCCTGGTATATATGCACGTCTTTTCCTTGTAACCTGCTGGAGTACCCACAGCAGGGTAGCCTTGCCTGTTGTGAGCATCCTGACCTGAGCCAATGGGCTCTTTAAATGTTTTTTTTTGCCCTCACTACCGTGTTTAAACCTTATATCAAAGTCCCAATGCCTCTTGATGCCCTTTTTTTTTCATTGGACTCCCATCTGATGGTGCCTACATAGATCCAGGTCCATCACTGCTTAGCAGATCCAGTAGCATGATCTTTTAAAGATGTCTGTAAGGGTGGCAATTTGACCACCACACTAAGAGGGGCATTCTTCTCACTGGCCACTAATGAAAGGGTATATTCCTAATGACCCCCAATAGACTAATCTTAGTAGAGGTTCTCTAAGACATGAAAATGATTGCAGGGGATCCTCTGGGGTAAAAATAAAAAGTAGAGAAAGGCTGCTATAGAATATCTTGGAGAGCAGTCTCTCTCAGAATAACCGTGCCGCCTCAAATGATTCTGGTCAAGTAGGGTTAAGGTATTGCTTGGTTGGTGCCATCGAGGTAACCTTGAACCTTTTATAAAATTCAGAAAAGCTACCCAGTTTATCTTGGAATTGTATTGAGGATATCTCACTGAGGTCTCACAAAAATTCCATGTAAGCTTTAACAGGTTGTTTCAGGAATTGTTTTCATTAAAAATCATCCCTGGTGACCCCACCACGAAGTTTGTTGGGTGGTCACCCTTTAATAGAAAGTGCCCAAACATCTTAATCTATGAGCTTGGCAGCCTTATGAAAGGGGTCTCTAAAAAGTTGCATCTGTACTTATTGCAATGCGATCGCTTTAATAAATTCTTAGCATAGTCTATGGATCCATGGTGGGCTGGTAACCTATATATACTTTCTTCTATGTTGATACCAATTAACCTGCTGGTTGTTGCTGCAGCACACTCATACTCCAGACTGTACCCAGGAAGGAGTGCAATGGCAATATGTTTGTCCTCCAGATCCAGCACACTCTTTACAACCTTTCAGACACACAAAGATTCAATGTGCTTAAAGGATAGCTAAACTTAACAAAAATGCAATATAATGCAGATTATAGTCCTTAGATATGTTGGCTGCATTCATTTTTATTTTAAGCTAAGAACATTTTTTTTTAAGCAAATATGGAGCACACATGTTGATCTTAACAGACGTGCAGTGTCCTTGTCCCTTCTGGTCCACAAAAATCCTCCTTCCTAGACATCTTCTGTAAACCACCAATTGCCCTGTTCACGTATGTAATGGAGATGTAGCTCTATAGACATGTTTGTAGAACGTTTTTTTTCAACCTGGGTGCCCAAGCACCCTGGAGTGCCTTCTGGGTTTTTCAGGGGTGCCCTAGCAAAATGCCTAAAAAATGCCCCAAATTGCCCTAAAATTGTCAACAAGCCAGCAAGTGGATGAAACCTGCCTACCTTTTTATTACACAGGCCACACGTCTTTATTGTGCAGCATTGCAACCATGGACACTGTTGGGGCCCCCCCACTGGCATCCTAACAGAAGATGATATAATTTGTTGATAAAGAGGACGTGGGGTGCCTTCATCCTTGTTTGCCCCCCCCCCCCTTCATCAGCACTGGAGTCACTTTTAATTGAGAGCGGCAAAAAAGGGACGCTGGAATACTAGTCAGTACCAGTGTGCAAAGGTGGTATTGGCTTTGTAAGAATGGATCACCCCTTGGTTGTCCTACATGTGTGGATGTTGCTGCATTATGTTAAACTATTTGTTTAGTTCTTTACATTTTTGAAAGGGTTGTCTTAAGAATGTGTGCGTAATTGACTGAAAAAAAGTTGAGAAACTGTTCTAGACCATATTGGGAGAGAGGCCTAGGGTGACAACCAGGGCTTCTTTCATAGACCTAGTGGAGGAGTGATGTATCCACCCAGTGACAGGAAGTATTCTATTTGCAGGATTGCCAGGTGGAAAAGTGAAAAGTCTGGAAAAAAAAAAGAGGCAACCACCATACCAAGAACAAGTAACCTATAAAATATAACCTTTTTGGGTTTAGACACATTCTGGTGGATTGCGCCATCAAAAGTAAAGTTTGAGGTCTCACCAGCACACCATTTTAGCAAAAAAAAAAAAAGCAGGAAATTTAGTTACAATCTGGGAAATGAGAATAAGTGTTTTCGGGCCTCCAAGGACCCCTTTCTCAGGCAGCCTGATGAAGGGATCCATAGCTTCCCGAAACGTTACAGTTCCCTGTCGGTGAATAAATGTCCTGCTGCATGTTTCGGTCACATGATGTGCTGGTAATCCTTTATATATGGTAATATATTTTTGACGTGCTCTGTCTTTGTCCCCCATTTGTGCTCCTGCCTTGTTACCTGGTCACATGCGCTCCTGGTGAAGGCTATAGTTAAAAGTGCTGACATTGCACAGGCATGATCTACTGTTGTCCTTTATCGGGAAGCTGGTCCAGAGCAGTGATATGCACCTGATTGTTGGAGCAAGTTCATGAAGGAAAGTTAGGAAAAGATTGAGAAAGGCTAGAAGAGATCAGCAACACTGATATGAGAAAGAATTTAAAAAAAAGAGTAGAAACAGGATTTTATATAAAAAACAAAACAAAAAAAAAACTTTGTTCGATACACAAATGTTTAGATCTTTTTTTTTTTTAACTTGTCGTTCACCACCCAAAATTTTATTGGAAATTTCAGCCAACTATCTGTTGATAAAACAGTGCTTATTTCCTATCAGAAACTCAACTTCACCCAATGAAGTTTCGTGCTTCATTGGGCTATCCAGGTCTCAAACTTCACGTTCATAATCAGGCTATGGTTACTATGACCAGCCATGATGGCTTTGACACATTTGCCACCTTCATATAGCCAATCGTTGACCTTAAGCTATGTTTACTCATTCAGGTCCACATTCAACTTCCTGCAAAAGAGGATTTTGGCCCGCAGTCCTCATTTGAATTGCTCTCCAGCTGCTCCATATTTGTTGTTATCCAATGAGAATATTGAGGGCAAATTTTGGCAAACCGTGATTTTGTTGAGTTTTGCCCACTTTGTTTTAAATCTGCTCAATTGTCCGTCCCCCCACCCCCTCCCCCCAGACATCTCTCATCAGCAAAATGTGTTTTATCCTTACTACTGTGCCAGCATATAACTTGTTGCAGGGGCACGGCTGCCTGTAAAATTAGTAATTGGACAGGTTGCAGTCGGAAACCACGCCGTCAGGTTGGTAGCCTGTGTAGCGGCAGCGTTGGTGCTCAGCTGGAGGAGGCTGTGTGAGAGCTTTACATTTGGCCTGGGGGCTGATGAGCTGGAAGGCCCCCATTTACAAGAGCTCTCTGCTCATGTGTCGGCAGATTGGTTGCGTTCATACTGACACTCCACATGCAACATATGCTGCTAATTTCACTTCATTGCCTGCTTATCAGCAACTGTCACTTGCAGCTGCTCTGAGGTGACGGTTATAACAGGGGAAACATTTTACTGGTCACTGCGCTGGTCTTTTATGTCGGAACTACCTGCGTCTCTTCAGCCTGTCAGAGAGACTGAGATTGCCTTGTCACGAATTATGTCTTCATTTCTTTTTTTTATTAGGTGCTTACACATGTAAGGTCTGCAGGTGCCCTGAGCAAGTATTGTCCTTTTGTATGTCACTGTTGCTTTGAAAAGATTTATCTTTTTTATAAAAGATGTACTGTGGTCTCCTTATTTAGCTTTATTATTATTTTATTTTTTATTAACTAGGGAAAGTTAAAGTCAGTTTTTTTGTGCCCCAATCTGAGCGATTTCCCCTTCCTGTATCTGGGAGGGCCTGTACTAGTAATAGTGCAGTACAGTAAAGGGTGCATTACACACAGCAAGGAGTGCAGTACAGTAAAGGGTGCATTACACACAGCAAGGGGTGCAGTACAGTAAAGGGTGCATTACACACAGCAAGGGGTGCAGTACAGTAAAGGGTGCATTACACACAGCAAGGGGTGCAGTACAGTAAAGGGTGCATTACACACAGCAAGGGGTGCAGTACAGTAAAGGGTGCATTACACACAGCAAGGGGTGCAGTACAGTAATGGGTGCATTACACACAGCAAGGGGTACAGTAATGGGTGCATTACACACAGCAAGGGGTACAGTTATGGGTGCATTACACACAGCAAGGGGTACAGTTATGGGTGCATTACACACAGCAAGGGGTACAGTTATGGGTGCATTACACACAGCAAGGGGTACAGTAATGGGTGCATTACACACAGCAAGGGGTACAGTAATGGGCGCATTACACACAGCAAAGGGTACAGTAAGGGGTGCAGTACAGTAAAGGGTGCATTACACACAAGGGGTACAGTTCAGTAAAGGGTGCATTACACACAGCAAGGGGTACAGTTCAGTAAAGGGTGCATTACACACAGCAAGGGGTACAGTAAAGGGTGCATTACACACAAGGGATGCAGTCCAGTAAAGGGTATATTACACTCAGCAAGATGTTAAGTACACACTGCAATAAAAACATCTAAAGTTTTAACCCTTTCCCACTCAAAAGTGCATTTTTTGCCTTTTTCTTCATTAAAGAGATTTCCAATCACTGCCTGTCCTGTTTGAGAGAAAATCGCCACAATATAAATTTTACAGAAGCTGCAACCCTCCCCTATCTAGTACGAAATATAACATTTGGCTAGTGTTGGCTTTTATTTAAAGCTGAAGTACAAACAGTATGAAGGCACATAGCGTTAGAATGGGACTTTTTAAAGTGTCTCAAGCAAAAACCTTGGTTTTCACCCCCTGTATTTTGCTGTGCAGGCCATTGTTCCGTGGACAAAAGGAAGACAAATACCAGATTTGGGGTCGTCAACTAAGTAGGAATAGAAGGGGAAAATGAGGACACTTTTTTTTTTTCCAGTGAGAGGCTTTTAGGTGTCCAAGACAGGAAGTATGGGGAAACCTCCCTAGTGGGCCATGCACACAAAAATCTGACAGGGCTTTAGCCACTACCCGTTTTATCCTAATCTTAAAATAGGGGAAAAAAAACTTTTAGCTTTTTAGATGTACTTTGGAAACGTAAAGTATACCAAACAACTCTCCATGGTTGGAAGAACCAAGAACGCATTGAACTCCCCTACCCACCTTCTTCAGGTTATAAAATTTACAACAAAATTATAGGTGGACTTTACCCACAATAAACTGAAATACTGTCAATGCAAACCCAAGACCACACTGTACCCTTTAAATGTAAATTTTGGTGGCAAAAAAATAGATTCCTTCCTCAATTTTCTGCTGCGAAAAGCAATAGAAATCCTTTAAATTGGTACCGAGCGACAGAACGGCCTGGTAAATGGGTACTGGGGAACTGAAAAGCTTTTATTTCCTTGAAAGATTACTGGCTCGCAGTACTGTGCAGATTAACATGAGTGTGATATGGCCACAATGTATTTTAATATCCTGTCCTCCTTTCCTTCCAGGTTTCTCTCTGTCCGGCGTCCAGGCTTCGGCTTGGATCACCCAGCCGCAATCATTGAGCCCAGTAGTTGGAGCGGCAGCGAAAGTCCTGCCGAGGACATCGAAAGGATGAGCGATTCCAATGATAAACCTATGGACAATGACGCGGAGGGCGTCTGGAGCCCGGATATAGAGCAGAGCTTTCAAGAAGCCTTAGCCATCTACCCACCGTGTGGGAGAAGGAAAATTATATTATCCGATGAGGGCAAAATGTATGGTAAGTCTTGCCAGCAACTGTCTGTCGTGTTACACATGGGATGAGCAAACCATTGATGAAAAGTGGAGAGATTCATATTCTGAGCAGACCTTCCTTTCTAGCTATGTTTAACGCGTACCTGTCAAAGGCTGTATTTACGATTGACACTTGTGGGTCAGTGCCTAGGAGATCAGGTTTAGAAGAGGCAACATCCAGCTACACTATTCTTTCCTCATTTTATTTCCCAATTTTGGCTACTTTGGACATTTTGAGACTTAATTTGGCAAGAAACCTGTAGGGCAGATTTTCTCAACCAGGGTACCTGGAACCCAGAGGTAGCTAGTGGGTTCCTTGACCGTGAGCAATTTCACTTCTTAGAGAATTAAAACACTGAAAACCATTATTGTTTTAGATATCTGTAAAGGGAAAATGTACCACAAATGTAAGGAGCATTCTCCCTAGTAACCATCACTCTAATGTACATCGTTCTGTAGATAAAGCAATTATTGGCATTGGGTTCCTTGAGACCGGAAGGTTATTATAAGGGTTCCTTCACCTTAAGGTTGAGAGAGGCTGCTATAGGGTAGGGCGGTGCAGGGCATGTTGAGCAGTCAAGATGTACTACAGTTTAAGAAACCTGAAACCATCTCCTTTCTCTTGTTAGGTGGTCCAAACAAAAGCCGTCCACGTGCTCCTTCCAATAGCTCACCTTAGTAATGTCCTTGCCAAAAGGGATTCAGCTTATAAGGCCTTCCTCATGCAATGGCGCCTATGGCAACACAATATCTAAATATGTCCCTGGCCATCAGGATAGGCTCTGGATCCCTTCCTTAATTACGTGGTAGGTCACTAACCTGGATCAAACTTGGCCAAGTAGTGAAGCAAGGATAAGCATGGAAGCCGCAGTGCTTTTGTCTTTCAAAATGCCTTGTTATGATTAAGCACTTAATTGTGTGAAACGCGTTAAAGATTTTCACTTTGATCAAGTCCAACAGCGGTGTGCCGCCATCATCTCTTTTCCTTTTGGCATACACCGGGGCGAGCACCTGCATGGGACTTGGTAATTAGACTCACCTGAGCGTTATATTTTTTGGTTGGATCCTTCAAATGCAAGTCGACAGTGGCAGCTTCTGGATGGACAGATTCTCTTTAAACCCTACATATAATAATTATTTTTCCCTCACTCTCCTTTCCAATCCATAATGGAAACCCAGGAGTCATTGTTATAGAAGGCCTCTAGTCTAAACAAACTTTTCAATCCTAATCCCACTGACGGAGCTGTTTTGTTATGCGTGAATGCTTATCGGACTTCCTCTTTTTAAAGGAATGATAATGGTTTGTCTTTTCTTTTGTTCCTTGCAAGGTGTGTGACCTCCGTTCTGCTCTGATTCAGCAGGAGATCTGTTTGCAGATCCCCTTCTCATTGGACTGGACAGGTCCATGTGAAATGAGCCCTAGAGCCTGTCATTAAACCCTACCCTACCCTTTTTATGCAGGCCTCAGGACAGTAAGCCAGTTACAGAAGCAAGGAGGATGAACATTTAAGGACATTTTTTTTGTACACATTGGGATTGATTTACTAAAACTGGAAAGTAAAAAATCTGGAGCAGTTCTTATGCATGGTGAAAAAGTTAGAAGCTGATTGGCAAATTAGGCTTTGACACTAAAACCTGGAAGCCGATTTCCGATTTCTGGTTTCTTTGCAGAGCTGCACCAGATTTTGCGCTCTCCGGATTTAGTAAATCAACCTCCAAATGTTGTTGCCAATTAAATGAAAATTGCAGACATTTTTGGCAGTTGTAAAGTTCATGACTGGCTTCAAATTGAAATTGACTGTTAATCAAAACATTTCATAATGACTTGGGTAGTAAGGAAATGTTTTATATATTTTATATATATATATTTTTTTCTTTAAATGTGGAGTTACCTTAAAACAAGCTGGACTGATGATTAGTCTGTTCTACCTTTTTAATTTTTTTTCCCCCCCCTTTAAAGTGCATAGCTCCCAACTGTTCCCAATTTCAAGGGACTGTCACTGATTTGGAAGTCAGGTCCCTCTGATTTGTCCCTCATTTTGGTCTGATCCATATAGTTATGTATAAAATGCACTTTTTATCTTTCAAAAAGTGTTTCACGGTGCTAAACCTTTTCATCCAATTTTTGTTGCATTTGTAGATTTTATAAGCCAGTGTAAAGGAATAATAGTGGTAAAAAAAACAAAAAACGCTTTGTTTAACTAATCCGTTTATTCCCCGTATAATTCACCTTTAAGGTTGCGTAGCAGGAGGGGAGGGGGGCGCGGTGTCCTTAACTACATACTTTTGCTAATAGGTGTCCCTCCATTACCATCTCAAAAAGTTGGGAGATATGAAAGTGGTTGTAAACCCTTCCATATACCCAGTGAAGTGACTGGCCTCAGGTGATGCACAGAGATTAAACAAATCCTCCTACATAAGTTGTACCAGTTTATCTGCAGTCTTCTTTTCGCTACATGCGTTCCAAGTGCAGAATTTACTGTATACAGCTTGCCTGGACTGTCAGAGAGCAGGGAGATGAAGTTACACTTTGTAGAGCTCAGTGATGAGAGCTCTGAGAGCTGATTGGAGGGAAGGAACACACACCCCCCTTCACAGAGCACACAGGAACAGAGCTGAGGCTGTCAATCACATGTTGTGTGCCCAAAGTCCCTCCCCTGTCACCTTTTTATCTCTTGGTGTCAACAAAACTTGTCAGAAGTGATTCATGCTTATAGCAGAGGAAGGAGGCAGCAGACGGAAATGATACTTGGTGCTTTGGATGGAGACAAGTACACACCATAAAGGAATATGCTTTGTTCATATTTCATGTCTGAGGTTTACAACCACTTTAAGGCACATCTATGTTCCCTGATGCACTGTAATGATTGTTGTTTATTTTCAGTTAGTTTGTAGTGAAAACGATCATTTGTAATAAGTGGCGACACGTCAGCGCTTGCCTCTAATGAGCGAGGTGCTCGCATGTGCTGAACCCGCCTCTGACATGCGGTGACTTTCATGTCGTTGGAAGACGGGCACCTGACCATTGTGTAACAGGAATTATAAATAGGCAACCTAGTTTCTCTGTTTTCATGCTGTGGGTGGATCCGAATTGAATCATGTCAAACAAGTTCACTTCTTACTGACCCGGATTTCGTTTCTCCACTGAATTATAGGGCGGGTTAAACTTGATTCTCTCTTTCTTTTATGCTATTTACTTCCTTATAGAATTCCTGTATATTTTATACGTGTTGCGCAATTTTTAGAACACCATCATAGTCCTAAAAAAAAAAAAAAAATCATTACATTGAAGAGAGAACAGGATTCAATACACATTGCAGTGAGGAACTAATACTATGCCCATTGTATGTCCATTGTAAAAGTCAGACTTACTACTCTCCTTCCCTTTCGCACTCCCACTGGTCCAATCGGCATGAGGAACAAGAAAGTATTTGGTATTGGCCAACTAAAGGGAATTGTTTCCCCCTTCCTGTCACCTGACTGCTTTGGTTGGTGGTTGGCCTACTTGTTGACACATGGGGCCAACTGGATAGTCCTCAGCCCTGTGTAAGCTCCAACTGGGATTGGCTTCAGAGACTATACCAGGGTTGCTTCTTCTTCTTGCTCATGTTGGTAGCAGAGGGAAGGGAAGTATCGACTGGCTTTAATGTGAACCTGTTGCTTTGTCCTGCATGAGCAAACCTTGTTTACTTTTAATTTCCTACAAATTTTAGACACGGTTTTCACAAAGCTCTACCTATTTCATTGTTTTAGTTCACCTTTACCAGAAAACTGCCTATGCAGGTAAGGGGCATCTGTGGATAAAAACAAACAAATTTTGCAACATTAACTAAAATTGGATAATGCTTTTCCTAGAGGTTTAGGCCATTTATGCACCTCCCAGAAATGGTGTCATCTGCCCTGTCACTATTACACTCGTAACGGTTACTGCTTGCCTTCACCATCACAGGAGCGAACCCCTGCATGTGTGTGGGTCAGTCTCTTCTGTTGCAGCATCAGTTTGCTCAGAGCTCCTATGACAGGGGGAGAGAGCACATGCGAGGGGGGTATGAATCAGCTGGGAGTGTCTTGGCAATGTCCTAGCAACAAGGCACGACGGGATGATATATACATTTTTCAGCTAGGCTTCAGGAGGTACATAGATGGCCTTTGATCATATCTGCACAGTTTTGTTTTTTGTCTACAGACGCCCCTTGCCCCCATAGGCAGTTTTTTGGTAAAGGTAAACGAACCCTTTAGGGTCCATTCACACAGGGGCAACTTTGGATCCGACTTCAAGTCGCCCCTAGTCGCCTCAAGTCAGGCTAGATGAAAAAAAATCAATGTAGGTGAATGGATCCATCTTAATGCACACTACTGCAGTCGCTCCGACTTCAGAAAAGGTTCCTGTACTACTTCAATCCGACTTCTAGGCGACTTGTACCCATTGATTTCAATGGAAGTTGCCTCCAAGTCGGATCCCTTGTCTTAACTGAAGCAACTTTCCAGGAAGTAAAAACAGTTTCCTAGGCAAACCCCTCCCTCCCACAGAGCTGATTATTATGTGAATGGCCACTGCCAAAGTCCATTGTCCTGGAGGCAACTTCAAGTTGCTTGTAAGTTGCCCCAAGTCGCGCTGTGATTCATACTCAAGTCGTGTCCAAGTTGCCCCCCAAAGTCGCGCTGGAAGTCGTGTTGCCCCTGTGTGAATGGACCCATAAAGTGGTTGTAAACCCACGAACAAAACAAACAAACAAAAAAAAAAACCTGCAGGACAAAGGCATATTGAGCTAGTATGCATAGCATACTAGCTCATTATGTATTACTTGCCTTAGATCGAATCCCCCGCAGCGGTCCTCGTTCACCGCTCCGGCCGGCGACACCGCTCCGGACGGCGACATCGCTCCTGGAGTTCGTTCCAGGTATCGCGGGCTTCGGCGCTGTGATTGGCCGGAGCCGCGATGACGTCACTCATGGGCACGGGAGCCGCCGGTAACGGCACAGTCTAACTGAAGCAATGGAACGTACTGCCATTGCTTCAGTGCGCATGTGCCGATGACGTTGGCACATGCTGATACAGGGGATATCTCCTAAACCGTGCAGGTCTATTATAGGCTTAGCTGTAGCAAAAATTGTTTAAGGGTTTACAACCACTTTAAGGCAGGGGTGTCAAACTCTATTTCATTGCGTGTTGCATCAGCATTATGGTTGTCGTCAAAGGACCGGTTGTGACTGTAAGACTAAATAAATGTATGCAGGGCTTTTATTTTCAGAGAATTGGTGCGGGAACTCAACCATGCCCCCTAACTGAACCATATCAAATTATGGGAGGATCTTAAGGGGGCAATAAATATCTGTAGTGAGTTATGTACAGAGTTTAGGGATGACCAGACGTACAGAGTGCAGAGCTCCGGAGTATGCTATGTACAGAGTGCAGAGCTCCGGAGTATGCTATGTACAGAGTGCAGAGCTCCGGAGTATGCTATGTACAGAGTGCAGAGCTCCGGAGTATGCTATGTACAGAGTGCAGAGCTCCGGAGTATGCTATGTACAGAGTGCAGAGCTCCGGAGTATGCTATGTACAGAGTGCAGAGCTCCGGAGTATGCTATGTACAGAGTGCAGGGTTTAGGGGTTTGCTATGCACAGTGTGCAAGATTAGTCTCTCACGGGCTGTTCACATGTCACTTCCACCCCTCCCTCTGGGTGCAAGGGCCACATGAAATGGCCTGGAGGGCTGGATTTGGCCCGTGGGCCTAGTGTTTGACACCAGTAAATATGTTGGTTGCCATTGCTGTATAGACTGCCTTTGCTGGCCACCTTCAGACAATTGCCTTTTTGTTATATTGGTCCACTAGTGTCTGTAATTTAGGTCACCTACCTGGCAAATGTATTCAACCAGTGTAGTCGGTTTTGTCGAAACGCCATGATGCATATTTATTTGGAAAACATTAAAGCCATTTTATCAGCAGAACCACAAGACAACTAGCATTTTCAGAAGGAGTGGCTAACATGGGGAAACGGGTTCTCTCATTGCTGTTTTTATAGGCATCTGTAATACCCTGGTTAGAGCATCTCATTATTGTAAGCAAAAACCACAAAGGGTGGGTATAGGGGAAAGAGAGCTGTCTGTTTGCCCATGAGTTGCCGCTGTCCTTAATTGACCCTTACTGTGGTCTTCTATTTGATCCTTTACTCTTCAAAGAATGGTCTCTGTTTAAAAGGGAGGCTTCTGAACAAGTTGAAAAATCTCCCTCTGTGATAACTAACACTTCCATCCTCTGAGCTCAGTACTGCCCTTCGTTATTTGAAAATGGCCTGATAGTCAAAAGCCAAGCTCAAAATCGTGTTACCATTCATTCCTGTGGACCTGAACAAAATCGCAGAAGCTTACCAAATAGTTAGAGCGATACGTTTTTTAAAGCATTCAGACCTTTCTTTGGAGATGGTCAATGAAAAGTGATCTGTAATATAGTATGATGCCCTAGTTAAGGTCAATAAGATATGGATAGAATGGATATTATGGAGGGGTGATCCAAACGTCTATAGCCCAACAAGGAAGGTATGTGGTTTAATTGGGGTTTTGTTAGTATATTATTGTGTGTGCTTTTTAATGAACGTCAGAGGTGTCTAGCATACACTAAGTATTGGGATGCCTGCCTTTACACGCACATGAACTTTAATGGCAACCCAGTCTCAGTCCGTAGGGTTCAATATTGAGTTGGCCCACCCTTTGCAGCTATAACGGCTTCATCTCTTCTGTGAAGGCTGTCCACAAGGTTTAGGAGTGTGTCTATAGGAATGTTTGACCATTCTTCCAGAAGGGCATTTGTGAGGTCAGGCACTGATGTTGAACGAGAAGGCCTGCCTCACAGTCCCAACTCTAATGCACCCCAAAGGTGCTCTATTGGGTTGAGGTCAGGTTCCTCCACCCCAAACTGGCTCGTCCATGTCTTTATGGACCTTGCTTTGTGCACTGGTCCAAATCATTTGGTGGAGGGAGGATTATAGTATGGGGTTTTTCAGGGGTTGGGCTTGGCTCCTTAGTTCCAGCGAAGGGAACTCTTCAGGCGTCAGCATACCAAGACATTTTCGACAATTTCATGCTCCCAACATTGTGGGAACAGTTTTGGGGATGGCCCCTTCCTGTTCCAACATGACTGCAAACAGCATCATCTAAGGGAGTGCATTGAGGTAAAAAATAAGGGGAGATTATGCGGAAAAAACAAAAATGCAATGATCCTGAGCCTGTGTGAGGCTACGGACTTCTGGATCACCCCTTGTATCTCTCAACAGACTTCAACCGAATATTTTTAAGCCTAAAATTTTCAACATTTAGGGCATAGGATTTCCCAGGTCACAAATTTCACCCTCTTTCTCTTGATATTTGCGCCTCCCTTTTATTGGCAAGTAAAATTGAGCATTTATTCACTTGTCACCATATAGAATTTTGTGTGTGGATATATCTTTACTTCTGCCGTGTCCGCTGCAATGTGTAACGTTGCCTAGATTCTTGTTAATGTTTAATGTAACTTCTCATATAGTTTTAGACAAGTGGTCTCTAAACTGTGACCCATGTGCCAGATGCAGCCCTTTACTTGTGTTTTCCGGCCATTGGGCACTATCCCCCCCCCCCCACTGACACCAACAACGAGGCACCATTCCTTCCGCTGACACCAACAGTGGGGTATTATTCCTACCATTGACTCCAACGAGGGGACATAATTCCCCTCACAGAAACCAATGGTGGGGATCTATTTCTCCCACTAATACCAATGATGGGGCACTAGTCCTCATCCTCCTGACCACACGTTATATAATTTTATTTGCTCCCAACCACCAAGCCTGAGGCGTTGCTTACTTCTATTGATGCTGGAGCATTGTCTACTTCCACTGGTCACAGTCCAGCCCACCTAAAGTTTAAAGGCCAGTACACTGGCACTTTGTTTAGAAAATTTAGAGACCCCTGCTTTACACAATGCTTTTTAGTACATTTACAACATATAAAAAAAATAACCTCCACAAGCAACAAGAGAAAGCTGGTGGGAGTTGTGAACCTGGCAAACATTGACCCGAGCTTGGAGACAACCATTTCTCAACTTCACCAAGGTTTAACAGCAGCTCATGGGGACTATGGTCCATGAGAATCTCGGTTCCATTCTTGAGGACTCTCTGGATAACGCCTGCCTGAACATGGATCACACTCTACTTTCAGTATGAAGACCTCTACAGTTTTCTACATTCAGATGGTGGCCCATACAGGACTACCCCCTACTCCTTCTTTTTTTTTTTTCCCCCTTCCCCTGCCCATCCCAGGCAAGAACCAGTTCTAGTTCTCCTCTTCATCCCTGGTTCTTCATTCTATTCTTCTGTTGCTTATGCCCAGATTTATCCTTTCTCCTACCCTAGAATTCCTTCTCTGAACTGATTGGTCTCCCCTCTCCCCTCTCCCTTCTGCCACAGAGGTGTTTGTACCGCACACCCTATTGGCATAACCTGTACATCCACCCTCAGTGCTGGCCACAAAGCTCCTGATGACTTAAAGGTTGCGGTACTTTGCTTCCACCTACAGTTATTATTGTAATCCTCGTGTCTACTTTAATGACTCCTCTGCTTATACCTTCTTTTTGTTCTTAACCTATAATGTCTTTGGTAGTATCTGTAAAATCCAAAAAACCCAATAAACCAGTGGTGTCTAACCTTTTGACCTTCCTGGGCCACATTAGAAGAAGAGGAAATTGTCGCATAAAATACGCAAACAACAAAAAATGCTGATGAACAGAAAAAGTATCTGAATAATACAACTTTTCTTTTTTTTTTTTTTTTTTAAATATTTTTTATTATAAAAGTAGTATAGGGCAACACAAAACTAGGGCAATATTTGACACTGTTTTTCATAAATCAAAACACAAATACCTGATTGAATGGATCGAGTAGCAATTCTCACTTAATTCTCAAGGTGCTCATCCGTTGTTTTGGTTCTAATTTTGCCCTTTGCTTTGCTTCATCCGTCAAAATGTTTGCTCACAAGTATAGGTTCTGCTGAAAATGAATGACATGAATAAGGCGTGATTGTGAAGAGTGGGAGATTTTTCTTTGGGAAGATAAAACTTCTAAGGCTGGTCATATATATGGTCGAATTTTTCGAAAGTATTTTCTTTTGAAAATCTGACATTTTTGTGCGTTGTGTTTTTTTTATTTTTTTTTTTATTTTTTTTTTTGATCTGATGACGCCACCATTGATTTTGAAATTCAGCCAACCAAGCCTTCAATTTCACCTCATGTTGCTACAGAAAAGCATTTTCGTGGCTGGGAATTTTCTTTACTTGCACATTTCTTTTTCCGATTTACATTTCTCGCACGATTCTCCCCATCATTAATTAGAAAATCGTTAGTTTTTCTAAAAACATCCAACATGCCTGATTACTCAAATTCGACGGCCGCACGAAAATTAGCTGCTGCTGCTAATGGTGCGAGATTTGAACGAAAATTCTTAGATAAGATTTTCGAAAGAAAATTCTTTTGAAATTCGAAATGTTTCAAACATTGGTCGAATTTCGAAAGAATTTTCTTTCGAAAATCTTATCTAAGAAGTTTCGTTCAGAATTTTCATACGTGATGTATGGCCTGACTAAAAGTCCAGTAAAGGGACGATATCAAATTTTTTTTCTTTCACCCGCATGTGTTAGCGCAGTTTAAATGCATTTGTGAAGTAAAAATACCTAAAAATGTTAATTTTGTTTTTTGGAATGTTTTACGATTTTGTGTCGGGGCCACCTTCATAGCTATCTTGGGCTACATGTGACCCGTGGGCCGCAGAGGTTGGACACCGCTGCAATAAACCTTTTTTGGGAAACAACACGTCAAAGACGAAATTATTGAAACCTGAAAAAACTATTTTTAAGAGTCCGCTTTGGCCATTGAAGCTTTGGCTGCAGTTGGGGAGATGGTCGGTACCATCGGAAGAGACCAAGATTATGACCAGCTCATCAGTCCACTTTTAATGTAAAAGAATAATAAAACAATCCTTTACTTCCTGTGATAACAGGTGTGATTCCGGAGCTACTTAACTGTATAATTGAGGCCAATGACAAATTTATTAATTTGGGTTGTCAGAATTATCGGCCTGGTCAATTTTTATTCCTCTCTGAGCTCAGGAGCCCCATCCGGAACAGCACGCTGTCCATAAACGGCCCCTCCTGTGCGCCGCTCATTCTGCCTCTCTTGCAGATGACTCGATTTTCGGCGTGCGTGTAGTTTTTAGTTCCTAAGTAAGTAACTGTAGGAGCCTGCAGAGAAAACGAGCACACAGTGTAGAGGGGAAAGCAGATGGTACTGCGGCTGCCACCAGCTGTGCTCCAACCCCCCCCCCCCCCAGTGCTGGCTGGATGATGTAATGGAAAGATGGATCCCCCCTCCTCCTCTTTGGTGTGCAAGGCTCTTCCAGGCTGTCAGTGTGGACTGGAGGCAGCAGCAATCCTCTAGGCTTTTAGTTTGCAGCTGTCATGTGACCTCAGCAGCCAAATGGAACATAATGTCTGGAAAAAAAAATAAAAAAATATATAGACTCGGGCTGATGCTACTCAGCTGCTGTTGGCAGAAAGTTTGTAGGCCCTGCTGGATTGCTGGGGCCTGGAGATTAACTGATCTCTCCTCTTCCACATTTTGATTTGCAATTAAATTGGAGTAGGGCTGCCTACCGCAACAAGGCCTGTTTCTGGTACCGCTTTTGAAATTTGCCGCTTGCTCAAAGCTTGCCATTTTTTTTTTTTTTTTTTTTTTGTTTTGGTTTTGTTTTGTTTTTTTTTAACTATTTAAATTTGTGTGTGCAAACGGTATAATTTCATGGCGTTTCAAAAAAAAAAAAAAAAAGTGAGTTTGCAATGCGTCCAGGTTTAATCGGCAATTCATAGCATCCAATCAGAAGTGTTATTTTTTTTTGATCGGAGCTGAACTGGTCTGCCGAACAGGACAGCATGAAGTCTGTTCATTGGCCAGAGCTGAACTAGTTTGTGAAATTTGCACAAGTTACTGAAATTTGCACAAGCCCGGGCTTGTGCAGAGTCCTCCTGGACACCTGTTGGGGAGGTCCCAGTGCATTGTAATGCTGCTTTTTCATGCATAATGAGTAGATGGGGAGGGGGGAGAGATTAGGGGGGATGGGTTCCTCCTAAGTTCTATATCTATATAGGGCACAAATACCATGGTCAGTTTACTTAGGGAAGGGTAGAAACTGTCACGACTGTCAGCCAGGTTTTTTTTTAGGTGTTACAGGGGGGCCAAATGACACAGCACAAGCGCTGTGCTGCATAACCTGCTTTAAAGGAGCAGGATCCATTTTTTTTTTTTTTTTTTTTTTTTTTTTTTTTTGGGGGGTCGTTAGCAAACGCTTTATTTGAGCAAGCTGAAGTTAAGGGGTTGTAAACCCTTGTGTTTTTTCACCTTAATGCATCCTATGCGTTAAGGTGAAAAAACACCTTGCAGTCACCGGCCCCCCAGCCACCCCCCCCCCCTGAGCCCCGAATTTCCGTCGGCGTGTCCCCACCGTCCTCTCTCTGGTTCCCAGCGCTTGATTGGATAGATTGATAGCAGTGCGGCCATTGGCTCCCGCTGCTGCCACTCAAATCCAATGACGCGGGGGGGCGGGGCCGTGTCCTGCATTTGGCCTCTATGGACGCCGAATGCTGGACTCGGTAACGCGCCCGCAAGGTAACCCCCTCGGGAGAGCGCTTCTCCAAGGGGGGTTATCTAATGTGGGGAGGAGCCGCAAGGGACCTCAGAGATGGATGTTCGGGGCCACTTTGTGCAAAATGAGCTGCACAATGGAGGTAAGTATGACATGTTTAAAAAAAAATGAAAAATGATCCTTTTTAATATCAATTTTTAGAAGCTGATTGGCTACCATGTACAGTCAGCTGCACCCATAGATGTGCGCACAGGGTGTACCAGGGCACACCCTAATTACCCTGTGTGGTGCAGATTCCCCCTGTTTAAACCCCTGATATTTCACCAAAGCCCCCTAATGCCATGTACACACGACCGGACTTTTTGACCGGTTTGGTCCGACGCAACGAATCCGTCGGACAATCCGACCATGTGTGGGCTTCAGCAGACCTTTTCTGTCAGAAATCAGGACTTTAGATTTGGAACATGTTTCAAATCTTTCTGACGGACTCAAGTCCGGTCGAAAAATCCGTTCGTCTGTATGCTAGTCCGGCGGACAAAAAAGGACGCCAGGGCAGCTATTGGCTATGAAATTCCTTATACTAGTCATACTAGTCCCTTCGTGCGTTATCATGTTCAAACCAACGGACTTTAGTCCGTTTGTGTGTGGGCAAGTCCACAGTTCGGTCGTAACTCCGTCGAAAGTCCGTCGGACCTTTGATGCTGAAAAGTCAGCTCGTGTGTACACGGCATTACGGGGATCCTAAAAAAGTTTGTAAAAAAAAAAAATTGTAAAAAAATCATAAATAAAATAATCAAAAGTACTCGCACCGTCCACTGCCCTACTGACACCGTCCACTGCTCTACTGGCTCCGTCAGTATAAATACACATGCGCGTGCGCACACACATATATGTTTGAGCTTTGAGGTTCACACCCTAATGCAATAGGCTGTGCACACCTATGACTGCACCAGATTTTGAACTCTTCAATTTTACTAATCCTCATTAACCCCACCATGTCTCTTCTGCAATAAAAGCTGCCTGCTCTCTGTTTTCGTAAATTTAGGTTTACTTAAACTTTATTCCATAAGGCGTAGTAGTAGTGTGTTTTTTTTTTTTGACTAAACCCCATTTATGTGTTTTCGGAAAATTAAATCTGGACTGTAGACTGTGAAGGACTTTGGGGAATCTACAAATCAACCTTGCTTTCTGCAGAAGTCCAGCTCATCGGGTGGAGGAGTTTTGTTTTTCTGGAGAAATAATATTTGGCTTATAACGCCACTTCTACACGGATTAATCAATAAGAAAGCCTTTGTTGGGCTGCCAAACAAACGGCCCTTACATGCTGCAAAAGCAAACATCATACTTGTAATCGGGGCATTCTTCATCCTCCTCTGGGTTGCTCAAGGCATGAGGTATAACAGGTGCATGGAGTCTGTTCATTGAGTTCCTGTAGACTGACAGATGGATTGGACACCCTGAGTGACTCACTGAAAAAAAAACAAAAAACTATTGTTTATACATTGCAGCATTGGGGTTTCTGTAGCATGAAAATGATATAGATGATTGAAATATGTAATTATTATTATACAGGATTTATGTAGCGCCAACAGCTTGCGCAGAGCTTTACAACATGAGGGCAGACAGTACAGTTACAATACAATTCAATACAGGAGGAATCGGAGGGCCCTGCTCGTTGGAGCTTACAATCTAGGAGGGGGGGGGGGGTCAATTGATATAAAGGGTAATAGCTGTGGGGGATGAGCTGGTGAAGAAAAAAAACCCCAAAAAACAGGTGTGGGCAGGATAGGCTTCTCCCAAAGAGAAAAGTTTTCAGGGATCGCCTGAAAGTGGATAGAGTTGGAGATAGTCAGACAGATTGGGGTAGGGTATTCCAAAGGATGGGAAAGGCTCGGGAGAGTCTTGAGGCGAGTATGGGAGGAGTTGACGAGGGGGCGAGAGAGCAGGAGGTCTTGGGAGGGACGAAGAGAACGATGATTTGGTTGGTATTTTGAGACCAGGTTAGTGATGTAGCTCAGGGGCGAGTTGTGGACGGCTTTGTAAGTTATTGATCGGATTTTGAATTTAATTAGTTGGGTGAGCGGAAGCCAGTGGAAGGATTGGCAGAGAGGTGTATAAGACACTGAGCGGTTGGTAAGGCGGATGAGTCTGGCAGCAGTAATCATGATGGCCTGAAGGGGAGATGTAGAGAGGTAAGCCAATGAGGAGGGAGTTGCAGTATTCAAGACGACAGATGACCAGGGGAGTGAATCGGGAGCTTTGTTGTGTCATTGATTAGGAAGGGGGCATGTTTTAGAGATGTTGAGGCGGCAAGCCTCGGAAAGTAATTGGATGTGGGGCTGAAAGAGTCAGAGTCCAGGACTACACCTAGTGCCCTGGCAGCTTCCTTTGGTGACCCATAAGGAGCCATTCCGTCCGTGTTTCCCAAACCTGTGCCTTACAAATACTGTGTTCCCTGAATAGTCACGTAGGTAGTTGAAGTGTAAACCCAATCACTAAAATAAAAAAAAGCCATTTAAAACGGTAATATATCTATTTTGAAAAATATTTTAAAGGACTGGCAATGTAGTTACCGGAATCTGTGTTATGCAATTCGTTGAAAATAATGACTTCTGGGAAAGAGGCATCAGAAACCAGGTGGGATTCGATTAGTAAACTATAGTCAGACTAACACAGTATACTTGCTTACAGGAGGGAAGAACAGAGATGGGGAGGAGAAGTGACTATGGAAGTAGAACTGAGTAGAACTGCATAGTTTTTTTTTTTTTTCCAATTGTCAAGCATAGGTGTGTGCACTGGGTGCGTCAGGTGTGCCTGGGCACACCTGATCTCCCTATGCTGTGCAGATTTCCCTGTGCTGCACGGCCCTGCTGCAGCACTGTTGGCTTCCTCCCTCCTCCTCTCTCACCCCTCCCTCCTCCTCTCTCCCCCTCCCTCCTCTCTCTCCCCCCTCCCTCCTCCTCTCTCCCCCTCCCTCCTCCTCTCTCCCCCCTCCCTCCTCCTCTCTCCCCCCTCCCTCCTCCTCTCTCCCCCTCCCTCCTCCTCTCTCCCCCCTCCCTCCTCCTCTCTCCCCCCTCCCTCCTCCTCTCTCCCCCCTCCCTCCTCCTCTCTCCCCCTCCCTCCTCCTCTCTCCCCCCTCCCTCCTCCTCTCTCCCCCCTCCCTCCTCCTCTCTCCTCCTCTCTCCCCCCTCCCTCCTCCTCTCTCCCCCCTCCTCCTCCTTCCTTCTTCCTCCCTCTTCCTTTTCTAAATAAACACTGAGTGATTGTTACCGATCACTCGCTCCGTTCATTCATAATCGAAGCACAGTAAACTGTGTTTACTATGCTTCAGTTTGTGAATGAACAGGAAGCCACTCAGCACAGAGCACTTCCCATTCATTTACTGCCCCGTGCAGCTGAGGCTCTGGAGAAAGGGAGTGGGGAATCTCTTGTTCTCAGTCCCTTTCTCTGTCTCAAAAGTGAGCGGATTTGAGCTTTGGGTGCACACCCCCCCCCTAACGCAATAGGCTGCGCACACCACTGTTGTCACGTATCGGATTTAAAATGAATGGAAAGACTCTTGTTTGAAAATTGAAACAAATCCATTTGCTATGAGATGCACAAGCCTCATAAAATAAGGAAAAACGCCCCTTACCCTTCCTGACCAACCAAAATCCTCCTTCATTTCTCAAACACTTCCCTTTTTTCTCCTTCACTGATGTGTGCTGATGAGGCTGCACTGACTGGCACCGATAGGCCCCACTGAGGCACTAATATGAAGTACTGGTGGGCATCACTGGTGGGCACGGGCTGGCATCCCTAATGGAGCACATCCTCCCCACTCTGGCATCCCTAATGGAGCACATCCTCCCCACTGAGGAAAGTCACTCCTCGCGCGCTGTCAGTGTGAGGAGAGGAATGCCGATAACAGCCATTTCCTATTTTCACTGTGATTAGCTGTGATTGGACACAGCTGATCACATGGTAAAGAGCCTACGTCATAGGCTCTTTACCGAGATCATATAGCGAATTGCCGCACTGCGCACCCCCAAGGGTTCCCCAGAGCATCCTGTTCTTAAGGACGTCATATGGCGTCCACTCAGAGTGGGAAATCCCCCCCCACCCCCCCTCGCCCAGCCTAAAGCAGAATGATGGCCACGTGGGGGATTTCCTGAAGGTGGTATAGCGGTTGTAAACCCTTACACATGCCAAATAAAGTGACTGGCCTCAGGTGATGCACCGAGATGAAACAAAGCCTCCTACATAAGATGATTCAAAGTACAACATTTTCACAACATTTCTTACCTGCAGAAGTCAGGGGGCGGGAATCTGATGTCACACACTACACAGCTCAGAGCTGAGTATAATCTGAGACCTGAGTGCAGGGAATGGACACCCCTCATAGGGAAACATTCACGGATGAGGCTCTCCGTTACCTGCTGTGTGCTGGAGAGGGGGGTGAGGCCATCTCCTGGGATTGCTTCGTGTCGGCATAGACTGTCAGACAGACAAAAAAATCACACTAGGTGCTTTGGGTTGACACAAGTACACACTATAGAAGGGATATGCGTTGTTCAGGTCTCATTATAGAGGTTTATAACCACTGTAAGGTACCTTTTCCCTACTAGTACCCTGTAGTTGTGCAGCGGCATTACCGAGTGCGTCTATACAGACCCAGCATGTTTAAAACCTCAGGCCGGTAGACCATTCACTTTCATACCAGTCTGGATGTGGTATGTAACCAGTGGCGGCCTGTGTACTGTGGGCGCATGGGCGGCGCCCCCTCCCCATCAATGCACACGGCCCCTTTCAGGATGCCGGACGCATGGATTCCTATGGTGGGGGTGGTACTATTTTGAAACGCCCGATTAGAGCCAGAGGCTCTAATAGGCTTCAAAGTAAGGTGGGCTCGGGGCGCAGAGAGAGCGCCCTGATCCCACCCAATTGTGTGAGGATGGCGAATAAATTTTTGCTATTTTCACACTAACCTTCCTCCCCCGCCAATCGGGAGGCAGGGTGGCAGACCTGTTTCCTGACTGCCCAAAGCGCCAGGCCACCCTATTGAATGCCTGGCGCTTGGGAAGAGGAGCGGAGAAGACGCGCTGGGGGAGCTGCTGCGGTAGGTCCCCTCTGCCAGAGCCGCGCTCGCAGAGGGGTGGGGGTGTGCTGCCAGAGATGTGCGGGGGGGGGTGCTGCCAGAGATGTGCGGGGGGGGGTGCTGCCAGAGATGTGCGGGGGGGGTGCTGCCAGAGATGTGCGGGGGGGGTGCTGCCAGAGATGTGCGGGGGGGGGGTGCTGCCAGAGATGTGCGGGGGGGTGCTGCCAGAGATGTGTGTGGGGGGTGTGCTGCCAGAGATGCGCGGGGGGTGGGGGTTGGGTGCTGCCAGAGCCGCGAGTAGGGGGGGGGGAGAGGGTCAGTGGGCACGAGTGGCTGCATTTGATGGGCACAAGAGCTGCATTTGATGGAGGTTTCAGTATTTTTCAGTTTTGTATGCACCCCCCCAAAAAATTTTGAGCACCAGTCGCACCTGTATGTAACCAGTGAAGATGCGGATAGTAAAGCTTTCAAAACCCTGAAAAAATAGAAAAAGATATTGATTAACGGGAGATCAGATCCCGGCAGCAGCCAATGTGTGGCATACTTGGCTTTTCGATCGCATTTTGACGAGGCAGAATTCTCCAAATAGTTTGTGCGCCGCATGAAAGCCGTTTATTACCCTGAAATATTCCAGGATATTGAGCGTTTAGAAATGTCATTTTCAGTAAGCAAATAGCAGATGCGAGGTATTGCATTGCGTGCTCTGTCATGTGTTATTGTAATCACTGTACACACATTTTCTATTGTCCTCCGTGTGTCTCTCAGCAACATCGACAAATTGTATCACAGACATCTGATCCAGACCGGCGGTAATTGTATAGAGCCCAGCAATTGTAAGGTGATATTTCTCCCCAACCCCCCCCCCCCCCCCCCCCCCCCCAAAAAAAAAAAAAAAAAAATCATAGACCTGTTTATCATAGCTGGGAAAGAGAAAAAAAGACAGGAGAGAAATGCTGAGAACTTAATAATACTAAATATAAAGGTGAAAAGGATTAGAGGTAACCGGAGCTGGGCACAGCCTGTCCACTCCAGAAATCAGAAGGCTCCATTAAGGAGAATGGGGGCTTTGAAGTTACAGCGGAAAGAGCATTTTCGTGGGGTCTTGAGTTG
This sequence comes from Lithobates septentrionalis, assembly GCA_037952835.1. Classification (NCBI taxonomy): domain Eukaryota; kingdom Metazoa; phylum Chordata; class Amphibia; order Anura; family Ranidae; genus Lithobates; species Lithobates septentrionalis. Next base: position 35,624 of record JBBDGP010002542.1, read on the forward strand.
GTATGTTTTGCTTCTTGTCCTGATGATAACCCTGATAAATTGGCCCTTGTATATTTAGTTTATAATGGCATGGACATTTAGACCTTTAAATAGAACTTATTAGCATTTCCGTCTAATAAGGGCTAGGCTGCTGATGCAAATTTTACTTGAATCCTTAAGAGTAGGCATGACCCAGATGAAGGCCCGAAGCTCCTTCTATCCCTCCAGATTATATCCTAGCATTAAAAACCTAACTTTGGGCAAAACTAATGTTTTTTGGGGTTTTTTGGCGTATTTTGCATTATTTACCTTAAACTGGCTGTTCCTGCCAAACACATCTTCGTAGCTTATCCCACCAAGTCCTCGCTAAAAGTCCTGGGTTTCTTCTATGACGAATGGTGATTTCCTGCCCTGGGGACCGGACACTATTCTCTGCTCCAATATCCCTTAGGGCAGCAGTCTCCAAACTGCTTGCCTTTAGCCAGCCCTTGAAGCACTATTTGTCCACCAACAAGGGGGGCATAATTCTTGCCACTGACTCCAACAATGGAGCAATATTCCTCTCTCTGATACCAAAGATGGGCACCCTTGTACTCACTGACACCAATGAACCCAATGATGGGGCTCTATTTCTCCCACTGGCACCAATGATGGGGCACTATTCCTCCCATTTACACCAACAATGGAGCACTATTCCACCCTCCGATATCAATGACGAGGCACCCTTCTGCCCACTGGCACCAATGATGGGGCAAGTAAACTGTCCCCTTGTTTAGAAAGATTGGAGACCCCTGCCTTAGAGGACTGGTCCCCTCACTGTTCCCATGTACGTCTTTTGGCATTGAGTGTCCTACCGCTGTTTGTTTTGCTGGCGCCAATAGGGAATGTCCATGTCAGGCAGTCAGTGATGTGGACACCTGTTAGAAGGACCCGACAGATGTACACAGAAAAGGAGGAAGACTCGGCACTACAAGTCAAATGGGCATTTAGCGTGTGTGCCTTTTTTTTAAAAAAAATTTTTCAATAAATTTAATTCTGGAGATGGTCCATAAAGTGTCAAAAATTGTTAGTCATACATTAAGGGACACGGGTTGAACTATTCAGGTGCATTAAGTTATGTTGCTGCCTTCAGAAGATTGGTATCAGAGACCAGTAGCTATAGAAGTAGAGAGACTTCCACCAACCAGCAGAATAGGTATACAAGCAGGTCACCCTGCGGATGATGTGGGCTCATCTGATGTGTTAAGTACTAACCGTCATTCACCAGAGCTCCTGATGGTGGAGATGGGTTTTGCTTCGTGTTAGTACCAGGTTGCAGCCCTTAAAATTGCCCCACCAGAAGGTGAGCAAGCCGGGGTCCAATAGCAGATATAACAGGTAGGGATCATGCAGAAGTGTAGTCAGCAAGCAAGCCAAAGGTCTGTAAAAAGTGTTTGCAGGTTGGGGTCAAGCAGAAGAGTAGTTAAGGAACAAGCCATAGGTCAGTAACGATTGGTAACGAAGATACGTACAGCAGCAGGACTGACAAAAGCAAAATATTGGCTGGAAGGAGTACAATCTGGCAAAACAGGAAGTGCACAAGCATAGCTTGATTAGGACGTTCATGGGAGGAGCAAAGTGTTCAAGAGAAACAAGGCATAAGACAAGGTTGTCTAAGCAATCAGGGAAGGCGCTGTTTAGCATTTCAGCATTTCGGCTCAGAAAGTAGAGTTTCCACCAGATACAGCAGAGGTCCCAGGTTCAGACCCAGTCCCTGACAATTGGACACAAAGCTATAAGGGCCGCCCAGTATAACCCCTCACACTCCAAGCAGAAGTTGGATCATAGAGAGGAAAAGGACTTTTTTCTGCTATTCTCAGACTTCCTGTTCTAGGCTGGCTACGTTTGTTCTCCATGCCTTCTTGCGTATGTGAATGTAGCCACCCTCTCCTGCTGGCTTCTGAGATGGACTACACATCTACGAGTAGACAATTTCAGTCCTATGGGAATTGTACTATACATGTGACCAGAAATAATGCTATTGCTCGCTCCCACACTAGTAGCATTTTAGGTGCATCCGTGGAGGATAGGGAGCATGCAAAGGACAAAAAAAGCCAAAAAACAATGGTAAGAGATTTTTTAAATATAAAAAACACACAGAGCCATAGTATATTTCATTTTTTAGTGTGATGTAAAAAAAAAAATCGGTTACTTGTCACTTTAACAGAGGTGGCTCAACAGAGTTGCCTGAAGAGCCGTACAACTGTAGGAGGCCTGAATATCCACCTGGAAAAACTTAATGAACATGTGAATTGAAGACCAGGTGGTGACCTTACAAATCTTAGAAACAGTCCTCCTTGGGCTTTTCTGCATCAAGCATCTGTTTCTCAGATTTGCAAGGTTCCCAACTGATTTTATGTTTGTTCAATTGTTACGTTCAATCGGCTAGATGTTTAGGCCCCCCCAAGATGCCGGCTTCGGCTGTAAGGTTTTTCAGGTGACTCTGTAGGCTCTTCTGAGTCCCCTCTGTTAAGCTGTAGAAGTAGGAAAAGAGTGGCCACCGCACACCTCGCCTGGCCAGAGTGGTCGGCAGGTAAAAGCAGCCCCAGCTCGATTCATCTAAGCCATGCCCCCAACATGTTTCATCCCACCCCTGGAGCTTAATCATGATTAAGCCCTGGGGGTAGGGTAAAACATGTTGAAGGCATGGCTTGGGTGAATCAAGCTGGGGCTGCTTTACCTGCTAACCACTCAGGCAAGGTGTGCAATGGCCAGGCCATCTCATTCTACTTCTACAGCGTACTTTGGGTCTGGATGAACCTTTCTCCAACCTGCACCCTCACTAGTTGGCAGTGTCCAATTCATTGGACCTTGTTAGCCTGAGTGGGGACACCTAAACATTTATCGTGGGACCCTCTGTTAACCCGTTTGGTTTTGTGGGCTGTTAACTTTTTGTAGCTGTGTTGCCCACCCCTCAGTTGGACTGCTTCTGGATTTCCCAACTTCTCTCATGTCACATTTTAACATATGTTGGATTTTTGACTTGCTGCATAATCCCTTTCTTGGAGTACATTATGGAACACCAGTCCCTTCTCTCTTTTCTTATGATCCAGTCATAGTGCTTGCTACAAAACTGAGGCATGCTGGGAGTGTGGAGAATTGTACTGGGCTGTCTTTACAGCTTGTTTGCCAGTGTCCAATCTCCCAAAGGCAGCAGCCAGTGATGCGAAGCATGGAAGCCAGTACTTCAGCATTGCAGTGAACATAAGTCTCAGGTGTACTTTAATGACCCATTCATACCATATGTGTGTTGGGCACCCTTGCCCAACGCATAGATAAGGCAATTTTGCCTTATGTCCTATTTTTATTCACACTACCACAACACGTGGTATACAGTATATGGAAAGTGTCTATTGTAAAAATTGAACTGTACTTTATAAGTAGAGCCATGTGAACAGCAAATTTTTTAAACCAAACAGTACCTGACTTTAGTGCAGTTCATAATTACAGTATTTAGACCTTGTTTGTACATTGAGGGAACCGGTTGCACTCCATTGCACTCTTGAGGCCCTTGTAATGAGAGGTCATTTATCTGTGGTGTAGAGACCACAAAAGGTGACTTTTTAGGGGTTCTTTTTTTTTTTTTTTGGCTGTAGTCCAGCTCCCCGATAACTTGGGCTGGTCCAGATAGGTTTAAAAATGGAAGACAAAATGTCACTCAGGTTTACAGTAACCCTGAGGTGGGTGTAACGCCCCCGGCAGAAAGTTCTTGTTTGGCAGCATTCTTTACTTTGATGTTTTAACAGATAAATTGTGTTGCTTAGAATCTTCGGGTGGCAGGTGTTTTACCGCCTTTCATTACATTGTAGAGTTATGAGAGTTAAAAGGTGTTTTTTTTTTTTTTTTTTACTTTTTAGGGTGAGGTCTATCAGTTGAAATTTTGGCAACTATTCAAGCTCATTTACCAACTGCCCACCCTTCCTTCACCATATCTGTATCTTTCTTGTCTATTCTCTCTTTTGGGCTAGGTGCTCTCAGATGTTTAAGTCCATGCCCTTAGCACAGCACTCATTATCCGTGTTGGTAAACAGGTAATGGTTCTAGAACAGCACATTGGCTCAGTGATTGGCCATTCTGCCTTCCAGTACTAAGGTCATTGGTTTAAATCCCAACCGTGACTATACCTACATGGAGTTTGCGTGTTCTTCCTGTGCTTGTTTGGGTTTCCTCAAGGTATTTCAGTTTACTCCCTTACTTCAAAGACATGGTGGCAGGTTAAATGGCTCCTGTCTAAATTGTCTCTAATATGTTCATGCATGTATGATAGGGACCTTAGATTGTAGGCTTCTTAAGGTCAGGGACTGATGTGCATGTACAATATATAAAAAGTGATGCGTAAATTGTTGGCACTGTATAAATTCCTTTTTACTTATTAAAAAATATCTAACCTAATTTCTTTTTCGTTTTGGATGGAGAAGGAAAGGGTTAAAAACTTTTTGTCCTTTTTTTGCCATCTGTGTCCTATTAGGAATGTTCCCCTCCCTTTCTGTCCTGCAAACCCAAGAGGAAATCTCCCGAAAATGAGGGAAATTACCTCTCAGTTGTCACTTGAACAAAGGTGTCCCTGATTAAGTTCCCCTTAAATTTTTCTTGTGACAACTTAAAATTTAGAATTTTTCCTTTTAGTCTTGGTGATGAGAGTCTATCGGAAAAGGATGAAGCTATAGGGGGAGCAGTAGGGGACACGGACCGCTATGCAAATCTGAAAGAAATCTTAGAGGTGCTGGATTTTCTAGGCTTATTCAAATGATCGCAGGATGTTTTCAAATAAGCTTCACTAGTTTGGTGAGGCAGGTACCCAATGAGTACCAGAATATGACTTCAATAGAGGAAAGGTTTTAATGGTTTTATGATTTGACCATCAAAGACGGGCAACGCATTCCAGGGACAACAACACTCAAACATCAAACATGCCCACTATGAGGGGTCCCCACTATCCCTGCTGAATGTATATTCATTTTATATTCTGGATGATGGATAGATGGCAGCTGTCTTGGATTTGCTGGGACTGCCCTTCATCTTAGCCCTATGTCCCGCTGATGCTGTGCCTCTGGCCATGTCCTGGGATCACACCATCAACAGTAAAGAAGTTACTGCACATGCTCAATGACCCAAAAAATGCATTCTGGGGTCGTGAGTAGGTAGTTCCTGTGTTCCGTCAGATAAGGCGACCCGTCAGAATTGGTAACGGCAGTGATGTTCTGTCGCCGCCATCTTGCTACACCCCGCACTCGTCCACAGTAAGGATACACCAAGAAGGGGGCAAGTGGACATCTTTTTACACCTTGCGGTAAGCGCAATTATTGGGTATTTGCGGATACTGTATGGGTTGTCACTCGTATTTTTTACACCATTGACTCTGGTTGGGTTCACCCAAGGGGTCTTTTTTTGGACTGATTTCAGATCATTACTTCATATTTTTTGTTACTATATATGGACACTTATTTGTATTCGCAAATATTATATATGGACACTCATTTTTGATTCATGCATACATGTGTTGACCCATGTACTTTTCACAATTTAATTTTTAATATTTTTCAACATTTTTGCATTTATATATGTACTTCCACACGGAAGTTTTTGAGATTGTTTCACGTGTTTCACTTATATTTAGCGTGGTTATTTTTTATTAATCTTTTTACACCCACTGGAGTTTTGCAATTCAGTTATTTTTAACAGTAAACGCAGTTTATAAGGTCAAATACAGTATTTAGAAATCCGACGGACTGTTTAGATGTTGAATTTTAAAAGCAGCAGCAAACCTGCTGATCTCACAGGCTTGGTAATCTGACAGAACACATCTGCTTTTATAATGCAACATGTAAACAGTCCGATGGATTTCCAAATACTTTATTTCACCATATATGCTGTGTTGTTGAAAATAACTGCGAAATGCGAAACTCTGGTGGGTGTAACAAGATGTCTGCTTGACCCCTTCTCGGTGTATCCTTACTGTGGAGGAGTGCGGGGTGTAGCAAGATGGCGGTGACGGAAGGTCACTTCTGTTACCAATTCTGATGGGTCGCCATATCTGACGGAACACCTGCATGTTTAAAGGCAACGTCTCTAAAGTGTTCGTAATGGGTGATCTCCACATATTCAAGGGCAGGTTCTGGGCAACCCATTAAGTGGGTGTGATTTGGATACACCTGTAGGCAGGTGCAGTCTGTGTTCTCCACTGCCGGTGGAGCTCGTCCGCAGGTTCAATGCAGATGGGAGAGTAAGTGAAGAGAAACTCTGTTTCTCTGATTTCCTCAGTCACGCGGCCCATGTGATCCTGGCAACCATGTTAGGTTAGGCAAAGTCTATTTAAGACTCTGATCCCTTGGTTTGGCACCCTTTATGCAAGTGGACAGGTTAGGGACAGGATCCTCTTCTGACAGGGACAGTTGCAGCAATGGGGAAAGGTTCAGGTGGAGTAGGGAAAGGGCATGGGCTTCATTTACCCCTTCAGGAAGCTCCCCATTTGGGTTGTACTGGCCAGGCCACACTTCGCTCCTCATGGCAGAAGCTGTCTGCATTCCTGTGTCTTTTAACTGCTACTAATTTTCTGAACGATTGTTAGTGGCACCGGATGGGTCAGCCTCCCGCCGGACTTGTTTGAGCTCTCGACTTACTTTTTCAATATAACGTTCTTTGCACATTGGGACTTGGAGTGGACTCTTCAAATTCTGATCTGATGGATGTAAAGCATTTGTTGCATGTGGGTAGGTCGGCTATATGGAAAACTTGTATTGTGCATCTCCCCAACGATGGAGGGTGTCTAATGAATCTAAGTCCTCGCTGGCTTCACCACAGTATAATAAAGCCAATTCACTATTCCGCATCTGCCTGGCCAGAATGCTTTTCCGTGTTACCCCCGAGACAGATGTAGCTAATTGAAGACCTTAAGGAAATCACCTTGCCTTTGGATGTGTAACACAGTAAATTATCGGAGTGAAGTTCCCGCCGGCCGCTTCATTTCAGACGTGTGGCAAAGGCGAGGGACGCGAAGCGGAATCGGCAGGGAACGTAATAGGATTTCAGTTTACGTTTCTCACTTGTGACATGTGCTTTGTATCCCTGTGAATTCTTTTCCTAATGTACCGTCCACAAGTCCAGGCACCTCTACTGCAGTGTAACCTTCAACACATTGCTTTGCTCTGATTTTTTTATACAGAGGCGTCTGCGAGATCCCTTGTATATCCCGACCCGTCCCAGTATCGGGTTAGTCCAGGTGTACAGTTCACCTCTGAGACTCTCTTCAGATAGACTGCAACATCGCACATTGCCGGGTTACTTGTGAATTGGATGCTTGATTATGGTGATGACATGGATAGTTCTGTCTGGACATGGATAGGCAGTTAAACAGCATTGCATTTTGCATAATACGGAGTACATAGACCTGAATAGGGGCAACAAATTTTAATCTAGTAGAAAGCAGATCATTGACTTCATATATTTATAGACAGTAATTAAACATCTACAGGAAAATAAATTGCGCTAATTAAAATAATAACACAAAATGTTATTTTTTTTAATATGCAGCTACAATATAAGATGTATTGTGTGTAATATTTTTTACTCTCTATACATAGAACACTACACCTCCAACATGACCCAACACTGGACATGATCATAATACAATTCTATTACTCTCTATACATAAAACACTACACCTCAACATGACCCACCACTGGACATGATCATAATACAATTTTATTACATTCCATACATAGAACACTACACCCTCCAACATGACCCACCACTGGACATTAATTATAATACAATTCTATTACACTCTATACATAGAACACTACACCTCAACATGACCTACCACTGGACATTAATTATAATACAATTCTATTACACTCTATACATAGAACACTACACCCTCCAACATGACCCACCACTGGACATTAATTATAATACAATTCTATTACACTCTATACATAGAACACTACACCTCAACATGACCCACCACTGTACATTAATTATAATACAATTCTATTACACTCTATACATAGAACACTACACCCTCCAACATGACCCACCACTGGACATTAATTATAATACAATTCTATTACACTCTATACATAGAACACTACACCTCAACATGACCCACCACTGTACATTAATTATAATACAATTCTATTACACTCTATACATAGAACACTACACCCCCAACATGGCCCACCACTGGACATGATCATAATACAATTCTATTACACTCTGTGCATAGAACACTACACCCCCAACACTGGACATGACCATAATACAATTCTATTATACTTTATACATAGAACACTACACCTCCAACATGACCCACCACTGGATATGAACATAATACAATTTTATTACATTCCATACATAGAACACTACACCCTCCAATATGACCCACCACTGGACATGATCATAATACAATTCTATTACACCCTATACATAGCACACTACACCCCCAACATGACCCACCACTGGACATGATCATCATACAATTCTATTACTCTCTATACATAGAACACTACACCCCCCAACATGACCCACCACTGGACATGATCATCATACAATTCTATTACACCCTATACATAGCACACTACACCCCCCCAACATGGCCAACCACTGGATGCACAATACTTTTATTACAGTACTGGAAGTGCTGTCATTTTGTGGATTTGGTAGACTAGGGTGAGGTGTTGTGTATCCAGTATGACGGCCTAGTAGAAATGCTGCTTCTTCCTCGAGGTGTGCTGGCTGCCAAACTTCGTTGAACCGAGGAATCGGTTTGACTGTCTTTTGCCAGAGGGGCGTGGAGCACCTTGCCGGGGCCCTCCAGCAGCGATGACATGAAAGCAGCTGTTTGTCTTTGGCAGCTTCAGATCAAGTTACCGAAGGTGTGGGCTTGCTTTAATTATTTACCTGGCAGCAGACTTGCACTGTGAGAGCTATAGAGACAAAGCATGCAGACAAAAGGGGGGGGAGACTGCATCCTGCACCTCATCAGGGCAGTGCTTTGAATTCTATGCATTTTTTTCCGTTCTGATTTCCGCAGAGATTAATACTTTCCTGACATCCCACAATGTACCACTATAATAGCAACTATATCATTTTTACAATAGCAGTATGTAGGGGTTGGGGTGTTTGGTAGCTTGAGTGGAGAGGATGCACACAAAGTCCAAATATGCAGCAAAGTGCATTAACACAAACGTTCCATCAAGGTGGCAACAGGGTCTGTGTAACCCGGTACAGCAGTACTTTATAGAATGTCTGAGAAAAAACAATCTCGGTATTAAAAAAAAAAAGATACTGTGAATGGCTTATGATGTCCAAAAACATCTAATGGCAGTGGCTGGAAGGTGGTCTGGCAACAAGGAACCTAAAGGCGGGAAGAGTTCCTAGCTGGTGGCACAGATGTGCAGTTTCTACTCTGTTCTTCCTTTACTAAAACCACTCCCTATTAGCCACACTGTTCTTAACCAGTGGGTTCCTGTCCCTGATCTAGCAGCTTCACAAATGCATGCCAATTGCAGTGGGACAGTGCTCTTGATTAGCATTGCCCACATTAAAGATGTCCACCCATGTCATCCAGACTTGCTCTCCTGATGACGCCTACGGAGGCCTCAGAGGAACAAGAGTTCCACCTGTCCTCTGTCCTCTCTGTATGGCAGCTGTTGTAATGGCGCCACCACTGCAGGGAGGCTGAACTACACCTCCCTACAAGAGTTTTTATTGTTTTTCAGATCAGGGGATAAGACAGTTGCCCACGCACAGGCTGCAGAATGACAGTAATGTTATGGGAGGGGGCCGCCCAGCACACATCAGTAACCCAGAGTGCTCTTAGATAGAAATCAAGGGATAATGGGTTTTTATCCACAGGTGGGAATCCATAGCGTGGCAGGTTTTTTTTTTTTGGATAGAGTGGAGATAGATTAGAACCCCTGCCAGTTTGTATTGCTGTTGGGGAGATTCACCCCTCTCTATTTGTCCTGTTTACCAATATTATTAAAAAGTGAAAGTAAAAGAAAATCCCAAATTTTGGGTTGTCCCAGGAAACGTAATAGAGGGGAACTCTTCCAATGGGGACACACATTTTGGTGACCTGGGTCGATTCTCTTAATTTGCAGGGATTTCATGTCACTTCCTGTTTGGCTGTTGGACAGGAAGTGAAGGTAAACCTTCCCCGATGGGACACAGATGGCAAAAATAAACTTTACGGGGTTTTATCTCTTTGCTTGACTGTAAGGTATGGAATATTTGTCCACTGGAGTTGCAGCAGAAGTTAAAAATCCAGCATAAATGTTAACTTCTACCCACTCCTATGGAAATAAATGGTTGGACTTCGGCTTTAATTTTTAAGCAAACTAACATATTTGCTTTAAAACTTCTTAAAGATAGCTCTGTGATCCAACAGAATCCTTAATATTGACCTAAAGTCTAACCAGGCACTGACTATTTGACTCCTCTGGCTGTCTTTTTACCTAAACCAATGCGAAAAGTTGTGTCATGTTTACCTGTCAACGACTCCTGAAATCTGAACACAGCCGTGTGGTGGGTCAGCTGGGAGCTGTCAGAAGGTGAACTTCAAGCTGAGTCAGCTGGTCAATGGGTCTGACTGAACACAGCTCCTGCCCCTTTCCAAGATCTTCATGTCCCTCTTCCAGGGCTAAGTTTGGATGCTGTGACCTCGAGATAGCCTGGACTTGTTGACAGGTCAGACACAAACTCAGTTTTAGTTAAAGCACAGCAGGAGGGTGTACAGTATATTGGCATTATGTTGAACTTTAGGCCCATTTGACCACTTCCATTAGAGCTTTTAGGGTATCGGTAGGGATAAAGAAAACTCTTAAGTTATATTTTGTAAACTTGCTTGATTTCCTAGATCTAACAAAGGAGCGGATATGGGGTAGAACTACACTTGTTGAGAAAAGGTTGTTGTAGACTTTGTTGATTGATGGTTTGTGCATGGGCCATTTCTGACTTTTGAGGCTACTGAACACCCACGTGAGTAACTTTCATAGTCCATGCTGCCACAACCAAGTAGGGTGTTGCGTGTGCCATTCTGCATTGCTAACTAGATCACATAGTCAAACACAAGACCTGCGGGCCAAATTCAGCTCACCAGGCCATTTCATGTGGCCATCACAGCTGCAGCACCCCCCCCCCCCCCGTCTACACCTCCCATTTTGAGTAGTTGGCAGCAGAGAGGACGACAGAGCTCCTCCACTAAATCTTGCGCTTCTCCGTGCAGCCATGAGAGGCTTGTTTCTGGGGCCACCCCCCCCCCCCCTTTCAGAGAGGAGGACAGAACTTCTACAGATCCAGCACCTCTTACAGATCCAGCACCTCCCTCTTCTCTGCCTCCCCTGGTCTCGGCAATCGGCAAACTCTTGACAGTTGACTCCAGCCCTCCTCTGGTCCTCCTTCAGATCCGGAACTTTCTGCTTTCCAGCTCCCACCCTGGCAGCAGGGAGGATGCACTGTGATGTAAGCAAGGGTGGGAGACTCTTCTTCTGATGGTGGGTGGGGCTGTTGACATCTGATGTCCGGGAGGGGGGTTGGGTTCTCTGGACATCTAGTCTACTACTGACCCTTTGAAGGCAACCATAATGGCAGTACAGTATTCAGCTGTACGCATGTTAAAAGTATGGCGAAAAATGTAGTAAGAATATGCTCTCAATCCAAAGGCTGCTGGATAAACATCCTCGGGTCATTCAACCTATTTTAGCACACGTGGAGAATATGACTGTCTCCGTACAGAGTGTGGGTTCTTGATGGGGTTTTCCGGAAATTCTTGCACTGCAGAGTTGCGATCAGACCTGGTGAACAATGGTCAAATGGATGAGGCCCAAGAAATGGAATCAGATTTGTAAGAATTGTGGTCAGTAGAGGTGCCCATCAACTAAAAAGAAGCTTCCAAGTGGATTCTTAAGGAAGATTGGTAATAATCATAAAAACAGGTTAAAAGACCAACGTGTTTAGTGGGCACCTAATCAGGAAAAGGTGTACAGTACGCTGGATAAAATACAATGCTGTGAAAAAGTATTTGCCCCCTTTCTGATTTTTTTTATTTTTTTGCATATTTGTCACACTTAAATGACTCAGATCATCAAACAAATGTTATTATTACACAAAAGATAACCCGAGTAAATAGAAAATGCAGTTTTTAAATGATGGTTTCATTTATTAAGGCAAAAAAGCTGTCCAAACCTGCCTGGCTTTATATGAAAAAGTAATTTCCCCCTAAACCTAATAACTGGTTGTGCCACCTTTTTGGTGACTGCAATCAAGCTTTTGCGATAACTGGCAATGAGTCGTTCACATTGCTGTGGAGCAATTTTGGCCCACTCTTCCTTGCAGAATTGTTTTAATTCAGCCACATTGGAGGGTTTTCCGGCATGAACGGCCTGTGTAAGGTCATGATACAGCATCTCAATTGGATTTAAGTCTGGGCTTTGACTAGGCCACTCCAAAACCTAAATATTGCTTTGTTTGAACCAGCTGTAGGTGGACTTGCTGTTGTGTTTCGGATCATTGTCCTGCTGCATAGCCCAAGAAGTGCACTTGAGCTTGAGGTCACGAACTGATGGCCAGACATTCTCCTTTAGGATTTTCTGGTAGAGCTCAGAATTTATGGTTCCATCAATTATGGTAAGTCGTCCAGGTCCTGAAGCTGCCCCAGACCATCACGCTACCACCACCATGTCTGACTGTTGGTATGACGTTCTTGTTATGAAATGTTGTATTAGTTTTATGCCAGATGTAACGGGACGCACACCTTCCAAAAAGTTAAATTTTTGTCTCATCAGTCCACAGAATATTTGCCTAAAAGTCTTGGGGGTTATCAAGATGTTTTTGGTAAATGTGAGATGAGCCTTTGTGTTCTTTTTGGTCAGCAGTAGATTTGGCCTTGGAACTCTTCCATGGATGCCATTTTTGCCCAGTTTCTTTCTTATTGTTGAATCGTGAACACTGAGCTTACCTGAGGCAAGTGAGGCCTGCAGTTCTTTAGATGTTCCGGGTTCTTTTATGACCTCCTGGATGAGTCGTCGTTATGCTCTTAGAGTAATTTTTGTAGGCCGGCCACTCCTGGGAAGGTTCACCACTGTTCCAAGTTGCCTCCATTTGTGGATAATGGCTCTCCCCGTGGTTCACTGGAGTTCCAAAGCCTTAGAAATGGCTTTGAATACCCTCCCTAGACCGATACATGAACATTACATTGTTTCTAATCTGTTCTTGAATTTTTTTAGATTGTGGCATGATGTGTGGCTTTTTGTGATCTGTTAGCGTGCTTCGCTTGTCAGACAGCTTCTATTTATGCGATTTCTTGATTCAACAGGTCTGGCAGTAATCAGGCCTGGGTGTGGCAAGGGAAATTTTAACTCTGCTTTCCAAAAAAATGTGGTTAATCACAGTTCATTCATGATTCAGCATGGGAGGGGGCAATTACTTTTTCCCATAGGGCCAGGCAGGTTTGAAAAGCTTTTTTCCCTTTTAATGAAATAATCATTTAAAAACTGCATCTTGGGTTTACTCGGGTTATTTTTGTGTAATATTAAAATTTGTTTGATCTGAATCATTTAAGTATGAGAAATATGCAAAAAAAAATCAGGAAGGGCGCAACTTTTTCACAGCACTGTACATAAAAACAAGACAAAAACATTTTCAATGTGAATCCAAAGGGTGAAAAATATATACAATAAAATATATATGTAATTTAAAAAACAGTAAAGCATTTATGGTGCTTTAACCAGCATTTCTGTAGACCACTTTACATTTAAAGGATCCATATTGCAGAAACTGCACTCAAAATGGCAAGCACAGGGCCAAGGACTCTTCACCAGTATTACCTGTTAGCTCCCTATTACTGATCCTTTTTTTTTTTTTCCTTCATAAGCCCTGGTTCACAATATGAATAGCCTATGAATTGTATAGGAATTGCACTGCATTCCTGTGCAATTCACATGCTATTCAGTGCGGTGCGATTTGAGCCCATATAATGTTGAATGGGTTCAAATTGCACCGTGTCTTACCAAAATAGCACATGCACCAATTTTAGAAAAGCACTGCAACTGGATTGCCTGATCATTTTGTACCATGGAATCCGGTGCAGGCAAACTCACTGTTTTGTAATCTACGTTTTGGGGTGTTAACCTAGCTGTGGCAATGGGGCAGTGCGATTCGAACTCGGGAAACGTGCATGGATTGTGGGCTTTGCGCACAGTGTTCTAGTGTGAACTGAAGGTGTACTGGCTTATCATCCCTAGTTCCATACTATCTGGAGGTGGACGTCTTAGTAGAGGAGCAGGGCTTTGCTTTCTCATGTCAGTGCTGCCCTCTGATGACTGGCAGAGTAATGATCACAAAGCAGCAGCAGAGATGGAGGAAGCACAGATTCAAAGAATGGGAGAAGTAGAAGCAGGGAGATCTTTGCACTACAGGTCCTCGGGTACTGCTCCCGCTCCAGCAAGGAGAACAGTAAACAGTACAGTGCCTCATTTAAAGTCCTGCTTTCTGTTCTCCTTTTTTTCCTCTAAACAGTACAGTAGTTACTCTTCCAAATCTCACTCCAAATCTGCTTAGAGTAGAAGTCAGGAGGCAGTAGTGTCATAGATGATCTCACACTGCAGATACTTTATACAGCTACAGGACTGCCTGGGCACAGGAAGTGCACTGCTGTTTTTTTGTTTTTAGGAGGAATTAAATACAAAAGGTACATGTTCAGGGTAATGCTTATGCCCAGTGAACAGCTCTATATATTCCCTTTTCTTCACTTTTTGGATTCAGGTCATTTTTTAGTGTTAGTTTATTGGATTTAGGTCCACTTTTAGTGTTGGTTTATTGGATCCGGGTCAACTTTTAGTGTTGGATTTTTTTGGATTCAAGTCCATTTTTAGTGTTGGATTTTTTGGATTCAGGTAAACTTTGTGTTAGATTATTGGATCCGGGTCCACTTTAGGTGTTGGATTTTAGGATTCAGATCAACATTTAGGCTCCATTCACACCTGAGCGATCTGCAGTGACAGCTACAGCCGCTAATTTTTTTTTTGCTTTTAATTATTTTATTTATTTTTTTGGAGAGGGGCACCATTTATTTGAATGGGCCTCCCTCTGTTCCAGATACGCCCAAAAAGAAGCTCATGTACCAAATCTTGGCACAGGGCCAGGAGCGTTTGCGATTTTTGCAGCAATTGTATCGTGATTTTGTCACTCGACAATCAAGGAAAAGTCGCCCCGCGTTTTGGGGTGCCATTTAAGAAATAATGGCATTGCAGACACTTTCCAGGTTTTGCTGTGATCCTGGAATTGCAGGCAGAATTGCGGCGATTCCACCCGCAATCCAGAACGCTTAGGGGTGAATGGAGCCCTAAGTGTTGGATTTTTGGATTTAGGTACACTTTTTTATTGTTGGATTTTTGGACTCGGCTCCACTTTTTTAGTGTTGGATTTTTGGATTCAGATCCACTTTTAGTGAATGTTGGATTTGTCTTTTAGACATAATGTTGCCTAATTTATAATTTTGCATTAGGTTGCAAACTATTTTGACCAATCTAGTGAGGTTCCCCTCTTTTAACTGCTGCTTGAGCATTCAAATAGAGTGTTCGATAGTCTTTTTTTTTTTTTTTTTTTTTTATTCCCCCGTATTTTTGATTTACCGATAGCCGCAGCTATCTGGCTTAAGGAAAATAGGAAGACGGGAAATATATATCAAAGAATTGCAAGGGATCAAAACTCCATTCGGATCAGACGCTATCTAATCTTATTTGGAACCAACTTATTCCCAGGGAAGTCGTGTACAAATGATTTCATTTTCTTTCCTGGACACGGGCAGCGCACGCCGTCGTCTCGCTGATGCTATTAAAGAATGTTGCTGGATGAAAATTAATAAAATACATTGTTGTCTTTCCTTAGGCATTCTGCAAGCTAAGCTAATACCCAGGTATTCCAGATATGAGAGATGTTTGGAGATTGCACGAAATGTTCTGCCGTGCTTGATCTGAGATGTACAGTGTTCTGTCTGCCCTCCGGCTCTTTCTGCTCAGAGCTGAATGTGGTTAATTAGCATCGGTCACCATAGCAACTGCCTCATCGTCTAAAACGCACTGTCTGTTCTATGTGTGTGTGTGTGTGTATGTAGTTTTATCCTGTCACCCTGTTTACCTGAAAGGCTGACACTTGATGGGCTCATTCTGGCGCCTGGCATACTGGCACGCAAAGCTTAAATGCAAGTACGGCTTAAGAAACGCTCTACTTCCAAAATAAAACCTAATGTATATGTTGGGGGAGGGGGAGGCACTGACCTGGCCACAGCGTCTGAATTTTTTTTAGCCAGCTACTGATATAGTGCACTGGGTCATCCTGCCACCCTGAACCTCCTCGTTGCACTGGGAGCACCATTATTTCACCATTTGGGATGTGCAGTGGGCAGCTCCTGCAAAGGAAGAATAGGAAATGACCTAATACTTCTCTGTATGGCTGCAGGGAGTCATGTGACGTCACCTCCTATCACTCAGTCCAGCCGTCTTTTCTTAATGTAAAGAAAGCGGTCAGAGCACCAGACCAATGGCTGAAAGAGTTCCAAGTCCAGTTTTATTCAATAGACAAAAGAGAGCCAACGCGTTTCAGGTGTTCACACACTCCCCCTTCATCAGGGCTACAACACAGGGAAAAAAAAAAAAAAAAGAATTTTGTTATACACTTATAAAATAAGCATTCTAATAAGAGGTAAACCACGGAATTATTTGTTATAAAGTTACTATGATATAATTATTGAAAATATCATCTTTTCCTTTTTTCTCCTTTTCTCTTTCTTTCTCTTTCGCTCTCTCGTGCTCTTTTGCGCTCTCTCGTGCTCTTTTGCGCTCTCTCGCACTCTCTCTCTCGCTCTCTCGCACTCTCTCTCTCGCTCTCTCGTGCTTTTTTTCCAGCTCTCTCGTGCTTTTTTTCCAGCTCTCTCGTGCTTTTTTTTCCCAGCTCTCTCGTGCTTTTTTTCCAGCTCTCTCGTGCTTTTTTTCCAGCTCTCTCGTGCTTTTTTTCCAGCTCTCTCGTGCTTTTTTCCAGCTCTCTCGTGCTTTTTTCCAGCTCTCTCGTGCTTTTTTCCAGCTCTCTCGTGCTTTTTTCCAGCTCTCTCGTGCTTTTTTCCAGCTCTCTCGTGCTTTTTTCCAGCTCTCTCGTGCTTTTTTCCAGCTCTCTCGTGCTTTTTTCCAGCTCTCTCGTGCTTTTTTTCTAGCTCTCTCTCGTGCTCTTTCTCGTGCTCTTTCTCGTGCTCTTTCTCGTGCTCTTTCTCGTGCTCTTTCTCGTGCTCTTTCTCGTGCTCTTTCTCGTGCTCTTTCTCGTGCTCTTTCTCGTGCTCTTTCTCGTGCTCTTTCTCGTGCTCTTTCTCGTGCTCTTTCTCGTGCTCTTTCTCGTGCTCTTTCTCGTGCTCTTTCTCGTGCTCTTTCTCGTGCTCTTTCTCGTGCTCTTTCTCGTGCTCTTTCTCGTGCTCTTTCTCGTGCTCTTTCTCGTGCTCTTTCTCGTGCTCTTTCTCGTGCTCTTTCTCGTGCTCTTTCTCGTGCTCTTTCTCGTGCTCTTTCTCGTGCTCTTTCTCGTGCTCTTTCTCGTGCTCTTTCTCGTGCTCTTTCTCGTGCTCTTTCTCGTGCTCTTTCTCGCTCTCTTGTGCTCTCTCGCTCTTTCTCGCTCTCTTGTGCTCTCTCGCTCTTTCTCGCTCTCTTGTGCTCTCTCGCTCTTTCTCGCTCTCTTGTGCTCTCTCGCTCTTTCTCGCTCTCTTGTGCTCTCTCGCTCTTTCTCGCTCTCTTGTGCTCTCTCGCTCTTTCTCGCTCTCTTGTGCTCTCTCGCTCTTTCTCGCTCTCTTGTGCTCTTTCGCTCTTTCTCGCTCTCTCGTGCTCTTTCGTGCTCTCTCGCTCTCTTGTGCTCTCTCGCTCTTTCGTGCTCTCTCGCTCTTTCGTGCTCTCTCGCTCTTTCGTGCTCTCTCGTGCTCTCTCGCTCTTTCTCGCTCTTTCTCGCTCTCTCTCGCGCTCTCTC
The DNA here is from genome assembly GCA_037952835.1 of Lithobates septentrionalis. NCBI lineage: Eukaryota > Metazoa > Chordata > Amphibia > Anura > Ranidae > Lithobates > Lithobates septentrionalis. The sequence goes on from JBBDGP010002542.1 coordinate 53,639, forward strand.
GTGCTCTCTCTCGCTCTTTCTCGCTCTTTCTCGCTCTTTCTCGCTCTCTCGTGCTCTTTCGTGCTCTCTCGCTCTCTTGTGCTCTCTCGCTCTTTCGTGCTCTCTCGCTCTTTCGTGCTCTCTCGTGCTCTCTCGCTCTTTCTCGCTCTCTCGCTCTCTCGCTCTCTCGCTCTTTCTCGCTCTTTCTCGCTCTCTCTCGCTCTTTCTCGCTCTTTCTCGCTCTTTCTCGCTCTCTCGTGCTCTTTCGCTCTTTCTCGCTCTTTCTCGCTCTCATGCTCTTTCGCTCTTTCTCGTGCTCTTTCGCTCCTTTCTCGCTCTCTCGTGCTCTTTCGCTCCTTTCTCACTCTCTCGTGCTCATACATCTGAGCTCCACAAACAAACACAATTTTTAATTGATTTTTGATATCCAAAGCAAACTCGGCCATCCCGTCCATGTCTCCATGCTTTATTTTGTTGAGATATCGCTTTGACCCCCCCCCCTAGCATTTCTGTCTGTGGCCATCTTGAGTAAGTGCAGATGATTCATGTAGCATTTATTTTCCTGGAATCCACCTGCCCTTAGCTCAATTTTGCATGCAGCAGAGCATGCTTGGCTGAGAAAACCCCTCCTCCTCTCCTATGCTCCTGAAGGCTCCTGGGATGTATGACATCATTTGCCTAGGCAATAAACCAGGAAGTAATTAAAGAAATGTTAAAAACAAGTAAATATGATATACTTTTCCTATTTACTAATGCTAGCAAAAATAATGGTAATTGGGATAGCGAAGTAGTTGCGATGATATGCACATGTCAAAGTTGCAAAACTGTGCTCAGGCGTTGGGATCTGTTTTACCTTCATCATGAAGGGGTTAATTAAAGTTGTTGCAAGTATTTTCTGGGTCACCTCCCCAGAAACAAGCATGTGGGTGAAGTCAGACCTTCTGATTTGCAAACTTGTTCAAAAGGACTTGCATGGCAATCTTGGATTTGCTTTACGACCAGGCAAATCGCATTTTAACCACTTGCCAATTGCACTACAGCCGAATGACTGCTGCAGCCAGCCAGTTTTGAGAGGGCGTCATAGGATGTCCTCCCGTGATTGCACCCTCTGCAGTGCGCTCTGTGATCATTGTGTCCTCTGGACGCAGCTGATCACAGATCGGGGTAAAGAGCCAATCAGTGGCTCTTTACCATGTGATCAGCTGTGTCCAATCATCATCCAATTGTAAACACAAGCCGGTTATCAGCATTCCTTTCCTCACACTGACAGCGTGAGGAGAGCCGATAACCAGCTAGTGTGAAAGGGGCATCTACACTGATAATCAGGGCAATGATTATCAGTGCAGTCCTAACAGTGCCCACCAGTGCTGCCAATCAGTGCCACCTATCAGTGCCCAGCAGTGCCACCTACTAGTGACACCTGTCAGAGCCCAGCAGTGCTGCCTATCACTGCCACCTACTAGTGAGACCCTATCAGTACCCATCAGTAAAAAAAGGAAAATTATCTGTTTGCAAAATTTTATAACAAACTATAAACTTTTTTTTTTTTTTTTTTTTTTTTTTGGTATTTAGCAAAAAACAAAAAAACCCAGTGGTGATTAAATACCACCAAATGAAAAATTTTGTGAAAAGAATGATAGAAATTTCATATGACACATATGACAATTCATATGACAATATTTCATATGACAATTTCATATTTCATATGTCACATGACCGCGCAATTGTCATTTAAAATGTGACAGCGCTGAGAACTGGCCTGGGCAGGAAGGGGGGTTAAAGTGCCCGGTATTGAAGTGGTTAAGAAGGTCAGCAGTTGCAGCCTCCATATTGTCTCTGGCCAGGTTTCCTTGAATCGATGAAGTCTTCGGAGTCGCTCTTTGCACCGTACAGCGACCTACCTGCTGTTGGGACCACGCTTGGCCTATTTGAAGTCCTGTGCCAATATTTGTAATGTGATGTAGGTTTTTTTTTTCTGCCAGATTTTTAACTGTGGTCTTTATTGATCCGTTTGCTGAAGCTTACCTGGCTCATCTTTTAGGTATTAGCAGAATGGGGTGAGGGTGGAACAGTAGGCGCCTTTTCCTTTCCGGATTAGAGAGATAAAATTTACAAAGGATTCTCCTCTTCAGACCAGCCATAACCTGCGCCTGCCCTTACCGCTCCGGGGGAAGAGCAGGACAAGGGTGACCTATGCAAATTTTTATCTGCCAAATCTCTCTGCAAATTCAGAAGTTTGCCGGAAAAGTCATAAAATCGCTTTAAGTTATTTCCTACTACCTGAAATTCATCCCTCTGGTGTGGGAGGCTTCAATTTGCATGTTGATGGATGTTTTTAGCTCACCAGAAAACATTTCACTTTCCTTATGCTCTGTAAAAAAAAAAAACGTAGAAAATGCTTTCTAAATGGTTCAGTTTATTGAGGCTTCAGAAAGAAAAGCTGACGATGCAGAGAAAGTTCCAGGTTTAAGAAAAGGGAGTCGCTAGTTGGCCGTAGATGAATCGAAATTCGGCCGGTTCTGCAGGGACTGGCCAAATCTCATTCCATCTATGGCTATTCCTGTTCGAGAGGAGTCAATTTAATGATTACTTCCTCTCGAACGGGACTGTTGGTATACTTTCATTCGATCAGTACTTGCAGCCAATCAGCTGCAGTGCTGATCAGTGTATTGTGGCCAAAGGAGTCCTACTATCAGCAAACAAAGCAAACAATACCGCAGCAGGTAGGATAAAGTGGTTGAAGGTTTTTTACCTTAATGCATTTTTTGCATTGAGGTAAAAAAAAAACTATTGCCAGCTCCTCCCCCAAGAGAATACTTACGTGATCTCGATCCAGCGCTGCTGTGCCTGAGTGCAGCAGCTCTGCTCCATCTCCTACCTCCTCATCGGATTCGGTGAAAGCAACTGGAGCCCATTGGCTCCTGCTGTTGTCAATTAAATCCAGTGACGAGGGGTTCGGGAAGCGGGTCCGAGCCACACTATGTGTGTCAATGGAAACAGACCGCAGCTCCAGATCGAGCCCACATGTATGCCATCATAGGAAGTGGCTTGCTATGGTGGCACATGAGGAGGAGCCTAGAGCACCTTCAGGGAACCCCAGAAGAGGAGTATTGGGGCTGCTCTGTGCAAAACCATTGGATAGAGCGGGTAAGTATAACATGTTTTTTGCTATTTAAAGAAAAAATAACATTAAAATCACGTTAAAGCGGAAGTAAACCCATGTGCATGTGCCGGAAATGTAACACTCCCATTGGTTGTGCTCTCAACCAAACTGTCAAACCATCCAATGGCTGGTTTCATAACTGATCACATGTGTAGCATCATGGCAGTTGTAGATTAAACCGAGAGTTCCTCTAGAGTGTAAAGATTTAGAAGGGCTGCTCTGCAGTAACAGTCCCACAAAGCAACTGCAGTGCTACTACTGGTTGGCCCTCTTTGTCAACAGAAGCCCATTGCTTTTCAGTGGGCTTTGAAGGCCATAACGTGGTCTAATGCATTCCGTTACTGCATTTCAGAAGGCCTTGAGTGGGTGAATGGTTGCTCAATGGAGCTAGGAATGCAGCAGATAGGTGGTGGCTTCACACTGGTCAGGGACAAACGTAAGTGCTTTCTGTACCCTTAACGAAAGAAGAAAACCTCCGTAAGAGACTGATGTCATAAAAATTGGTTTTACTTTACCCATATATGCCATAAATAGACCTAATTTTCTGTTAGTGGGAAAGGACCTTATACTTCAGGTGGTGTAACCATTTATTCCTGTATGACGTGAACCCATGCATGAGCAGTAGTTCTCATTAAGTGCGCTCAACTGAGTACAAATTCAACAGAACCATTTGTCACCAAGTTGTTCTCCCTAGGCTTGTTATGTGTTTTCCTTTATGAAAAATATAAACGGTTTCATCCATTTAGGAGAGCATTTGTCCCACTGGTGCCACTTATCAGGTGGTCCGTCCTTGGTTTCTGGCCAGATTCAAGTACCTTATGTGTCAGTTGCTTTCACGGGCACCTTCTTGGTCACAAGCAACACTTGATGCATAGAAGCTCTTTGGTTTTCGTTTAAGCTCAACATCAAACCTCTAAAGCATGGTTTCTCAACCAGGCTTCCATGGAAATTGCTAGGGGTTTTTCGACCATTGAGCAATTTCTGCCTCTCAGATAAGTTCCAACTGTCACCATTGATCCTTTTAGCTATCTGTAAGGGGGTAATTCTTCCCAACGACCTCACATATTAGGACCGTTCTTCCCACTGTCCAACACTCTCTAATGCAACCTTTTTCAACCTTACCAACAAGAAGGAATCCTTGAAATAACTTTCTGGTCTCAAAGAACCCCTGCTTAAAATTACTTTATGTACAACTCATGATACATTAGTGTGGTGATCAGTGGGAAGAATGTTCCTTACACTTATGGTCATTGGAAACAATTACCACCTTACAGATATCTAAAAAGATCAATGGTGTCAGTGGGAAATTATCTGAGAGGCAGAAATTGCTCAAGGAACCCCTAGAGTACCTTTGGAGGGAACCCTAGTTGAGAAACCCTGCACTTATGCACCATGAGTTGTAGAGAGAGTCATTTTTAGCAGGGGTTCCCTAAAACCGGAAAGTTATTCCAAGGGTTCCTCTGTGTTGGAAAGGTTGAGAAAGGCTGATCTAAAGCATAGGGCATGGGTACAGGCTGTACAGGAATAATTGGTGGTGCCACCTGAGCTGTAAGGTCCTGTCTCCAGGCTAAAAGCTAAATTGCGACCAAAAGAAGAAAAACGCTGGTGGATCAAACTGATGTTTAGTTCTTTTTCTGTAACCAAGTCTGAGTATTAGGCACGCATGATGAAAATTAAACAGAGGTTCTTGTGATCTTTTGAAGAGTTTAGTTTAATTATAGGACTTCTTGAGGAAATCCACTTTTCCCTGTATATTATCAGACACTCATAACATTGTTTTGAACTGCTTGGGTCGCACTGTTGAATTTTTTTAGGAATGCATATTTTTGTGTCCGTATCATTGAATGTCATACACGCATTGGTCACACATGTCTAGTTGTCACACACACATTGGCTACACATATTTCCCTCTGGTTTTTGTCACACGCGTTTAATGGCTTTTCTCTTGCTTGTTGTGCATTTTATGATGAGGAGATGGCAGTGTGGTTGTTTTTAAACCACAGGCACTGTTAGATGCTAACCGCATTATCGGATTAGGAGAAAAATTTGCTTGAGTGAAATTAAATTAAACTATTAAATTTGAAGGCATTACATTTAGATAATGTTTGGTAAATATGCCCTTCGGTGCTTTGAAGTCCAGAAGTTTCTGCTTTTTTTTTTTTTTTCTTTACAATTAACACGAAATGCATTAAGGATCAGACGGTGCATGCATGTCAGTATAGGAGGACTTCTGGTCAGAATTGAGCATGCTAAATAAAAGCTTTGGAAAAAAAGTCATGGGGAAAAAAAATGCCCTTGTTGCAGTGATGACTTGAGGTCCAGCAGTTGCTTATTCTGTTTGTCTATTGTTTCCAGGGACTGTCCCAAAGGTGTGTTTCTGATTTCAAGTACTGATCAGCTCTATACAAAATGATTATTCTGATTCACAAAGTGGTGTTTTCCCCCTTCATCCTTCAGAACAGCTACTTGAGAGATGATTGGCTCCGCCCTTTAAAGGAAACACAAATTGGACACAATTTAAAAGGCCCCTCCCTTTCCTCTGACCCTCAGTTGTTTTGTTTTGTGTTTCCAGACCCTCCAGGAGTGCACACCGAAACATTTGTTTTTTTTCCATTGGTCTAGTAATTGTGGTTGGCGCACCCACTCTTGCGGTATATGGCTAGACTAAGTGGTGGCTATGCCTACTATATTTTTTCTTTTTCCAAAAGGGTTCCTTTTTTTTTTCTGTTTTATTGTGGGTTACTTGCCGTTTTTACTTTAAACCGGCGACTCCCACTCCCCAGCGTCCTTGGATCTGGAGTACGTCCTGCCAGGGTGGACTTGGGTGAGAAGGATGGGCGAGAGTTGGTTTCATGGTGTCCGTTCTCCTCGCTGGGTGTACCAAAATGGCGTTGAATGACGCACTTCCGGTGACATGGCAAATGGCGCCGGAAGTGGCGGGACGCATTTCCGGACGCCGAGTAGCCATGAGAGGACGTGCTGTCTGGGGGACCACTGCTAAAGGCACAGGGAGCTTTGCTAGTACACACAGGCAAGCTCTTGGCCTAGGGGTGTACCACGAGGGATCGGCGCTCCTTGTTTACAGCATCCTTCCCTATCTGCTAAGGGTTTTCCCTCATGGCTGCTGAGGACATCCCTGCAATTGTTGGACTTGATGTCTGCGGCAAATTTCAGGGGTGCCACGGGTCCAGTTGCATTCCAGTCCACTTCAGGCGTGTCTTCTGCATCATTAAGATCGCAGGTAAGACTCCTTGAATCAGCTTCAAGTTCCAGGAGAAGATTTTCTCGATCTGTCCTGGTGGGAGCAGCCGGAACATCTGCAAGGAGGGAAACTTGGGCACAGCATTCCCCAATATAAATTACCACAGATGCCAGCCTGTGGGGGTGGGGAGCTCATTCAGAAGACTGGCAGGCCCAGGGCTCCTGGCTGCCAGAGGAGGCAGCCCAGTCATCAAACTTCAGATATCTTTTAGCTACCTCCAGGTAGCTCTGGAGGTGAGAGCCAATGCAAGAAACCTGTTTTGTTCTCAACGTGGCATACCTCAACGAGCAGGGGGGCACTTACTCGGACAGGCCTCTGTTGTTGAGCCAGCAGATTCTTACCTGAACAGAGAACAATTTTTCTTCGGTCAGGGCAGTTCACATCATTGGCACGGCAAATGTTCTGACAGTCTTCCTGAGCAGAATAAGTATCTGCTGCAGCAATTGGGAACTGTACCAAGAAACTTTCCAGGAGATCATATTGGAGTGGGGTGTTTCCAAAGTGGATCTTTGGACATCCAGTCTCAACAGCAAGCTTCCAACTTTCTTCTCACTGGAGAGAGAGGCGGGGTCCATAGGGACAGATGCACTCTTTCTTGTGGGATTTCACTCTGGCCTATGCCTTCCCTCAATTCCCTCTGTTGCGCCTGGTAATTCGGAAGATTATTCAGGAACAAGCAGACGTTGTCCTGATTTGCCCCAGGATTTGGTGGCCCAGGAGGACTTGGTTCTGCGCACTAAGATCACTTTCAGTAGATCCCTCCCCTGGATCCTGCCGGAGCGAAGGGACCTTCTCCGGCAAGGGCCAGTACTTCATTCAATCCCTCAGACTTACCGTTTGATGGCCTGGAGGCTGAGCGGCACATCCTACAACTAAAGGGGTGTTCAGTTAAAGTTAGTAAATCTATTCTAGATAGCCGTAGGTTAGTCACTAGAAAGATTTATGGGAAAGTCTGGAAGACTTTGTTTCCTGGCAGAAGAAAACAGGAGTTGATTCCTTTTCTATCACCTGTATACTGGCGTTCTTACAGCAAGGGGTGGAAAGAGGACTTTCTGTCAGGACCCCTTAGGGTTCAAGTTACTGCCCTGTCTCTGTTCACGGAAAGAAGACTAGTTGAGGAGCCTTTGATTAAAAGATTTCTCTCGGCAAGAACTGTACACCCAAAGTTATGTAATGGTCCCCCCCCCGGGATCTGTCGTTAGTTTTGAATGTTTTTACCAAAGCTCCCTCTGAACCGTTAGATGAGGCCTCTTTGAAATTGATTACTTTAAAGATTACCTTTCTTCTGGCCATAATTTCTGGGCAGGGGATTTCCGATTTGGAGTCCCTATCTTGTAAATACCATTTCTTGAGAATTGGAGGTAGTGATTAGTCTTGATCCTTTATTCTCGTCCAATTTTCTAAGATCCCAGGAGGTAGTTCTTCCTAGTTGTCCCTCCCCCGGGAATTCAGAGGAGGAAAGCTTTAGTTTTTTGCTTGTGAAGTGATGTCCTCTACATTTTTTTTTTTTTTTTTTTTTTTTTTTTTTTTTTTTTTTTAGAAGTGCCTAGCAAGTTTAGGAAATCCTCCCAACTCTTAATTTCATTTAGTGGCCCCTAAAAGGGGTCCAAAGCCAATCTTCTATTGTCCAACTTTGGTGAGCCTGTGTAAATTGTAGCCTCCGTTTCCTGTTCTTAGCTGCCAGGAGTGGCACCCGTGTGGTCTTCTGCTTCAAGGTTCGATGTGTTGGACGTTCAGAAATTGTATTCTGCATACCTTGGGTGTATTGAGTGGTTATTTGAGTTATTGTTGCCTTTCTAGCATCTGGAACCAAACTGCCTATTATACTGTGTGTTTACAAGTATGTGTGTATATATTTAAATAGAAAAGCAGCAAGGATGGACTTTGCAGGCACCAATTATAAAAAAAATGTATACATTTTTATTAAGCACATAATACAAAAAAATCATTAAGATATTTCAAATAAAGTGCAAGAAACTAGCTAGATCTCTCCAGTACAGGTCATGTACGTCAAAAGCATAACATTACAGGCGTATGTCCCTGTATTGGATTATAGTATGCAAAAAAGCTCTACATGTTTCGCACGTGATTGCTTCTTCAGGAGCTTGTTAATTATTCTACAGGAGAGAGAACCGCAGGCAATCAATAACACTAAAAATAATAATCTTGGTATAAAGTCTCAGAAGTTTGCAGGGAGTACCGAAAGGCAATCAAAGGAGGGCTCCAGACACGGCATGCATAAAGTGACGCGACTCACACGTGGGGACGTGCCTAATAAGGAACATCTTAAAGTGTCTACACATTTTTGTAAATAATAAAATATTTACAAAAATGTGAGGGGTGTGTATATGTATGTATGTATGTATGTGTGTATATATGTATATGTATATATATATATATATATATATATATATATATATATATATATATATATATGTGTGTGTGTGTGTGTGTGTGTGTGTGTGTGTGTGTGTGTGTGTGTGTGTGTGTGTATATGTATGTATGTATATATATATATATATATATATATAAATTAGTATGAGCTGTCGAGCCGGAGGTATCATTCCTGCAGCTTTATCGGGGAACACACGGTTACATTTTTTTTTTTTTTTTTAGGTTTGCCGTTCTGTATTACAAAATAAAAACTAAGACAAATGTGTTTTCAAGTGGTGGTGTGCCTTAATCTGATGTGTGTTCAGAAAAGGCTACTTACAAAAAATAAAGTCCTTTTGAAAATGTCACATTGTAGAAATTCTCAGTGGCCCATTGTGTCAGGCCGCCATGTGAGTGCATTGCATGACAAAACTGGGGCCATTTTTCTGATTGTGGCACTTTTTAATGGTCACAATAAGCCCTTGTTTTTTCCGAGGGGGTTTGCGCCGCACTTGTTTGTTACCCACGCATTGTAATTATTAGCCGCAAACAAAGCTTTCGTTTGTTTCGCTGTTCTGTGATTTATGTTCTTAAATGTCAATAAAATACACCCTGCATGTCACAAAAGGACTTGCAAGATGTTTGCGTACTGCGAGAGCGGCATTAAATAAAATGCACGTTTTTTTTTTTTGTTTTTGTTTTTTTTTATTTCATTTCTCTCTAAAGGGAGTATTCTCTGCTGTGCTCAGCACTTGTAAAGACGGATTTTGGAGGCTTTCTGCCCGGCCGCTTTGAGCCCCGCTATTGTTTTCGGGACTGAAACCAACACTTCTGCCCAGAGTCCTCCTCAGCAGCTGGGCCTGTCACTTCCAGTGCTCTCCATCCAGCCAGACTATTGGCAGAAGAAAGAAGCCTTATTTATGTGAAGGGGGTGCAGCGCGAAGTCTGCTGTTTTTTATTACACCATAAGAGCGTAAATTGCGGGTATCGGCTCCTTTGAGCTAGAATTTTAGCAACGTGATGTGTGTTGGATACGGTCTTTCTACATTTTTAGCAACATGGCTGATCTAGGTGAACATGTATCGCACAAGTGGAAGCTCCACTTATCTGACGCCCCCCCGGTGCACCTTTTGGGGGGAGGGGGAGAGCGGGTACCAGTTTTTGACAGGTACCTGTCCCCACTTTTGTCGGACCTCGCCACGAGGAGGTACATCAGACGTTCGGCCCCCCTCCTCTTTTCCCTGCCGCTGGGCCATTCAGAAAGCGCAGCTCGCTTCGCGCAGTAGGGAGTTGGCTTTGAAGCCACAAGGCTTCATTGCTGGTTTCCCTTATAGGCAATGGCGGCGGCAGCACCGGAGAGCCGATGGAAGCATTGGCTAGGTGCCGACATCGCTGGATTCCCGGACAGGTAATTCTCCTAATATTAAAAGTCAGCAGCTACAGTATGTGTAGCTGCTGGCTTTTAATTTTTACGTTGGGGGGGGGGGGGGGGGGGCTGGATCACCACTTCAAGAACTGCGTTCTGATACAGAAGATTCTTTGGCAGTGGTGGGTCTTTTTAAGAGTGAAGATCGGCAGCGTGACTGGGTAAGCATTAGCTGGTTACAAGCAGCCGCCATCTTTTAAAAATATTTTTTTATTAGTGACTGAGTTTCAGTAACACTCATTCTGTTTTGGTTATTTAAAAGCTCGGCCGGACGAGATGTTTTTTTTTTTTTCGGACAGTGATATCTGGTTTAGCAGCTGCTGTCCAGGAATAACCGATGGCACAATCCCGTCACCTGCAGTTCTCCTCCTCCTGGCACGCCAGCTTCCCTCTCCATGTCCTCCCTACAGTCCTAGCATAACAACTTCTGTGTTTTACTGACAAATGGAGGTCTTTCTTGGACTTCTCCAGAGGCACGGTCCCCTCCGATCAGCAGTCGTGATTACAGTATAATCTCAGGAATGCGGATAGCCAGAGGGGGGGCCTGGGCCCCACCCCGTGTTGACACACACAGTAAATAAAGGAGCCTGTCAAACAGGATCTGTGGGCCTTGTAATTATGGACAGACTAGGGGACATTAGCTGCCCCAGAGCTATTTTATTGTCTTAGTTCTTGTGTTTTTGTGTTTTCAGGAAAAAAAAAAAAAAAATCTCTGGACTTTTTAAATTGGTTCTATGGCACTGTTATGACTATGAGGATCTGTCACCAAAGAAAGAGAGCGGAACGGTTGAACCCAACTACATACATTTTTTTTATTTTTTTTTTTATTTTAACTTTCAAACGTTTTTTTATTTATAGTAGAGTAAAATATAAACAACGACAAGTGGGCATCACCGTGCCAGGCAGGAGAATACAAAATACAAATTTGCAACTCAAGAGGATGAACCTGCAGAGTTTAATCTCAATCCTGAAATCCCATTATAAAAAAAAAAAAATGTACCACTGAATTGAAACATGGCAACAGATAAAAAAAATAAATAAATAATAGGTCCATAACTTGTAGTAGCAGAAAAGCTTATCACAGAAGATAACATCTTAGGAAGCTTTTTAGATGCAGATGATCTCTGTTGGCCTGTGGAGTTGCAAACACTCGCAAGCCATCTCTGACCATCTCCTATAGTGGTAGGTCTGCAATCTCTGACCATCTCCTATAGTGGTAGGTCTGCAATCTCTGACCATCTCCTATAGTGGTAGGTCTGCAATCTCTGACCATCTCCTGTAGTGGTAGGTCTGCAATCTGACCATCTCCTATAGTGGTAAGTCTGCAATCTCTGACCATCTCCTATAGTGGTAGGTCTGCAATCTCTGACCATCTCCTATAGTGGTAGGTCTGCAATCTCTGACCGTCTCCTATAGTGGTAGGTCTGCAATCTCTGACCGTCTCCTATAGTGGTAGGTCTGCAATCTCTGACCATCTCCTGTAGTGGTAGGTCTGCAATCTGACCATCTCCTATAGTGGTAAGTCTGCAATCTCTGACCATCTCCTATAGTGGTAGGTTTGCAATCTCTGACCATCTCCTATAGTGGTAGGTCTGCAATCTCTAACCATCTCCTATAGTGGTAGGTCTTCAATCTCTGACCATCTCCTATAGTGGTAGGTCTTCAATCTCTGACCATCTCCTACAGTGGTAGGTCTTCAATCTCTGACCATCTCCTATAGTAGTAGGTCTGCAAATTCTGATCATCTACTATAGTAGTAGGTCTGCAATCTCTGACCGTCTCCTATAGTGGTAGGTCTGCAATCTCTGTCCATCTCCTATAGTGGTAGGTCTGCAATCTCTGTCCATCTCCTATAGTGGTAGGTCTGCAATCTCTGACCATCTCCTATAGTGGTAGGTCTGCAATCTCTGACCATCTCCTATAGTGGTAGGTCTGCAATCTCTGACCATCTCCTATAGTATATCTTCTATACGAGGTTCTGCCAAGTCTGTCATGGGTTGATGTTGCATTGTAATACAAAAACAAGAGCCAGGATCACGGTGCCTACACAAACGGCAAATATCCATTTTCAGTGGAGTTAACCTTTAAAGCGGTAATAAACCAAAAAGATAAAACTTATTCTATTGCAGATTACCAATTCTTAGATGTGACGTCTGCATTAGGTTATTTTTTAGGCTTGCTTTTTTTTTTTATCTGGTGTTCCAGCCAGCTAGTCTTTTTTTTTTTTTTTTCAACAGAACAAGCTGTCCTGCGGAATGTAGCATTTACAGGATTGAGGCAAACCATTTACCACTGATTTGAGCTGCTTACGATCAGCTTTTACCTAAGTAATACCTTTATCCTAAAAAGGAAAAAAAAAGTTTGCTGTAACTGCTTAGAAATTTTTAAGTTGGAGTTTTGCTTCAATCTGTTAGTGTATGTAAAATCTGCTAGTCCAGCTAACGTTCCCCTGCACCCCTGACTGACAATTTTGCTGTCTGCTTTGCCTCCTGTGCTCCTTCCTCCAGAGCGTGTGGGAGTGGGGGTGGCGCACCATTGGCGGCCAGTGTTAACTTTTTTTTAGGGGGCCGCAAACAGTACCACAAGATAACCCCCCCCCTGTTGGTCGGTCCACGGGCCAGTCTGGTGCAATTACCCCATCTATGCAACGCCTCGGCGGCGGCGACAGCTTTCCCCTCCCCTGCTCTCCACGGGCATCGGCGGCTTCAGTTTCCTCCCTGATCAGGAGTCTTCTCTTTTCGGGCAATCGGAAAACCGGTCTCAGACCTGCTTCTGATTGGCCGGATTGAGGATCAGTGTTACAACAGCAAATATTAATTCGCTGTTGTAATACCTGGGATGGGCGCATGGTGCAATGCTCTGTGCTCCGAGTCCACCCTATTTTGAAGCCTCTTAGAGCCTGTGGCTCTAATCGGTGCTTTAAAAAAATAACCCCCCCCCCGCTGTAATTTATGCACCCAGCGTCCTGAAAGGGGCCGGACGCATGAATAGGGAGTGGCCGCAGCGGCCGTGGATAGATTTATGCAATGCATGAATCTATCTATTATTCATAAAGGGGGTGGTGCCCCTAATGGACGGGCCACCACTGGGGCACGCCCTAATACAGTAGATGTGTTACTGGCCAGATAACCAGTCAAAAAGCCTAAAAAAAAAAGAAAACAAATGCAGGCACACATCTAAAGATTACTGGATAGTTGGAAGCTTTTTCCTATTTAATAAGCTCATAATGTGCTCATAAAAGTTTCCTCCGCTCACGGAATCTCTGCTTTTCCTTCCTGCTAACATCAGACCTGTGCTGTGTGTTCAGCAGACTTTTATGTGTAAAAATTCCCTTCTTACAGATTATTCCATGGAATCCCGTCAGCCCACACCTGTTGTTCCCCGGGGCCGCCTCCCCCGTGTGGACAGAGTAGCACCAGGGTCAGATGTGTAATGTTTCCTCTTCAGATCTGCCAAGTCTGGAGACTTGTGTAAAACGCTCGTCCGCTTCTTCCAACATGCCTGGTCTGGGGAAGAGGCTAAACCAACCGTAATCCCGGATTTTCATCAGTCTATGGCCCTGATGCCAGACAAGCCGCCCTTTTACACTTATTGTGTGGCCCTCGCAGCCCCTGCAGACTGTACTCTGTGTTTTTCCTTTCCTGGGTTTCTGCTAGGCCCAGTGAAAGAAAAATATTCATTAGATTGGATTCTGGTAGTTCTATGGTGTGGTGTATTACTCTCTACTTCTGTGCGGCCCAGACCTTCTCTCGTTATGGTTTGATTCCTCTTATCTCTCAAGTAATTTTGAAATGGGCTGTAAGGAGCACAGATGTGGAAGTTGTGATCAGTAAGTCAATACAGTGATCTTTTACTAGTCTCGTGTTACCCTTTTCCAGTCAATGACTGACTGTCCCTGTACCAGTCTACAGCAACTCCCATAGCACAGTTGCAGTCTCTGAGCACCTCCTGTACCATGTCTGCAGTCTCTGACCGTCTCTTGTATCATGTCTGCAGTCTCTGACCACCTCCTGTACCATGTCTGCAGTCTCTGACGACATCCTGTATCATGTCTGCAGTCTCTGAGCACCTCCTGTATCATGTCTGCAGTCTCTGAGCACCTCCTGTATCATGTCTGCAGTCTCTGAGCACCTCCTGTATCATGTCTGCAGTCTCTGAGCACCTCCTGTATCATGTCTGCAGTCTCTGAGCACCTCCTGTATCATGTCTGCAGTCTCTGAGCACCTCCTGTATCATGTCTGCAGTCTCTGACCGTTTCCTGTCCTATGTCTTCAGTCTCTGACCGTTTCCTGTCCTATGTCTTCAGTCTCTGACCATCCCCTGTCCCATGTCTGCAGTCTCTGGCCATCCCCTGTCCCATGTCTGCAGTCTCTGGCCGTCTCTTGTATCATATCTGCAGTCTCTGACCGTCTCTTGTATCATGTCTGCAGTCTCTGACCGTCTCTTGTATCATGTCTGCAGTCTCTGACCGTCTCTTGTATCACGTCTGCAGTCTCTGACCGTCTCTTGTATCATGTCTTCAGTCTCTGACCGTTTCCTGTCCTATGTCTTCAGTCTCTGACCATCCTCTGTCCCATGTCTGCAGTCTCTGGCCATCCCCTGTCCCATGTCTGCAGTCTCTGGCCGTCTCTTGTATCATATCTGCAGTCTCTGACCGTCTCTTGTATCATGTCTGCAGTCTCTGACCGTCTCTTGTATCATGTCTGCAGTCTCTGACCGTCTCTTGTATCATGTCTGCAGTCTCTGACCGTCTCTTGTATCATGTCTGCAGTCTCTGACCGTCTCTTGTATCACGTCTGCAGTCTCTGACCGTCTCTTGTATCATGTCTTCAGTCTCTGACCGTTTCCTGTCCTATGTCTTCAGTCTCTGACCATCCTCTGTCCCATGTCTGCAGTCTCTGGCCATCCCCTGTCCCATGTCTGCAGTCTCTGGCCGTCTCTTGTATCATATCTGCAGTCTCTGACCGTCTCTTGTATCATGTCTGCAGTCTCTGACCGTCTCTTGTATCATGTCTGCAGTCTCTGACCGTCTCTTGTATCATGTCTGCAGTCTCTGACCGTCTCTTGTATCACGTCTGCAGTCTCTGACCGTCTCTTGTATCATGTCTTCAGTCTCTGACCGTTTCCTGTCCTATGTCTTCAGTCTCTGACCATCCTCTGTCCCATGTCTGCAGTCTCTGGCCATCCCCTGTCCCATGTCTGCAGTCTCTGGCCGTCTCTTGTATCATGTCTGCAGTCTCTGACAGTCTCTTGTATCATGTCTGCAGTCTCTGACCGTCTCTTGTATCATGTCTGCAGTCTCTGACCGTCTCTTGTATCATGTCTGCAGTCTCTGACCGTCTCTTGTATCATGTCTGCAGTCTCTGACCGTCTCTTGTATCAGGTCTGCAGTCTCTGACCGTCTCTTGTATCAGGTCTGCAGTCTATGACCGTCTCTTGTATCACGTCTGCAGTCTCTGACCGTCTCTTGTATCACGTCTGCAGTCTCTGACCGTCTCTTGTATCACGTCTGCAGTCTCTGACCGTCTCTTGTATCAGGTCTGCAGTCTCTGACCGTCTCTTGTATCACGTCTGCAGTCTCTGACCGTCTCTTGTATCATGTCTGCAGTCTCTGACTGTCTCTTGTATCATGTCTGCAGTCTCTGACTGTCTCTTGTATCATGTCTGCAGTCTCTGACCGTCTCTTGTATCATGTCTGCAGTCTCTGACTGTCTCTTGCATCATGTCTGCAGTCTCTGACTGTCTCTTGTATCATGTCTGCAGTCTCTGACTGCCAGTTCCAGTGATGACTTCAAGCCTTTAGCGGTTACTCGTGGGTTCTTCTATACCTCATTGAGGATTCTGCGTTGTACTTTGGGAGTCATCTTGGCTGGGCGCTCACGTCTAGGAAGAGCAGCCACAGTACTAAACGGTCTCCATTCATAGACAGTTTGTTTAACTGCCAACTGATGGACGCCTAAACACTTTGATATTGTTTTGTGTCCCTTTCCAGCCTTATGCAGATCAACTACTCCAGATCCTATGTCTTCAGAGAGCTCCTTTTTGGGAGGCATGCCTCACATCCGCTAATGCTTCTTATGAATCGCAATCTTAAAATGTTTGAGTTTTCTTTTTATCCAAGCTGCTCTAAACCAACCACACCTCCCAAACTCATTTCATTCATTGTACTCCAAGTGTGAAAACTACTGACTCAACAATTGGCTTTCATTGAAATTGTTTAATGGGTGTGTTCAATAAAAACACAAGAAATTAGAACTGCATTATCGGCTTAAGCACATTGTGCCCGTCTATTGTTGTGGGGTTCACATACTTTTTCCTGTCACTGTACATTTCAGCAGCTTTTAGTTTATAAACAATATCCTGTTTTCTAGCTCCTCTTAATATTTGTTTGTGCATTGTTGTACAGATACACCAGTGAGCTAAGAGCAATATGTACAAAAGGTGACAAGTGCTCAACAAGGCAATCTTCTCAGATGACGCGCGGTTCTGAAATCTATTTCATTTGCAAAGCCGTCGTGAATCGCGGTGACATTGTACTTCACAGAGAGCCGCATTCCACAAATTCGTATCACATACCTGTTCCCAGCAATGTAATATTGAACATATTGTTTTATCAATATCCATTACAGAAAATAAAAGAACCAGCCTTCCTCTGCGCGCCTTGCCGCATGTTCCTACGCCGGTGTTGCTTCCTGGCTTTTACCGCTGGCAAGATCTTGTTGCATTGGCCTGGTGGCCTTGCAGCACAGGGGTCCTGGGTTCAGTTCCCATCAGCGCCCCCTTCATTTTTTTTTTTTTTTCTTTTTTTGTCCCTGTAAGCATTGCCTGTGGGGTGTGGGCTTCTTTCTGATACACGGGGATTTTGGTATATTGGTATTCCTTCATATTTCACAGGCCTTTATTTTTATCTTTCTCCATGTGTACATTCGGGAAAGGTGCTTACAGTGGTCGGCTTTTCTTCATATGTGTTAAAGCAGAACTCCAGGTTGCCGACAGATGGGGCGGAGACCAGACCAGTCACCCTGCACAAGGGGAGAGAGCAGAGCTGTGGGAGGGGCCCAGCAAGCTCCTCCTACTACAGCTTGCCAACAGGAGGAGGTGGAGACAAGACCAGTCTCCCTGCTCAGAGAAAGCAAAGCTGTGGGAGGGGCCCAGTAAGCTCCACCTACTACAGGTTGCCTACAGGTGGGGGGGAGACCAGACCAGTCACCTTTCTCAAAATGAGAGCAGAGCTGTGGGAGGGGTGCAGCAAGCTCCACCTACCACAAGTTGCCTGCAGGAGACACAGGAGGGGGTGGAGACAAGACCAGTCACCCTGCACAAGGAGAGAGAGAGAGCAGAGCCGTGGGAGGGGCCCAGCAAGCTCCACCTACTACAGGTTGCTGACAGGAGGGGGTGGAGACAAGGCCAGTTATCCTGCACAAGAAGAGAGAGCAGTAGTGAGCGGTCTTTATTACAAGATGTCTCACAATTGTTTTCTATGTGTCCCATTTACACTGCAACCCAGCATAGGGCTTAGTCATGTCTAAGGCCAGCTATACATGGAGCAAATCTCTTTCCTGCAACCACAGGTTGCGGGGAAAAAAAAAAGATCCATTCTCCCATCAACACAGACAGTGCTGTCAGGGGAATCCCTGCTGCTGAGCAATGTCTTCTCCCGGTGGGGGAAGCCGTAATTATCGATAGCAGTTATCATAGACGCTTGCGATAATCGCAAGTGAATCCGGCGGGCTGGTTGTACCCCTTTTGATCAATCGATCTACTTGGTACATTCAGCCGGCCCATTAATGGTTCCAATCTCTGCCAATTCCTGCTGAACCAGCCAAGATTCGAGCCGTGTATGGCCGGCCTAAGACTAAGCCCTATTGGGTGAAACGCGTTCCTGGGGCGGGGACTGTTCTTCTCATGCCTGTGGATGTCTTAGGGCGGGGACTGTTCTTCTCATGCCTGTGGATGTCTTGTACAATAAATGTGGATGTCGGTGATTTATCCAGTGTGCGGCGGCCCTTTCTTCCTGCATTGACACAGGATTTGATTGACAGCAACAGAAGCCAATGGCTTCCACGGCTGCCTCTCTGTCCTGTAAAGAGGGAGACAGCAGAGAAGGCCGCTGCTCTAGGGCACAGCGCTGGATTGAGATGGGGCTTAAGTATTTATGTGGGGGGGATCCTCACTACATAAGGTTTTCTACCTTAATGCCAAGAATGCAAAAAAGTAAAAAAAACATAACCCTTTAGAACCACCAAGTGTGTACAGCTCGGTTTGCCTCCTGGAGTTCCGTTGGCAAGGTGGGGAGGAGCTGCTTGGAGCGGAGAGATACTTGTTCGATGTCATCCATTTAATTGATGTTTTTATTGCCGCCTGGAGTTCACCTTTAAGCACAGGAAGTGGGGGGTTTCCATTCGGTAGCCCGAGGATGTCAGAGCGAGGTGACACTGCCGGGTAATTCGAGTGGCTTTAATCCTGCAGTGTCACTTTGTGCGTAAGTGGAGCCATATGCCTACAAAGTTGTAATGATTGCTACATTATCAAAGAGGGCTAACAAACCTCTTTACTCCTATTTTGCTCTCATTACGGCCTAATTTTATATTTTAATATGTCCATTTGTAATTTAGATTAATGCAAATTGCCCCATCCTCATCTACAGTCTTAATTAGAATGACTGGAAAACATCGCCAAAAAAATCCCTTACTGCTAATGTGATCACTCGCTAAAGGAGGTTGTAGAAAGGCATTGAAAATGTGTGTGGGCTCAGATAATTGAACGTTGTGTACATAGCAGGAGGACACCATTGCAAACACAGTTTGTTGGTGCAAAACGGGTCTGACGATTCATGACTGAGAAAGCAGTGGGTACAAATTTTTTGTTGTAGTGCCTTTTCTAAAAATGTTGTTTGCTGCGGTTTTGGCTGCATCCAGAGGCATGGTTAGTACTGCATGTGTGGTATGCTTGCATTTTTTTATGTGCATTGGCATGCCATGTTCTCCCAAGGCCCACCTCAGACATGCATGGCTATAAGGTAGATTACATAAAAATTCTAAAACACATAAAATAAGTATAGAAGCTGCAGTGTAGGTGGACAATTTATACTGAGCCAGCTACTCGGGTGCAAAAGGAATTTTCCATGTGAACTATGTTGATTAGACCAGTGGTCTCTAGACTGTGGCCCTTTGCCTTTATACGACACTTCTCTGACACCAAAGATGGTGCACAACTCTTCCCACTCACGCTAATGATGGACCACCATGCCTCCCGCTGACACCAAAGATGGGGTACTATTCCTCCCACTGACACCACTTTTATGGGGACTATGCCTCCCACTGGCGCCAAAGACGGGCCGCTGCTCCTCCCACTGGCGCCAAAGACGGGCCGCTGCTCCTCCCACTGGCGCCAAAGGCGAGCCGCTGCTCCTCCCACTGGCGCCAAAGACGGGCCGCTGCTCCTCCCACTGGCGCCAAAGACGGGCCGCTGCTCCTCCCACTGGCGCCAAAGACGGGCCGCTGCTCCTCCCACTGGCGCCAAAGACGGGCCGCTGCTCCTCCCACTGGCGCCAAAGACGGGCCGCTGCTCCTCCCACTGGCGCCAAAGACGGGCCGCTGCTCCTCCCACTGGCGCCAAAGACGGGCCGCTGCTCCTCCCACTGGCGCCAAAGACGGGCCGCTGCTCCTCCCACTGGCGCCAAAGACGGGCCGCTGCTCCTCCCACTGGCGCCAAAGACGGGCCGCTGCTCCTCCCACTGGCGCCAAAGACGGGCCGCTGCTCCTCCCACTGGCGCCAAAGACGGGCCGCTGCTCCTCCCACTGGCGCCAAAGACGGGCCGCTGCTCCTCCCACTGGCGCCAAAGACGGGCCGCTGCTCCTCCCACTGGCGCCAAAGACGGGCCGCTGCTCCTCCCACTGGCGCCAAAGACGGGCCGCTGCTCCTCCCACTGGCGCCAAAGACGGGCCGCTGCTCCTCCCACTGGCGCCAAAGACGGGCCGCTGCTCCTCCCACTGGCGCCAAAGACGGGCCGCTGCTCCTCCCACTGGCGCCAAAGACGGGCCGCTGCTCCTCCCACTGGCGCCAAAGACGGGCCGCTGCTCCTCCCACTGGCGCCAAAGACGGGCCGCTGCTCCTCCCACTGGCGCCAAAGACGGGCCGCTGCTCCTCCCACTGTCCCACAGCTAATTCCCTGTCCTGTTGGCCACCTAGGATAAGACCGTAATAGGAAAATACCATCAATGGAAACACCGTACTGGAAAAAAAAAAAAAACCCAGGCCGGTCCTAACCCTACTCGACTTTATCCAAAACAAACAGAGAAAATTGTTTTAAAGGGATTTTCCTCTAATTCTGATACACTTTAAAGGGATTTTCTAATAATTCTGATACAAGATCTCTAAGTGCCCTGGTTAGGGTGTGAACATTCCTGTGCAGGTTTATTGGCACCGATGGTTTGCTGCATTGTATATTGATGCCAAAACTTGTCACGTAGACTTCTGCCACATGAGATTTTTGGCATTATCCTAATGTGTCACTCACTACATTGTTATTGGTATCGGCAGGTTCAGTAATACGGGCTATGGTTTAGGTAATAAATGTATGCCAAAAATATATGCACTTGAATTTCCACTTTGGTAGATGCCTTACATATAGGTAGCCAGTCAGAGGCATTTCTGCTTACAGATTCTGAGACCTCAACCCGATGCTATGTATTACAAATAAGGGGGTAACAATAGGGGGCAGGTTGCTTTAGTCAGTTTAGCTTGGAAAGGGGATGGAATAGAATTAACGTTTATATCTAGGTTAAAACAAAGAATTTTATACTTTTTTACCCCCTTCCCCTGATCCAATCTTTCCAACCTTCAGCCATTTCAGATGTATACTTGCCTTGATCTGATGTGGTCTCCACTGTCCTGGCTGCACCTGCACATCAGAGCCCATATAGACATCTACAGGGCTGGAGACCAGTCATTCTCAACCAAGCAACCTCGGGGGTTCCTCCAGAGGTTCACAGGGCTTCCTTGGACTGTGGTTCTTTGGTTTCTCATTTGATACCATCTGCATGGTTCAATGGGCAATGCCACCTGCACAACACCAATGATCTTTTTGACTGCCCACAAGGTTGATACTCTGTCTACCGCTATAAGAGGGGGAGGAGATGCTTCCTACCGATTCTCAATGAATTGGTTTAAGTAGGGGTTCCCCAAGACCTAAAAATGATGTCTCTGTGCACACACTTAAGGCCAGATTTATGTAATGTTATGTTCTTTATGGGTATAATGTTCTAATGTTATGCCTTGTTATAACGTGATACATTTCCCATAAAATTACATTAAAATAAAATTTAACACATTTCAAGAGTTCCTCTAGGACAGTGGTCTCCAAACTGTGGCTTGTGGGCCGAATTAGGCTCTCTGCTTTTATCTGCTCTTTTGGGACACTATTCCTCCCACTGACACCAATGATTGGGTGTTATTCCTCCCACTGACACCAATGATGATGCACTATTCCTCCCACTGACACAGTGATTGGGTATTATTCCTCCCACTGACACCAATGATTGGGTATTATTCCTCCCACTGACACCAATGATTGGGTATTATTCCTCCCACTGACACCAATGATTGGGTATTATTCCTCCCACTGACACCAATGATGGGCACTATTCCCTTCCACTGACACCAATGATGGGGCACTATTCCCTTCCACTGACACATATGATGGGGTACTATTCCTCCTCTTACTGACCACAGGTCCTTGAGGACCCCCCCAATGTCGAAAGGTCTGCACACTGGCCCTTTGTTTAGAAAGTTTGGAGACCCCTGCCCTAGGACCAAAAGGTTAAGAAAGGCTGCTGTTGTAGACAATTAAAGTTTACCCAATAGAAGCTATTTAGGGCTGTAATGTGCAGGCACGAGCAGGGCAATGAAACTTCAGCAGAACTGCGGCTGTCAGATGGAGACAAGTATGCATCTGTAGCAGATCCTGTAAGTTGCGAGGTGGGGCTTCCATGGGTTGGACTTGTATTTCTGGCACATCCCACAGATGCTCGATTGGGCTGAAATCTGGAGAATTTGGGGGCCAAGAAGTCAACACCTTAAAGTCAACATCGTTGTGTTCCTCAAACCATTCTTGAATTCATCAGACCAGGCCACCTTCTTTCATTGAGCTGTGGCCAAGTTCTGATGCTCACGTGCCCATTGTAGGCACTTTTGGCTGCGGACATGGGTCAGGATGGGCACCCTGACCGCTCTGCAGCTACACAGGCCCCCTACACAACAAACTGGGATGCTCTGTGTTTTCTGACACCATTTTTAACTATCATTTTTTCAGCAATTTGAGCTCCAGTTGCTCTTCTATTAGACCAGACTAGACGGTCCACCCTTCACTGCTCACCCTCAACAATGAGCTTTGGCCACCTATGACCCTGTCACCAGTTCGCTGGTTCTATCTTCCTTGGACCACTTTTTGGTTGGTCCTGACCACTTGCAGAACGGGAACATCCCACAAGAGCTGCAGTTTTGGAGTTGCTCTGACCCAGTCGTCTAGACATTACAATTCGGCCCTCGTCAAAGTCGCTCAAATCCTTACGCTTTCCCATTTTTTATTTTTTTCTGCTTTCAACACGGTAACTTTTGGGACAACATGTTCATATCTTAGAGAGAAAAATATCACCGCTCTGAAAGAGGTCTGTGAGGAACAAACATTTTCTCCATGCTGGAAGTAACAGGTGCAGGCAATGCTGGTAATTGAGAGGTAAACGAGGTAAACGAGAAATCCTGGACAGCCGCACTCAAAAGTAATCTTCGATCTTTAAGTATAATCATAAAAATACATGCCACAGCATCACAAAGCAGGAAAGCTTACGCGTTTCACACTGTAGTCAGTGCTTAATCATAGCTTGATTAAGCACTGACTACAGTGTGAAACGCGTACGCTTTCCTGCTTTGTGATGCTGTGGCATGTATTTTTATGATTATACTTAAATAAAGATCGAAGATTACTTTTGAGTGCGGCTGTCCAGGATTTCTCATTTACCTCTCATGTTCATATCTTACCGGCTTTCTGTTGCCATTGCTGTAATATAATCAATAATTAGGTTATTTTACCTATCCATGGTCAGAATGTTATGACTGATCGGTGTATAAATCACATGTAAATCGGATCCTAGACAGGTGATGCCACCTAGCTGTTACTCGCTTACTTGTGAAAATGCACACTTATAAAACATTATATCCGCACTCTCTGATTTATTCACATTCAATGTTGTGTTTACTTCCAACACATTCTTGACATTGTGATTTAAATGCTATTTGGTTTCTTAAAAGCCAAACAGCCTTTGCCGTCCCACTTATTTTCATATTCATTCGCCCAGCGACTCGCTTTGTCCTGTTCCATAAAGCTGATTTAAAGGCACGCAACAAAACGCGCGGTATTAGCGGTCCGAGGCTGAAAGTCACGCTGAGACACCGTATTGAATGTCTCCGAAGAAATACGCTGCATTAAAAGATTTTCAGCTATGACTAAAATAGGAGGTATATTAGCAAGTACTTAAAGGCTCAAGCGGTAATGCCCTGTTTTTGTGCCCCCCTCCCCCCCATGGTCGTGCCATCGTCGTGTTAAGCAAATAGTCTTTCTGTATTTCCTGCGTAACGGTTTATTGTAATATTGCGGATTATAATCCTTACTTTGGGTTCTAAAGGCATGATGGTAAACCGCATAAAAGAGGGGAATGAATCGACAAAAAGTAAATACCGTATACCACGCTGCGTCTATGAAACAATAAAAAAAAAAAAAAAAAAAAAAAAAACTTTTAGCTTTCCAGGTCATTAACTTCAATCTTCAATCCCTTCAATAAAAAGAATGTTTAGCGCTATAGAAATTGACTGTTGCCCCACGTCCAGAAAACACACGCCGTACAGGACATCTGTTGTTATACTTCAGTCTCGGCGTCCGTATGCAGCTCCTTGAAAACAGCACATGGTCAGGCGCTCGGCGGAGTACAGAGCCATAGAACATTCCTAGGGCAGCTGCAAACTGAAATATACAAAATTTGGAAATTTTGCATTTTAATGAGGATAATTTTCTATTATTTTTCCAGCAAATGATTGCATGCGGGTGCCATGAAAAAAAAATAAAAATGGAACTACAATATATTCATTTGTAAGGAAAAGGCTGTTTATAACAATTGAAGAGCAGAGGGTGAAACTGCCTTAACCACGTGACCTCCAGAAGGTTTTACCCCCCTTCATGACCTAGGCCATTTTTTTTTCCGCCATTCAGCACTGTGATACTTTAGCTGATAATTGCGCGGTCATGCACAACACTATACATAAATTTAAATTTATGTAATTTTTTTTTTCTCACATCAATAGAGCTTTCTTTTTGGTGGTATTTGATCACCACTGGGATTTTAATGTTTTGCTACATAAATGAAAAAAAAAAAAAAATACTTTGTTATAAAACATATCAAATAAAATAAAATTTCTTCATAAATTTAGGCCAAAATGTATTCTGCTACATGTATTTGGTAAAAAAAAAAAAACATTTATGGGAATGCTATACTATTGCGGACCCTAGTATAGTTCTGTTCGTGATAAAGATACTGATCCGTACAGACACTATACTAGTATTGGCAGCGATCAGCGACTTACAGTGTGACTGATAGCGTGGCGGTCAATCTAGCGCTGACTGACACTGGTGTCACTAGTGACACTAATACAGGGATCAGTGAGAATACTGTACACTGTTGCTGTACTAGTGCAAAAAAGAGTCACCCTGGGACTTTAAATGAGGTGGTCACTGAGTAACAAGAGTAATAGCCGTATAAATGTTTATTAAAATTAATGTACATACATGGATAATACAGCTTATTAGCTCAGCCAATGGATTTGCACATAATGAAGAGAATAAATAAAGTTGATACAAACGTTATGCAATGCAGTATATACAGATGCACGTATCGGAAAACCCGACACGCGTTTCGCGAGATCATTGCTCGCTCATCAGGGGTGGATGCGGATGAGATGCATCTAAATAGACAAAAAGATGTGTCACAGTGGTAGATGTAAGAACAATGGCAGAATGGGCCAGAGCAAAAACGGCCCAATACTTACCAATGAACAAAACCAGTGTCTCCATCGCTGAACCCCCAAATGGACGGCAGCAGCCAGAGTCTGACATTGTTGCTGTACTAGAGACACTGGCTGGAGGACAGGGCAATCAAATGTTTACCTGTGGAGGACAGTCTAGGAGTTAAATGTGACTAACGAGTGTATGTGTGCTGCTTGTAGGCACACAAAATCTGTCCGGCTTCTGTCCCTGAGGGAAACGTGCTCAGGGAGAAGGAAACTCATGCTGTGACCAGGCAGCGCACCCAAGAACCAGGAAGTAAGCCACGAAGTACCCATGTGGGTGGCAAATGGTTAAAGGGGAACTTAAGCTTCGTACACACGGTATGATTGTTGGCCAACCGAGCGTCTGATTTCTGTCAAAAGGGCATGTGCCAGGATCTTGTCTTGCATACTAACGGTACACAATTGTCGTGCCACAAACACCAACATAGTGACGTACTACGAGGAATTTCAGCTCTTTTTAGCACCACCCTTTGGGCCCCTTCTGCTAATTTCGTGTTTGGTGAGCATTGATTCCGAGCATCCGTGTTTGTACTTTCGACTTTGTGTGACGGGTTTGTGTACTGACCATACGAAAATTTGACGTCAAGCCGCTGTCCACCGAAAATTTACTAGCCTGTCATCCAACATTTGTTGGCCGAAAATTGACAAAAGGAGCGTACTAACGGTAAGATTTTAGGACAACAGTCTGTCAACAGACAATCCCCTGCCAACAATCGTACCGTGTGCACGAGGCTTAAATTTCCACCTTCCAAGCGGTAGAGGGTCAGCAAAGCTGGGGGACCAGAGCAGGAGAAACTAACAGATGTTGGTGAGCAGCGTGGGAGCAAATATAGCGGGAGGTGAGGGGGGACCGGAGAGGGAAGATGATCAGCAAACTGGAGGATCAGCAGAGCTGGGGGATTACTAGTTAGTAGGGAATTGGCAGAGCTGAGGGTCACTACTGAACGGGGGATCAGCAGAGCTGGGGGTCACTACTGAACGGGGGATCGGCAGAGCTGGGGGTCACTACTGAACAGGAGATCGGCAGAGCTGGGGGTCACTACTGAACGGGGGATCGACAGAGCTGGGGGTCACTACTGAATGGGGGATCGGCAGAGCTGGGGGTCACTACTGAACGGGGGATCGGCAGAGCTGGGGGTCACTACTGAACGGGGGATCGGCAGAGCTGGGGGTCACTACTGAACGGGGGATCGGCAGAGCTGGGGGTCACTACTGAACGGGGGATCGGCAGAGCTGGGGGTCACTACTGAACGGGGGATCGGCAGAGCTGGGGGTCACTACTGAACGGGGGATCGGCAGAGCTGGGGGTCACTACTGAACGGGGGATCGGCAGAGCTGGGGGTCACTACTGAACGGGGGATCGGCAGAGCTGGGGGTCACTACTGAACGGGGGATCGGCAGAGCTGGGGGTCACTACTGAACGGGGGATCGGCAGAGCTGGGGGTGACTACTGAACGGGGGATCGGCAGAGCTGGGGGTCACTACTGAGTGGATTGTCAGCAGAGCTTGGGCGGCACAGTGGTGTAGTGGGTAGCACTCTTGCCTAGCAGTAAAAAAGGTTGCTGGTTCGAATCCCAACCACAACACTCCCTGCCTGAAGTTTGCATGTTCTCCCTGTGCCTGCGTGGGTTTCCTCCCACACTCCAAAGACATGCTGGTAGGTTAATTGGCTTCTGTCTAAATTGGCCCTAGTATATGTATGTGAGTTAGGGACATTAGATTGTAAGCTCCTTGAGGGTAGGGACTGATGTGAATGTACAATGTTATATGTAAAAGCGATGAGGAAGGAGATTGCCGCTCCAAAAGCTCCAGACCTATGGAAACTCCCGCCCTATTAAGAACTTGCAGGTGCTGGCTCTGCCCAACTTAGAAGGAAAGAAATAGTCCTGGATGGTCTCGGACTTTTTCTCTCCTTATTTTTAAAACGCTGCGTAAATTGACAGCGCTATATAAGTACCTTTTTAAATAATAATAATTACTACTGAGTGGGGGATCAGCAGAGCTTGATGGAGCGCGACTGCCACATCATTGCAGCCCGTACGCTCGTGAAACGTGTCGCTTGCCAGTGACGTCATCTCTCCTCGCCTGCTATCCATCTGCGTTCCAGGCCTCGCTTTTGAGTTTTCTCTCCACCGCGGTCGGCGTTTACCATCTTGCGGTGTTCAGCTCATACAGCCACATGCCCAGCAAGCAGGGAGAGCTTCTTTGATGGATCTGAGGACTATCCCCATGATGGATGTACCCCCTATCTCACTATATGCCTATTGATGACTTCATAAATGTGAGTTGTTAGTACATATGATTCTAATAAACTGTTTTTAACATCTACACCCAGAGGCGCCTCTCTTTGTGTTTTCTCTGGGGAATCAGTAGAGCTGGGGGTACTACTGAGTGGGGGATCAGCAGAGCTGGGGGTACTGCTGAGTGGGGGATCAGCAGAGCTGGGGGTACTGCTGAGTGGGGGGATCAGCAGAGCTGGGGGTACTGCTGAGTGGGGGGATCAGCAGAGCTGGGGGTACTGCTGAGTGGGGGGATCAGCAGAGCTGGGGGTACTGCTGAGTGGGGCATCAGCAGAGCTGGGGGGGTCCTAATACGCTGGGGATCTGCTGAAAGAGGGTGCTAATAAGCTTAGAATCTCTTCCCGAACAGGGATTCTACTAAGTGGGGGGTACTTTTGAGCTGGGGTTTTACCGGGCCCCTTTAAAACAAATGGAAAATCAACACACTAGGGCATTTGCCAAGCTTCATTAAAGCTTCAAACAAAATCCACCGAAGCATCAAAAAAGCATGTTGAAGCGGTGGGCGCTTTTAATGTGTTAAAGTCAAAGAAAGTGTAAATGAGCCCTAGGTGTGTAAATTCTGAATTTCTTGCATTTTTTTTTTTGCGGTCTCTATTGCACCCCCCCCCCCCCCCGACGCCTTTACGTCGGCACATCGTGGATCATTTCCCATTGACTTGCGGCTGTGTGGTCTGCTCTTGGCCTTTGTGCACCTTTCACGGCTTTTAATATGTCACCAAGTAGGAAATCCTCACATTCTCATTTTTCTCCCAACAATTATCGCATTTCCCCCACGACCTGTCATTGCCGCCACTGATTAATCGTCGTAATAATGCCGGCAATCTTAGAACACACCTCTGCCCATAAATAATGAAATCAATTAATGACTCCTTCGTTCTCTAAACCCCCCCCCCCCCCCAAGTGCAGGTGCTGCAATATATCCTCCTTTCGCCGCACGGCTCTGAGAAGCCTCGATGACGGACAGGCTCGTTTTTTTTTTAACTGGCCGTCAATGAGAAATTCATGTGCTGGGCCTCTTCCGGTTAGTTAGCCCGGGCACAGGGGAACAATTAACACCATTTGTTTAAAAAAAAAAAAAAAGTCAGGCCTGGTCTCCTTCGCTTCTGTCTTGCCACACCACCGTTTTTTTTTTTTGTTTTTTTTTTGTTTTTTTTCCCCTCCCTCATATCTTGACGGGCGGGCGCTGTCCAATGAGTGGAAATTGACTTTGAAAAGTAGCAGCATAATTTCAGTAGATGAGAAGACAAAGTAAAGCGAGTTATTAGCCTGGCCCTGAGGAATTACAGACAGGCAATTGTGATGTGATAAGACAGAGCCGGCAGGACTCCAGCCGACCAGACCGGGCAGAGGGGTTAAATCAATATTTTCAATCTCTCCCAATCAATCTGGTGTTTGAGCAAGATGGAAAACTTGTTAGCAATTGGCAGAATGTGTAAATGAAAAGTCAAACTTATTATTATTTGTTAAAAAGGAATCGGCACGTAGCGCCATGCTTTTCTTGCCTGGCTCGTAATTCTTCCGCGATCGGCTGCTGGGGCATTCGGCGCGAAGGGCGGCATACCACCTGCGGAGGGGGGGGCGGCTGAGCGCCAGCCTGGCACACGCACAGCCCTCTGGATCTTTACAAAAGATTGCCGCATCAATAGGACGTTTTCTGAGATGTGACAAGCCCGTGCTTATCACTCATTACGGCCGGGGAGCGTGCTGGGGTAGAATTAAAACCATTCGTCCTGGAAGATGTCACAAGAAAATGGGCCCCCGTGGATGTCACCAAATCATTATGAATTAGAATATTACGCTTGTAGTGTCCTCATGGGGGCATGCAATGAATGAGCACATACACAACTCACCTTTTTGCTTATTGTATTTATTTGATTATTTTGTAATTGTCTGTTATGAAATGCAGAGGGTGAGATTTTAATACCACAAGATGTTTTTTTTGGGTGAAAGTGAAATTGTGGGGGGGGGGGGGGGCAGAAAAGCAACGGCAAATGTTACTGAAAAAAGACATTGGAGGATTTATGCGCAAATAGGAAATGAATGAGACTATTCAGCCCCATTCACACTTAAGTTGAGCGTCTTCATTGTTTTTTGGGCCTTTTTTTTTTGCCAATGAAAAGCTAATTAGTAGACAATAAAATGCACGGCAAAACTCCCATATTGCATGTTTTTCAGGTGCTCCCATTGGAGTCTTTTGGGGGCAATTTTCAGCTCTTTCCCAACAGAAGCTTTTTTTTTTTTTTTTTGTCTTTGTTTTTTGTTTTTTTGTTTTTTTGGGTGGGAGTTTAAGACGTGACCATATGTAAAAGGAATAGTTGTTACATTATTTAAAAAAATAAATGAATAAAATCTTATACTCACCTGCTCTGTGGAGTGGTTTTGCACAGAGCAACCTCCAATACTTCTTCTCTGGTCCTCCGCAGGTATTTCTGGCTCCTCTCCACTGCCGAGTGCTCACCATAGTAAGCCACTTTCTGTGGAGTCACTCATGCAGGCTCGCTACTGAACCGCCCTGCCTGCTGCTATGGCCATTTTCAGCTAAATCCATCTCCCTTAAATCTCCGAATCTGCCTCCTGGAACATATGACAGTGCACATTATTTGAGGGGGAAGGCAATGGTAGCCTTCCTATGATGCACCTGGGAAGCTCTGATTACATCACCAGCGCCTTACTCAGCCAGGTAGTGAGGAAAAACTGCAATGGTGATGTAGCCTTCCTACGATGCATTTGGAAGGCTCTGGTTACATCATGAGTACCTCGCTCAACCAGGAAGTGGAAAAAACACAATTTTGATGTAGCCTTCCTATGATGCATCTGGGAGGCTCTGATTACATCACCAGCGCCTTACTCAGCCAGGTAGTGGGGAAAACTGCAATGGTGATGTAGCCTTTCTACGATGCATTTGGAAGGCTCTGGTTACATCATGAGTACCTCGCTCAACCAGGAAGTGGAAAAAACACAATTTTGATGTAGCCTTCCTACGATGCATCTGGGAGGCTCTGGTTAAATCACCAGTGCCTCACTCAACAAGAAGAGAAGAAAAGATTGATCGCACACTTGAATCCAAAAGATGCTGTAGAAATTTCTTTATTGTTATGAGCCAGACAAAATTGCAATGATTATCAGTTGACGCGTTTCACACGAAAAGAACCGTGCTTGTTCACAACAATTGAAATGCTCACAATACAAGCTATGTAAAGGCGTATATCAAATCAAACACCTAACACAAAACACCTGTAGTTAAAGAGCAATCAACACTCAACAAGGAAGTGGAAAAACCGCAATGGTTATGTAGCCTTCCTACGATGCATTTGTGAGGCTCTGATTACGTCACCAGTGCCTCGCTCAGTCACGTGGTGGATAAACTGTAATGGCGATGTAGCCTTCCTACAATGCATCTGGGAGGCTCTGGTTACATCACCGGTGCCTCACTCAGCCAGGAAGTGGAAAAACAGTAAAAGCAAAAGATATTTGTTTAATGTAAGTTGATTTTATATCGGCACGCAGAGCTGTATGTTGTTGTAATTCTAAGTGAAAGTGGAAGGTCCACTTTTAAGATTTTTTATTTTATTTTTTTTTTTATGTGTAAGGCCCCTTTCACACGATCGAAGCCTATCCGTTTTTCAGGCAGATCTGATTGGGCCACCCATTAACTTCTATGGGGAGGCGGATTCCAGCGGATATTTGTCCGCCGACACCCGCCTGGCATCCAATCTATCGATCTGCTGAAAATAGACGTATGGCGATACGTTTGCTATCTGTCCAGTGGATCGGATGTCTGTTTTTCTTCTGATCTCCCCATAAAGGAGAACGGGACTTTGACAGGTTTGTCTCAACACAGTGAGCGAAGACTGACCTGTCGTCTGCCTGCTCAGCAGGGATCCACGGAGCGATCCCTGCTGAGCAAGCAGAGTCCGTCAAAACAGATCCCCCCCATGTGAAAGGGGCCTAATGCATCCACTTTTACAAATATTTGTTACATATATAATGTATATACAAAAAAAAAATCCGTTGTTTATTTCGGGGTGTCTCAAAATAGTTACATTCTTCCTCACTTTCTATCACCTCTACACAGCTACGCTTCTTGTAAAAGTATACAGAAAAATTGTATCTGTAACCATCTTTACTCATTTACGAAGAACATGGTGATGTAGCAGTGATGCAAAATGAGGGAGATTCCCTGGCATGCTTTGCAGCTGCTCCTCAGTTTCTCAGGACTACATATCCCATGGTACCTTGCTGCCTGCAAGCAGGTATCCCAGTATTGATTCCGGCTCCCGAAACTCCTCCTCTCAGAAGGCGGGCTCTGTGAAATCTGTGACACAGCAGTGTCTACCCACAGGGCATAGTGACTACAGGTCACAGGAATTCAAGGAAGTAAAATAATGTGGGGATCTTCACAAAGTAAAGTGTACAAATTTTAAGATGGTTCAGAGTAATAGAAGTAGGCGAGAAATAACTGAAATACAATGTGGAAATGAACGTTGGATTTTACTTTTTGACCATAGATATGCTTTAATTAAAATACATTTCATCTTGTGTGTGTATATAGAGGAGTTGTTTGCACCTAATGGGGTCCAATTTGTTTTCTGTTTGTGGATACTTACCTTAATTAGGATGTGAAGACCCGGCAACCAGCTTGATTACCTCTCATAAATTATAGTTTTAAGTTTAAATTTGCATCAGATACAGTTCCACTGTATAAAAGAAAATTGAATGTATCAAAGTGGTTTTTTTTTAAATTGTTTTTTTTATTATTATTATTATTTAGGATGTGGTTTAGGATGTGGTTTTTACTCACCATTGCCAATTTGATGTTTTTCCAACCTTTTTGTATTTTTTTTGTTGCTGTGTTTTTTTTTGTTGTTTTTTTTCTTTAAAATCGACAACGCAGGTGGTTTCCTTTTCCGTCGGCTTAGTAAAAAAAGGGCAATTCTGATTAGTAAATGAGTCATGAATGCGCTCAGAGTAGTGATTAGGTCGGTCCTCTAAATTGATGATCATTTTTTTTTTCTCTTCGGTGTCCTGAGGCCATGTGCCGTCATGGTTCTACAGGCATTGTTCAGCTCATAAAAGAATACATTGCAATATATTTGTGTCTTTGTTTTTCCAGGGCAACCTTTCTTTTCGTTACCAAGAAAAAATAATCAGCGTGCCAGAAAATCTTGGTTGCTTTGGACACACAATTTTTTATTTTATTTCTTTCTATTTTTAGCAAATTTATCCCGGGGTTGATAAAAATTTGATTCCAGTTTGGAATGCTGGATACTGGAATTTAGGATATTTGGCAGCAGCCTTCTAGAGGGTGTTGCGACTGTTTAGAAAACCTGTTCCATTCACCTTTTTACTTGATTGTTTGCCAGCAAAATCCAGCAGGCTTTTCACCGTGCCTCTGCTTGTGACTTTTGCCATGCATTCTGTGCTGTGCAACTACTTCATCCTGAGAGCTGCAAAATGCTAGATTTTCTAAATTAAAATGACAATTGTGTTAAACTTACCTACACATAGAAGCCCCGATCCCCCTCTTCTCAGGTCCCTCTCCCGCACTCCTGGCCCCTCTCCTGCACTCCTGGCCCCTCTCCTGCACTCCTGGCCCCTCTCCTGCACTCCTGGCCCCTCTCCTGCACTCCTGGCTCCTCCCCCGCACTCCTGGCCCCTCCCCACTATGAAGTGCCCCCATAGCAAGCAGTTTGCTGGGGGGGGGGGGGGGTTCTCCTGCATGCTTGCTCCGAGAGAGCCTCTACTCTCATGCACATCACTACCTTTTTAGAACCTCTTTAAAGTGTATGCAAACTCTAAGTCCTTATGCACATGGGGCTTATGCACTCGTACCCCGTGTGAGGGCTGTTTTAACCTACACAAGGGTAGACAGATGTTCGTGGATCCCCATTGAAGTCAGTTGGGACACAGCAGCTGCACAGACACAGCCGCTGCTTCCAATGTGACATCCATGCGTGTGCATGGCCCTGAACGCAACCTGGGTGCACCTGCATGGATGTCACATTGGGAGCAGCGGCCCTGTCTTGGCAGCTGCTGCGTCCCAACTGATTTTTAAAGGGACTGCCTGCATGGGGGATGCACGAACACCGGTGCACCACCATACATGCAAATTTGGCCCTCGCACGGGCCACAGATTCATATGTGAGTGAAGCCTAACCATTTCTCCTTTTTGGTCTGTTAATTGTACCATTTGTAAATGTTTTGTTATAGCTGTTCAAAAAGTGCAAAAAAAAGAAGAAGCTGTTTATTCAGAGAGAAATCCATTGAGCGCCTAACTGCTGGTGATTCTGGACTGTTATCCGTTAGCATTGTTTTCCCAATATCTCAGACAACAAAACGCCTCCCCCTGTTCAAGAGATGTGAAGGAGGTGTTATGTAGTTTGTGCAACACTCCCTTTCCTAGTTTGACAACAATGTTTAGTAGGGTTGTCACATAGCTCCCAACTGTCCCTGATTTCGAGGGACTGTCCCTGATTTGGAGCAATGGTCCCTCTGTCCCTCATTGCTCCTCAATTGTCCCTCATTTTGGTCTGATCTATAAAGATGTATATAAAATGCACTTTTTAGCTATCAAAAAGTGTTTCCCAGCGCTAAACCTTTCATCTGATTTCTAAAATGCTGCATTTGTAAATTCCAAAAGCCAAAATAAAGGAATGGTAGTGGTAAAAAAAGCACTTGTGGGTTTAATCAATCTTGTTTTTTTTTTTTTTTTGTACAATTCCCCTTTAAGGGGGCATGGCAAGGGGTGTGTCCTATGCCTACATACTTTTGCTGATAGGTGTCCCTCATTCCCATCGCAAGAACTTGGGAGGTATGTTGTCATACTAGGACAGGAAGTGAGGTAATGGCAGGATTACCAGGTTAAAATAAAGTATGAATAATGCAGCTGACAAATCCTAAGGAGCGGTAACTTGCAATATTATTTCCTGTTCCTGGGTATAGATATTCTTTAGAAATATACCTCTTGGTTTATTTTGGGATTATGGCCTGACATGCATCTGAGTTGAGCAATGATTAGAAACTTTAATCGTTGTGTTGATAGTTCTCTAATACAGTAAAAGTAAACTCCAGGATTATGTTTTTGGTTACTGCTCTTCCAATTAGTTTTAAAGGTTTGGCAAGCTTACAGATGGTGCTGATGGGATCCATACAAAGCGTATCTGTGTGTGTCGGTGGGAAGATACATTTTCAGAACGATTGCTCTTCATTTAGACCTTCCGGAAATGGGACACTTGGAGAAGACCTTTCTAAAAAGGACATCCCCTGTGCTCTATTAGTACAGACCAGGGGCGGACTGACCATTGAGCCACTCGGGCATTGCCCGAGGGCCCTGGGCCACTAGGGGGCCCCTTCAGGGTTGCCAGCCTCAGTAAAACCAGGGACAGTATGGTACAGACCTTTTGGAATGTGGAGATTAGAAGCATTTTTATGGATTAAAAAAATATATATTTTCAGGCATTTACTAGAAAAGGGAATACAACATAATAGAACTGTAAAGGAATTAATCGGTTTGGGACTTCAACTGAGTTTTAACTGTGTCATCTTACAGTTATTACTGTTCCAACCTATTGAACCTTCATGCTGGGATGTCTCCCCATCAACCTTAATCTCCTCCAGAAGCTTACTGTGGACCCTCATTATATATCTCTTCATAGATAAAGCGCCTTTTATCCCTCCTTTGCTTCTACCCAGTCCCTGGTATATTCAAGGTATCTGTTTTGCCATGTTGTAGCTACTTTACTTCCTATGATGTCAACAGAAGCCATGACTCCAATACCCTGCACTGTAAAAAGTTGCATGGGTCAGTTCATGTAAAAGTGGTGTTACAGGTATAATCTGGTGGGTTCCTTACCTCTTCCCCCTCCACCTGGCTTTGTTCCCAGTGACCTTTATTACAGCAAGGGTCTCTGCCCTCTTTCTGTTGCATACTCTGAAATATAAAATTAAAAGTTAGTAAAACGGCTAGAACTCTTGTTATGTGCAGATCTTGGGCCACCACCAGGGTACCTGAGAAGTTCAAGAAATGGACTATGGACCGCGAAACCCAACTCTCCATCCCTCCAATCAGCTGTCCTGCTTGGTACTCTTCAGATGTAAGTCCAAAAAATAAACTGCGCTACTTAAATAAAAATAGTGTCAATATTGATGAGTGAAAAAAGTCTATATGCATAGAAACAAAGGAATCCAAATAGTGACGTGAAATCCGAAAGTCTCTTAATCGTGGATATTGACACCAAAGAATCGTGACAGATCAAAGAGATACCTCCACCTCATAAAATGGCCGCTTACCAGCTCCTGAGACCTCCTATAACGGGAGGTCTGATAAACCTGTGGCTTTACACCCAGCCATGGCCTTTGATTCTCCAGGGAGATCGCGCTATTAAGCCTCCACTACCCGAACTGACTCGATCATAAAGGGGGTTCCATGAAAAAAAAATATGTAAAGGCCTCCATAGTGTAAAATATCATCATGTGGAGAAGATGCAGGCTGCCATCCATCCTCTGAGATCTTCACTCTGCCCCAGGATGTGTCTCTTCAGATGTGCCCTTGGTGCAGAGGCATGATCTTCATGGATACAGCACCTTAACCCTAATTTGCTTTCATCTATGTCAGGGATCTCCAAACTACGGCCCTCCAAATGTTGCGGAACTACACGTCCCACGAGGCATTGTATAACTCTGCCATTCACAGACACGACTAGGCATGATGAATTGTAGTTCCTGAACAACTGCAGGGCCATAGTTTGGAGACCCCTGATCTACGTCGTTCAAACCCACATTGTGGCTTATTAATTTTTTTAGGATAGTGATGACTCTTTATACCCTGAACTAAAAAAAAAAAAAAAAAAGTTGAATGGGTTATTCCACGCAATAGTGATGTCAGTTACAGGTAGTCTGATGGGCTCCTTACCTCTTGTTGCTTCATGTTTCCCACTCCACCTGGCTCTGTTCCCACTGACCTATACTGCAACAAGTAGGGTCTCTGCCCTCTTTCTGTTGCATTCCCTGAAATATAAAATTAATATCCAGTATATAGGATGGGGGTCTTGTAATTTTGTGCCCAGAGTACCTGAGAAGTTCAAGGAATGGTCAGATGTTGATGTAATGGTCTATCAAGAGTAAACTGATTATCTTATACACCCTGAACCTTCTACAGTTCACTAAACCCAACTCTCCATCCTCCCCAATAGTTCAAATGATCTGTCCTGCTTGGCCCTATTGAGACAGTGAGTCAGGTCTGATAAACCTGTGGCTTTACACCCACCCATGGCCTTTGATTCTCCAGGGAGATCGCGCTGTTAAGCCTCCACTACCCGAACTGACTCGATCATAAAGGGGGTTCCATGAAAAAAAATATGTAAAGGCCTCCATAGTGTAAGATATCATCAACTCTCCATCCTCCCCAATAGTTCAAATGATCTGTCCTGCTTGGCCCTATTGAGACAGTGAGTCAGGAGGAAGTAGAGAGGAGACTGGCAGCAGAGGAGCATTTCTGGTCTGTACCCCTCTGTCTGAGCATTGCAAGAAGGTGGTAATAATCGGTGGTATAATTTCCTGACAGTGGAGCGGTGATCCTAAAATACATTGAACATATATCAACCTTCTTATCATACAAGGAGTCATACCTCTGGTGAGCATGCTTTTGGGCACCTTGGAAGGCAACACCACTTAATGGGGGTTGAAGGTTCTGAGCACTGCAAAAACATAGTTGTAGTTGCCCAGTGGTATCATTTTCTGACAGTGGAGTAGTTTGTGAAAAAGTGAGCCTGGGATATATTGAGCATATATTGACCTTCTGATCATACAGGGGGTC
The DNA here is from genome assembly GCA_037952835.1 of Lithobates septentrionalis. Classification (NCBI taxonomy): domain Eukaryota; kingdom Metazoa; phylum Chordata; class Amphibia; order Anura; family Ranidae; genus Lithobates; species Lithobates septentrionalis. The sequence goes on from JBBDGP010002542.1 coordinate 91,073, forward strand.
AGCTAAGGTGCTCATTTTCTAGTGGTGTAATTTCCTGAAGTAGAGCAGTTTGGCTGCATTCACACCTGAGCCTATTTCAGGCTGAAAGTCGTGCGATTTTGTACGCGATTTTGTACGCGATTGTGTACAGGTCAAAAGGTCACCGATGTAAAAAGCAGAGAAAACACTCGTAATCTGCCTAAAAAAAAGCTCCAGAACTTATTTGAGCTCCAGGCATTTTGGATTGGAGATGTGAACCATCTCCATAGAGCATCATTGATTTTTTTCCCCCTCCAGTGTTTTTTGAGCTTAAAGCTACAAAACGCTCAGGTGTTTGTGAAGAAGTGATCCTGAGTTACATTGACTGTATATTGACCTCCTTATATCGGGTCAACTACCTCTAAACGTGGGCATAATTGTCCAATGGTGTAATTTCCTGACAGTGGAGCAGCTTGTGAAGGAATGGTCCTTGGACACATTGAGCATATATTAAACATTTTATCATGCAAGGGGTCAACCACTTCTGATGGTGGTCATATGTGGAGGAATGATCCTGGGGTACATTAACCGTATAGTGACTTTCTTATCATACAAGATGTCAACCAGCTCTGGTGAATGAGCATGCCTTTCGGGAACCTTGGAAGGCAGCATCACTTAATGGAGGTTGAAGAGTCTGAGCATTGCAAGAAGTGGTCATAACTGCCCAATGGTGTAATTTCCTAAGAGTGGAAGAGTACGTGGATGAGTGAACCTGGGATACATTGAGCATATATTGACCTGCTTATCATACAAGGGATCAATTACCTGAAGGTGGTCATAATTTTCCAGTGGTGTAATGTGTCCTGGGATCACTCCTTCACAAACTGCTTCCACTGTGAGGAAATTACACCACTGGGCAATTATGACCACCTTCTTGCAATGTTCAGATTCTTCAACCCTTAAGTGCTGCCACCTTCCAAGGTGCCCCAAAAGTATGCTTACTCACCAGAGGTAGTTGACACCTTCTGTATGATAAGGTCAATATATCTCATTCCTCCAAGTACTGCTCCACTGTCGGAAAATTACACCACTGGACAATTATGAAAAGTGCTTCCAAGCTGCAAAGTACCAACCTTTTCAACCCCTGCTAAGTGCTGCTGCCTTCCAAGATGCTCCAAAAGAATGCCCATTCACAACAGGTAGTTGACCCCTTTTATGATAAGGAGGTCAATATGTGCTTACTCTTCCAGTAACTGCTCCACTGTCAGGAAATGACACCACTGGCAGTTATGAGCACCTTCAGAGGTAATTTTCTGACGGTGGATGAGTGATCTTGGGATACATTGAGAGTGTATATTGTCCTGATCATACAAGGGAACAACTACCTCTGGTGAGTGAGCATTCTTTTGGGGCACCTTGGAAGGCAGCAGCAATTAGCAAGTGATGAAAAGGTTTGTACTTTGCAGCTTGGAAGCACTTTTGAACGTATGTTCTTAGTTGCACACCCCTTTTGACCTTTGTATGTTACAAGTTGAATTCACCTTGGAACGATTTAACACATCTTTTGTTCAATTATTTTATTATTCCACTATTTTATTACTTTTTTTATTTATTAACATTGATTGCACGGAGCACATTGACATTACAATTGGCATTAGGTAGCATCACTGTCTTTATAATTTTTTATTCACTATTCAGATAGGCCCCTGGTGCAATAGTATGGTCCACATTACTAGAAGAGCTCCTCTTGATGCAGTCAGACTATACATCATAAACACAGTGCATCTAGAGCATCTCTTCTCAACCAGGGTTCCTCCAGAAGTTGCTAGGGGTTCCTTGAGCAGTCACTGATAGACCTCCTATTCAATGGCGCTTGCATAATTTCGGGTTCGTCCAGAAGTTGAGGGGGGTTCCTTGAGCGGTCACTGATAGACCTCTTATTCAATGGCGCTTGCATAATTTTGGGTTCCTCCAGAAGTTGCTAGGGGTTCCTTGAGCAGTCACTGATAGACCTCTTATTCAATGAAGCTTGCAGAATTTCGGGTTCGTCCAGAAGTTGTGAGGGGGGTTTCTTGAGCAGTCACTGATAGACCTCTTATTCAGTGATGCTTGCAGAATTTCGGGTTCGTCCAGAAGTTGCTAGGAGTTCCTTGAGCAGTCACTGATAGACCTCTTATTCATTGACGCTTGCAGAATTTCGGGTTCCTCCAGAAGTTGTTAGAGGTTCCTTGAGCAGTCACTGATAGACCTCCTGTTCAATGGTGCTTTTTCCCTCTTACCACCAATAAATTGGCTGTAAATTAATTTCAAGGGTTCCACTGTTGAGAAAAGCTGCTCTAGATCGTAAGTTCCATGGATCTCTACCACAAGAAAGAAAAAGAAAAAAAAAAAACGACTCAAGTAGCTTGAACAAAGTTCAAGTTTAGATGACACTTTTAAAAGTTCCATCAGATTTATTTTTTTATTTTCATGAAAGCTAATGTCCTTTACTACCAACTAAGGCTATGTTGTGATGGCACCTTGTCAGTTTTTATACTCATTGTTCAGTTAAACATAAAAGGGAAAAAAAAAAAAAAAAATTAAAGCAAAGAAGCTGACGAAACAACCAAAAGCTTTTCTTGTATGTGCTCCAGTAAAGGAGTTGTGTCCTTGGTTCTTATTGTTTAGATTTTTTTTTTTTTCTTTTAAAGAAGAAATTTTTACATAACGCTTTTATTGTGCAGTGTGATGTATAAACCTGTGTATTCACAAAAGACAAAATGCTGCTGGCAAAAAAAAAAAAAAAAAAAAAAAAAAAAGCTTTATTTTATTTTTCCGGCTTGTGAGTGTCCTTGCGTTCTGCTCAAAGAGATCGGAGAGAGAGCGAGAGAGAAAAAAAAAAAAAAAAAAGATCTACTTCGTTAACCGGGGAAGAAACCTGTACAGCCCTTCGAATAAACATTTCGCTGTCAAGGTTACAAAAATATTGTCCGCGCACACAATGCACAACACATGCGTATTGTTTCCTATGCATGAGTTGCATTATTTTAACGGTGTGGCTGAAAAAAATAATCACAGCTGCTGCATTATCGATCGTGGTTATTTGGATTGGAGGGCTTACGGTTTAACCTTTGCTGGTAAATTGTTTGGCGTTACGGAAAAAAAAATATATTTTTTTTAATTAAGCTTTTTGTTATCCTTAAAGGAGTTGTAAAAGCAGAAGTTTTTTTTATCTTACTGCATTCTATGCAGTAAGATAAAAAAAAAAAAAACCTTTGTGTGTAGCAGCCTCCCCAGCACCCCCCCCCCCCCCTAATTACTTACCTGAGCCCCTTCTCTCTCCAGCAATGTCCACGAATGTCTAAGCTGTCCGGGGACACTATTCCTGATTGGCTGAGACGCAGCAGCGGCACCATTGGCTCCCACGGCTGTCAATCAAAGTCACTCAGCCAATCGGGGGGGGGGGGGGGGGGAGGGGGGAGGGGGGCCGGGTCGGGGATCCATGTCTGAATGGACACACAGAGCTGTGACTCTGATCCCAGTGCCCCCCCAGGAAGCTGCTGACACTGGGGGCACACAACAGGAGGGAGGGGCCAGGAGCAGCAAAGAGGGACCCGGGAAGAGGAGGAGCCGGGCTGCTCTATGCAAAACCAAACGGGTAAACCCCTCCCGAAAGGTGCCAAATGTGGCAACAGGGGGGTCAGGCAGGTAAGCAGAGCTTCCACTTTTGGGTGGAACTCTGCTTTAATAATTGCTTGTGGAGAGCTTAGACTTGGAGCTTAATGGATTTTGTCCATTCCCAGACCTGCTGTAACACAAGTCCTGATGAAGGGCGAGTGTTTGAACCCCTGAAACATGTTGGCTGTTTTTATCCCACTGAATATTTAATTAAGAAAATATTTTGGACTTGTTGACCATTGGTCTGGCGCTCCTTACTGCTTCTTACAGCAAAAAGAACTAGAAAGATTTTTACCCCAAAAAATTGTCTGGAGACGTTTTTAATACTAAAACCTCCTGCATTTATTTCTCCTCCATCCTAAGGGTGAATTTTTAGAAGAAATTACAACATTGTTGGCAGCTGCAGTTTTTTTTTTTTTTTTGCTGTTCGTGTAAGCGCACTCCCGCGGAGGATTCCGGCTCATAACTAAAAATGGAAAGAAAGCCGTGTCTAGTTGCATTTTTGAGATGTTCTCTTCTCGCCTATAGGCTATGGAGGCCTGCTCCCACATGTTCCCTGGTTCTGGCATTGTATAAATGGCTCCTCTTTGGCCACAAAAAAACAGAAGGCAGGAGATGTGCTTCCAAACAAAATATTTGTCCTGTTCAAAGACAATTATAGTGAATAATAGGAATATGATCAGCGCAAGTTTTTTATTTATTTTTTTTAATTTTTTTTTTTTTCTTGCAGATTCTGATCAGTGGTTCATATATATCAGGAGTCTCCAAACTGGGGCCCGGGGGCTGAATGTGGCCATTTGCTTGCCTTTATCTGGCCCTATGTGCACTATTCCTCCCACTGATTTGCGACACTATTCTGCCAACAGACATCAACAGTGGGGCACTATTCCTTCCACTGACACCAATGATGGGGCACTATTCCTCCCACTGACACCAATGATGGGGCACTATTCCTTCCAATGACACCAATGATGGGGCACTATTCCTTCCAATGACACCAATGATGGGGCACTATTCCTCCCACTGACACCAGGGATGGGGCACTATTCCTCCCACTGACACCAGTGATGGGGCACTATTCCTCCCACTGACACCAGTGATGGGGCACTATTCCACTGACACCAGTGATGGGGCACTAGTCCTCCCGCTGACACCAATGATGGGGCACTAGTCCTCCCGCCGACACCAGTGATGGGGCACTAGTCCTCCCGCCGACACCAATGATGGGGCACTAGTCCTCCCGCCGACACCAATGATGGGGCACTAGTCCTCCCGCCGACACCAATGATGGGGCACTAGTCCTCCCGCCGACACCAATGATGGGGCACTAGTCCTCCCGCCGACACCAATGATGGGGCACTAGTCCTCCCGCCGACACCAATGATGGGGCACTAGTCCTCCCGCCGACACCAATGATGGGGCACTAGTCCTCCCGCCGACACCAATGATGGGGCACTAGTCCTCCCGCCGACACCAATGATGGGGCACTAGTCCTCCCGCCGACACCAATGATGGGGCACTAGTCCTCCCGCCGACACCAATGATGGGGCACTAGTCCTCCCGCCGACACCAATGATGGGGCACTAGTCCTCCCGCCGACACCAATGATGGGGCACTAGTCCTCCCGCCGACACCAATGATGGGGCACTAGTCCTCCCGCCGACACCAATGATGGGGCACTAGTCCTCCCGCCGACACCAATGATGGGGCACTAGTCCTCCCGCCGACACCAATGATGGGGCACTAGTCCTCCCGCCGACACCAATGATGGGGCACTAGTCCTCCCGCCGACACCAATGATGGGGCACTAGTCCTCCCGCCGACACCAATGATGGGGCACTAGTCCTCCCGCCGACACCAATGATGGGGCACTAGTCCTCCCGCCGACACCAATGATGGGGCACTAGTCCTCCCGCCGACACCAATGATGGGGCACTAGTCCTCCCGCCGACACCAATGATGGGGCACTAGTCCTCCCGCCGACACCAATGATGGGGCACTAGTCCTCCCGCCGACACCAATGATGGGGCACTAGTCCTCCCGCCGACACCAATGATGGGGCACTAGTCCTCCCGCCGACACCAATGATGGGGCACTAGTCCTCCCGCCGACACCAATGATGGGGCACTAGTCCTCCCGCCGACACCAATGATGGGGCACTAGTCCTCCCGCCGACACCAATGATGGGGCACTAGTCCTCCCGCCGACACCAATGATGGGGCACTAGTCCTCCCGCCGACACCAATGATGGGGCACTAGTCCTCCCGCCGACACCAATGATGGGGCACTAGTCCTCCCGCCGACACCAATGATGGGGCACTAGTCCTCCCGCCGACACCAATGATGGGGCACTAGTCCTCCCGCCGACACCAATGATGGGGCACTAGTCCTCCCGCCGACACCAATGATGGGGCACTAGTCCTCCCGCCGACACCAATGATGGGGCACTAGTCCTCCCGCCGACACCAATGATGGGGCACTAGTCCTCCCGCCGACACCAATGATGGGGCACTAGTCCTCCCGCCGACACCAATGATGGGGCACTAGTCCTCCCGCCGACACCAATGATGGGGCACTAGTCCTCCCGCCGACACCAATGATGGGGCACTAGTCCTCCCGCCGACACCAATGATGGGGCACTAGTCCTCCCGCCGACACCAATGATGGGGCACTAGTCCTCCCGCCGACACCAATGATGGGGCACTAGTCCTCCCGCCGACACCAATGATGGGGCACTAGTCCTCCCGCCGACACCAATGATGGGGCACTAGTCCTCCCGCCGACACCAATGATGGGGCACTAGTCCTCCCGCCGACACCAATGATGGGGCACTAGTCCTCCCGCCGACACCAATGATGGGGCACTAGTCCTCCCGCCGACACCAATGATGGGGCACTAGTCCTCCCGCCGACACCAATGATGGGGCACTAGTCCTCCCGCCGACACCAATGATGGGGCACTAGTCCTCCCGCCGACACCAATGATGGGGCACTAGTCCTCCCGCCGACACCAATGATGGGGCACTAGTCCTCCCGCCGACACCAATGATGGGGCACTAGTCCTCCCGCCGACACCAATGATGGGGCACTAGTCCTCCCGCCGACACCAATGATGGGGCACTAGTCCTCCCGCCGACACCAATGATGGGGCACTATTATTATTATTTAAGGTACTTATATAGCGCCGTCAATTTACGCAGCGCTTTACATATACATTGTACATTCACATCAGTCCCTACCCTCAAGGAGCTTACAATCTAAGGTCCCTAACTCACATTCATATACTAGGGCCAATTTAGACAGAAGCTAATTAACCTACCAGCATGTCTTTGGAGTGTAGGAGGAAACAGGAGTACCCGGAGGAAACCCACGCAGGCACAGGGAGAACATGCAAACTCCAGGCAGGTAGTGTCGTGTTTGGAATTTGAACCAGAGACCCTTTTTATTCCTTCCAATGACACCAATGATGGCGTACTATTCCTCCCAATGACGGAGCACTATTCCTCCCAATGACGGAGCACTATTCCTCCCAATGACGGAGCACTATTCCTCCCAATGACGGAGCACTATTCCTCCCAATGACGGAGCACTATTCCTCCCAATGACGGAGCACTATTCCTCCCAATGACGGAGCACTATTCCTCCCAATGACGGAGCACTATTCCACCCAATGACGGAGCACTATTCCACCCAATGACGGAGCACTATTCCTCCCAATGACGGAGCACTATTCCTCCCAATGACGGAGCACTATTCCTCCCAATGACGGAGCACTATTCCTCCCAATGACGGAGCACTATTCCTCCCAATGACGGAGCACTATTCCTCCCAATGACGGAGCACTATTCGTCCCAGTGATACCAACGATCCCTCCCTCTAATACCAAATGTGGGAATATTTATTCCCAGTAATGCCAGGAAAATCTCCACTCCCGCTGGCCACAATCCAGCCCCCCTAAAGTCTGAAGGACAAACTGGCCCTTTGTTTAGAAAGTTTGGAGACCCCTGATGTATATCATCAAACGCACAAACAGATGTATAGTCTTCTCCTTCTGCCTATCTCCCTTACATGTCCTTTCCTTTCAGTCTTTTTTTTAAAATCTTTTTTTTTTGCTTTTTGGGGTTTTTTGTTTTTTTTTGGGGGGGGGGGGGACGACAATGCCAGGACTCTTTCTAGATACTTGGTGCTTTTTGAGGTAGGGATTTAAGGCGGTCCTCTATGCCAAGCTTGGAATATGATGTGTGGATGCTTAAAGTTGCTCTAAAGTCTAAAAAATGTTGCCTTAACCTCCCTGGCGGTATGATTCTTTCGGATTTTAGGTGCTGAAAGCGGTACAATTATTTTGCATGGAAGTTTGGCGTTTTATATTGTAGGTCTGTAATTATTAACAATAACACACTTAAATCTGTTCAAACAAGAGTCTAGTAGATATCCCGGGTATGATAAAGTTTGAAACACAAAAACATAAATTATAATATAATAAAAAAAAAATAATAATTAAAAAAAATAAAAATAAATGGTAATAAAATAAATTTCCACACGATTCACTATCGCTCAATTCTGCAAGTGTTCTAATTTACTATCGCTGTTTTCTAGCTGGTCTAAAGCCATTTTTGACGTAAAGGGACACTTTTGGTTGCTATGAACAATCTCCAGTTTCCAGGCAGAAAGAACAGTATATGCAATATAAAACTGCATGCAGGGCATGGGCCAGAGCACTGGGGACAAATGGGATGTGAAATGATTTCATACAGTACTGTAATCTGTAAGATTACAGTACTGTATGTGTTATGCTTTTTACATTTTTTTGAATTTGCCGCCAGGCTCCGCCCCCCGTGCGTCGCGACGCTCGCAGGGAACGGAGCCTGGCATAGAGAGGCTTCGGAACAGGACACAGCCCGCGGACACTGCGGGGGACATCGCAGGATCCCGGGGACAAGGTAAGTAAGGAGGCACCAGGATCACACACACATACACACACACACACACACACACACGTACACACAACCCCTTAATGACTTACTTGAGCCCGATCTCGGTCCAGCACTGTGCTGCTCTGTCTCACTCTCATTGGACTATGTGACAGCCATTGGCTCCTGTGTCTGTCAATCAAACCCAGATACGGGCCGAGTCACACAATGTGTATCAATAGACTCAAGTGTATCAATAATCCAGTAGTGGCAGGTTGTCACCAGGGCCAAACCGCTGCTTGAATTGACAATTCAATTCGCTTACGTGTTTCAGGAAGTGTACCCCCCTCCTCAGTGCTCTGAGCTTTTTGTACACTTTTTTTTTTTTTTTTTTACTTTACGCTGCTTGCTTATTGGTATACTTGTGAGTGTGGTTTTGGCATTAGTTTTCAATAAAGGCTTTTGGTATTGCACTAGGCCATTGCAACCTGTTTGTTTTTACAGTTTTATGGGGTTGGATCTATGTTAACATATAAAGAAAAACAGGAAGACTCCTAGTGCATGATCATAAACTTTTCTTAAAAACACCCCATGCCAAAAACATGCAAATGTACCAATAAGCAAGCGGTGTAAAATTACACTGTAGAATGGTCCAGCAGTAGGGCAGTGTCACCAGGTCCAAACAATTGCTTGAATTGCCAGGCTTGCGTGTTTCAGGGGACACACTCCCTTCCTCAGAGCCCTAAGCTCATTCTGCAGTGTGATTTTACACTTCTTGCTTATTAGTACACTTGTCAGTATGTTTTTGGCATTTAGGTGGTTTTGATAAAGGTTTTTGGTATTGCACTAGTCCCTTGCATCCTGTTTGTTTTTACAGTTTTATGGGTTTAGATTACAAAACCCAGGCTTTTAATAAAAACATAGCATAGATCAAAACCCATAAAACAGGACGCAAGGGCCTAGTGCATTACCAAAAACCTTTATCAAAAACACTCCCTGCCAAAAACGTTCTCACAAGTGTTACCAGTAAGCAAGCGATATAAAATCACACTGTACACTTGTGAGTATGTTTTTGGCCCTTGGTTGTTTTTAATAAAGGTTTTTGGTAATGTACTAGGGCGGCCCAGGGGTCTCCAAACTACGGCTACAAACTACAATTCCCATCATGCCTAGTCATGTCTGTGAATGTCAGAGTTTTACAATGCCTAATGGGACGTGTAGTTCTCACATCAGCTGGAGGGCCGTAGTCTGGAGATCCCTGCCAGACCCTTGTGTCTTACTGTTTTTACAGTTTTATGGTATTAGATCTATGTTCACATCGAGAAAAAAAAAAAAAAAGAGTTTGAAAATGCTCAGCCAGCGTATCGCAAAAAGTACTGTATTTATTGGCGTATAACACGCCCCTTTTAACCCTGAAAATCTGGTGCAAATAGCGTGTGCGCGTTATACGCAGATAGTTCAATATTACATACAGTGTGAATCTCCTGTTTACTTGGCGGCCTCTGTGATAGGAGGTCCTGTCTCCTGGGCCCCCATTGGACCACTTTTCTGTCTATCATAGGAGATTCTCACTGTATGTAATCTGTCGGCGCTCGTCCCGGCCCCCTCCCTGTCCCTTTTAGGCTGCAGATGGGCATCGACCAGGCTGCATTGGTGGCAATGGTGAAGCTGCCTGCATTGGTGGCGGTGGTGAGGCTGCCTGCATTGGTGGCGGTGGTGAGGCTGCCTGCATTGGTGGCGGTGGTGAGGCTGCCTGCATTGGTGGCGGTGGTGAGGCTGCCTGCATTGGTGGCGGTGGTGAGGCTGCCTGCATTGGAGGCTGCAGATGGGCATTGATCAGGCTGCATTGATGGCAAAGGCGAGGCTGCAGATGGGCACTGATCCTTATTTTGCTTCAAAGTTCTTTATTTAAAATTGGAGTTTTTTCCCTGAAACTTCCCTCTTAAAATGAATGTGCGTGTTATATGCCGATAAATGCGGTATGTACAGCCTTCAACCAGGTTATGTCCATCTGATATCCCTCATTATCACATAAAAGGAATGCCAAAAAAAAAAAAGATTATAAAGAAAATATTTGCATTCTAGAACACATAGGCGGCAGCTGCCATCGCGTTTAACAGTTGATTTACTTGGATGATAGGTGCGAATATACATATTAGCATATCGGCACACTGGCTCGGCAGGCGTCGGATATTCATTAACCCTCTTTTCCAGCAGTGCGTTGCCATCTTTAAATGAAGCTGCCTCAAGTGCCTTGTAGCTGTTAAATTGGATTTGTCAGGGAACCAAGTGTCAGCTGCTGCAGGAACGGGGGTCCACAAAGGCTGCAGCGCCCAGTCCTTTTTTTTTTTTTTTTTTTTTTTTTTTTTTATAGGCAGGGTTTAAATAACAATTGATGAGTTTTTTAGAAGTTGTGGGGGGATCATTGTGATTAAGAGGAAAGCTTTGTGAATAATGCAGAGTACACAACGCACAGCTGGCTAGCAGAATACATTCTCTACTAAGGGGAGGTCACCCCTAGTTCATGCTGCTGTGCCACCGCTGACTGACAGCCATGAAAACCTGAACACAATCGAACAAAGCCCTGGAAACGCGCGTTAAATTCTCATTTCAATTTTAAACCCTGAAAGGAGAGAAAAAAGGAAAAAAAAAAAATAAAACAAATATTCGCGCATGCAGATGTAGAATTGGACTCTGCTGACGGGAGACTTGATCCTTTCCCTCGTTGCCGCAGCAAGGAAAACGCAGAAGGAAAAAACTGCAATTTTATAGTGTCGGAGTGATGTGTAAAGAAAAGTATCACTTGTAATATACTTTTTTCACCTGTTGGTGCAGAACTTGCACGGGAATTTTGGCAAGACGTTGATTTTTACTTGCTTCCTTTTGATTGTTACATATAAGAATTTGCACATTTTCCCTCTCTGAAGCAGCACTTGCGCACCATTTTTTTTTCTCTCACTGTTTTCCACTGCTGCCCTGTGTTGGCTCTAGCGTGCAGCCACTCTCAGCCGGGGTACCGGTGAGCTCTAGGGTTTCTCCAGAGGATGGTAGGGGTTCCTCGAGCTGTGGCTGGATGACCTCACATTGAATGATGCCTTCATAGTTCCTGGTGCAGTGCCATTTGGGAGAGACATCAATGATCATTAAAGCTATGTGTAAGGGGGGAGGCTTTTTTTCCTCTGATCACCAATGTAAGGAACATTCTTCTCACTGATCACCAATGTAAGGAACATTCTTCTCACTGATCACCAATGTAAGGGACATTCTTCCCACTGATCACCAATGTAAGGAACATTCTTCTCACTGACCACCAATGTAAGGAACATTCTTCCCACTGATCACCAATGTAAGGAACATTCTTCCCACTGATTATCAATGTAAGGAACATTCTTCTCACTGATCACCAATGTAAGGAACATTCTTCCCACTGATTATCAATGTAAGGAACATTCTAACCACTGATCACCAATGTAAGGAGCATTCTTCCCACTGATCACCAATGTAAGGAGCATTCTTCCCACTGACCACCAATGTAAGGGACATTCTTCTCACTGATCACCAATGTAAGGATCATTCTTTCCACTGATCACCAATGTAAGGAACATTCTTCTCACTGATCACCAATGTAAGGAACATTCTTCCCACTGATCACCAATGTAAGGAGCATTCTTTCCACTGATCACCAATGTAAGGGACATTCTTCTCACTGATCACCAATGTAAGGAACATTCTTCTCACTGATCACCAATGTAAGGAACATTCTTCCCACTGATCACCAATGTAAGGAGCATTCTTCTCACTGATCACCAATGTAAGGAACATTCTTCCCACTGATTACCAATGTAAGGAACATTCTTCTCACTGATCACCAATGTAAGGAACATTCTTGCCACTGATCACCAATGTAAGGAACATTCTTGCCACTGATCACCAATGTAAGGAACATTCTTGCCACTGATCACCAATGTAAGGAACATTCTTCTCACTGATCACCAATGTAAGGAACATTCTTCCCACTGATCACCAATGTAAGGAGCATTCTTCTCACTGATCACCAATGTAAGGAACATTCTTCCCACTGATTACCAATGTAAGGAACATTCTTCTCACTGATCACCAATGTAAGGAACATTCTTGCCACTGATCACCAATGTAAGGAACATTCTTGCCACTGATCACCAATGTAAGGAACATTCTTGCCACTGATCACCAATGTAAGGAACATTCTTCTCACTGATCACCAATGTAAGGGACATTCTTCTCACTGATCACCAATTTAAGGAGCATTCTTCCCACTGATCACCAATGTAAGGAACATTCTTCTCACTGATCACCAATGTAAGCAGCATTCTTCCCACTGATCACCAATTTAAGGAGCATTCTTCCCACTGATCACCAATGTAAGGAACATTCTTCTCACTGATCACCAATGTAAGGAACATTCTTCTCACTGATCACCAATGTAAGGAACATTCTTCTCACTGATCACCAATGTAAGGAACATTCTTCTCACTGATCACCAATGTAAGGAACATTCTTCTCACTGATCACCAATGTAAGGAACATTCTTCTCACTGATCACCAATGTAAGGAACATTCTTCTCACTGATCACCAATGTAAGGAACATTCTTCCCACTGATCACCAATGTAAGGAACATTCTTCCCACTGATCACCAATGTAAGAAACATTCTTCCCACTGACCTCTAATGTAAGGGGCATTTTCCATTGGCTCCTTATAAATTTATTTGAGCAGGGGTTCCCTGGGACCTGAAAATGATTTCAATGATTCCTCCTGGGGTAAATAGGATGAGAAAGGCTGATAGAGTGACTTGGATGGGGCTTCTTGCCTCACTGCAAAGTAAACCTGTTTGCTCAAAAGCACCGGGAGAGGAAAGGCCAGACTCTGCTGTAATGCACACAGGGAACATACCACCAGAAGATAAGAGAAGAACTGATATCCTATCAGTCTGATGCTTCTCCTTAAAGTGATTGTAAAGTCTTGTTTTTTTTCCTATAAAAATAAACAGGTCATACTTACCTGCTCTGTGTAATGGCTTTGCATAGAACAGCCCAAATCCTCCTCTTCTCTGGTGCTTCTTCTGTGCTCCTAGCCCCTCCCTCCTGTTCAGCGCCCCCACAGGCAGCAGCTTGCTATGGGGGCACCCGAGCCGAGTCGCAGCTCCCTGTGTCCATTTCGACATGGAGCCCGGCCCCGCCCCCCTCTCCGATTGGCTAGATGACTTTGACAGCAGCGGCAGCCAATAGTGCCGCTGCTGTATCTTAGTCAATCGTGAGGGAGAATCTCGGACGGCTGAGACACTTGTGGACACTGCTGGACCGTGAGGGACCTCAAATAAGTATTAGGGGGTGGGGGCTGCTGCACACAGAAGGCTGTTTATCTTCATGCATAGGGTGCATTAAGATTAAAAAAAAGAAAAACCTTCTGCCTTTACAGCCCCTTTAATTCTCCTGTGGCTGAAGGCTTGTTATTTCCCAGCTGTGCCGCTGCTACATTGGAAGTCAAATCTGGCTGTGCTATCTGGCAGGGGTGCCTGGATTACAAAGTTGGATGAACAGGACAACAAATCCTTTTGGCAGGTTAAAGTGGTGCTTTTTAGCTGTCTACCCCCCAGTTCTGCTTTGAAAAAAAAGAACTATAGTGTATTTTCAGTGAATAAGACCTTCAGGGCAGTGTAGTTTTCCAGCATGTAATATTATGGGTTTGTATGTTTTTTCTTTCTATACATGTTTTCAAGATTTTATTTTGTGTAGGTCCCCCCCCCCCATATCTGTATGTCGGTGCATTATTTTTATTTGCAGTTTTGGTGCAATAGTTCTTTTCTTTTTTTGCCTTGGTCCTTCTTGTTTCTTTGCGTTGCTCCTCTTTTATATATTTTTACTCCTCTTTTCTCTCGCATTGCTCTTTTTTTTTATTTTTATTTTTTTGCCTTGGTCCTTTTTTTTTTTATTTTTTTTTTCTGGTCCTTGCCCCTCCTTTTTAGTTTTGTGGTGTCTTGCTGCTTGTACAGCCCTAGAAGGCCACTTCCCTTTTTCAGATTTTGAACTTAGCACACTGCACAGGAAAGGGACCCGATCAGCCAAGTCCTGCTGAGCATTTTTTTTTTTTTCCAGGACTGTGAAAAGAATGAATTATTCAGCAGAAGCATGCCTACAGCCGCCCATTTGGGAGCTTTGATCTGCGAATCAGGCGGCCGCATGAATGCCCTTATTGTCAGTTTATGTGTACACAGTGTGTGAATTATTGAAAATAGTGAGGCCTGAGCCTCATCTGGTAGAGATTACAGTGCAGGCATGCTGGGTGAGGGCCTGTAATTGAATGTCCCCAGATGCTGTTTATTGGCCCACGTCACATGAACCCCCCCCCCCCCCCATCCTTTGCAGCAAGCTTGTCTTCACAAAACGCAGGGTGCCCAGCCCCCCAGCCACATCGTGAGTGCGCGCTTTACCCCCAGCACCTGCCCGGAATATTTTTACAAGCCAAATATTTTTTTTTTTTTTTTACATTGTCTAAATGAAGAGGGCCCGACTTTTTTGCCTTAAACCGATTTTCAGTCCTTGTTGACTTGCAAAATTCTTCTTGTGTGCACAAAGGATTTCCTGACTAAGCAGATTAAAAGTGAATGGAGTGGGGGGGTTGGCTTTATGGTGACTTTAGCAGAAGTTTTTTTTTAGCCACCTTTTAGCTGTTAAGAGGAGTCGGGCAATAAGACACCACCTCCGGCCAGGGCAAAGTTATTTAATGTTCTTCATAGAGCATTGCCATACTCCTCCAAAGGTTGTTTAGTCGTGTCCGATCCTTTGTGACCTCGTTGACCATAGCGCGATAGGCTTTTCTGTCCTCCATTGCCTCCCGGAGCTTGCGTAACTTCATGTTTTATTATTTCGATGATAATATCTATCCATCTTGTTTTCTGTCATCCTCTTCTCCTTCCATATTTCCCAGCATCAGGGTCTTTTTCAACAAGTCCTCTCGTCGCATTAGGTGGCCAAAGTTTTTGAGTTTTAGCTTCAGGATCTGTTCTTCCAGTGAATATTCAGGGTTGATTTCCTTTTAAGATTGACTGATTTGATCTTCTTGCTGCCCAAGGGACTTTCAAGAGTCTTCTCCAACACCATAGTCCAAAAGCATCAAATCTTCGGTGTTCAGACTTACTTATGGTCCAACTTTCACAGCCATAGGTTACTACTGGGAATACCATAGCTTTGACTATACGGTACTTTGTCGGTAGGGTGATGTCTCTGCTTTTTATAATGTCGTCTAGGTTTGCCTTTGCTTTCCGCCCCAAGAAGCAAGCGTCTCTTAATTTCATGGCTACAGTCACCGTGTGCCTTGATCTTGGAGCTAGGGCTGGGCGATTTTCTAAAAAAAAAAAAAAAAATATGCGATTTTCTTAAACTCGATTCACGATTCAAGATTGACTGGTTTGAACCTCTTGCTGCCCAAGGGACTTTCAAGAGTCTTCTCCAACGCCATAGTCCAAAAACATCAAATCTTCGGTGTTCAGACTTACTTATGGTCCAACTTTCACAGCCATAGGTTACTACTGGGAATACCATAGCTTTGACTATACGGTATTTGTCGGTAGGGTGATGTCTCTGCTTTTTATAATGTCGTCTAGGTTTGCCTTCGCATTCTGCCCCAAGAAGCAAGTGTCTCTTAATTTCATGGCTACAGTCACCATGTGACGTGATCTTGGAGCTAGGGCTGGACGATTTAAAAAAAAAAAATGTTAGATTCGATTCGAATCAAGTTTTTTCTTTTCTTTTTTTTGGACACTGCACTGGTCCTGAGGAGCTGCTGGCAGGAATTTTTAGGCGAGGCCGGGGCGTCCGGCCTCGCGGACTAGGCCGAAGCCGCGGCCTCGCCTAAAAACTCCTGCCCGCAGCTCCTCAGGACCGGCGCGGTAAAAAAAAAAAAAATCTAAAAAATAATCTATTTGCTTCAATTTTGAATCGATTTGACCTCTCAACTCGATTCAAGATTTAAATCGATTTTTTCCCCAGCCCTACTTGGAGCCCAAGAAGATTAAAAGGGGGATAGCTTCTAGTAAAACCGAGCTCCGTTCAGATCTTTTTTCCAGCTATGGATAGGGTGCAGAGGGGTTAGAAACTCTGTAATGTTTATAGGTGTTTGGGTGCGTGTTCGTAATTTTTTTATTTTTTCTCTTCTCACTTCCTGCCCCATTGCATTAAGAAAGGAAGTCGGAAAGTCTCTCCATTGGTGACTCAATTATCAAAAGTAGAGTGGAAACAGATTAGAACAATGGTAATCAACGTAGTTAAAGTGGTTGTAAACCCTAAGAAAAAAAACACAAAAAAGAACCTGCAAGAGGAAGGTATTATGAGCTAGTATGCATAGCATACTAGCTCATTATGAAATACTCACCTTAGATCGAAGCCCCTGCAGCGATCCCGGAACACTGCTCTGCGACATGTCTCCCAGAGTTATTTTCGTGTATCGCGGGCTCTGGTGCTGTGATTGGCCGGAGCCACAATGACGTCACTCCCGTGCATGCGCGGGAGACGCCGGAGACTGCACATCAGCTGAAGCAATGGCATGAACGAGCCATTACTTCAGTTCGCATGTGCTGATGACGTCGGCACATGCTGATGCAGGAGATATCTCCTAAACCGTGCAGGTTTAGGAGATAACCACAGTAGCTACAGGTGAGCCTTATTATAGTTAGTGAAGTGTAGTGAAAAGTGGTCTGTAAGGGTTTACAACCACTTAAATAGTGTAGCCCCCTGACATTAGCAAAGGGCTGCACATAATATTCAGAAATGAAGCCCTGCAACAGGTGAAGGTTAGAGATTATTGGCACGCTACAGGTGATGGTCAGACTATAGGCGTGCTACAGGAGATAGAGACTATAGGAGTGCAACGGGAGATGGTCAGACTATGGGTATGCTAAAATATAGTTGGGGACTATAGGCATGCTACAAGAGCTGGTCTGAGACTATGGACATGCTACAGGATATGGTTAGGATCTATGGGTATGCTAAAATATAGTCAGGGACTATAGGCATGCTACAAGAGATGGTTCAAGACTATGGGAATGCTACAAGAGATGTTCTGAGATTATGGACTTGCTACAGGTGATGGTCAGGGACTGTGGGCATCCTGCAGGAGATGGTCAGAGCCTATGGGCATCTTACAAGAGATGGTCAGAGTTTATGGGCATCCTATAAGAGATGGTCAGAGCCTATGGTGCATGCTGCAAGAGATGTTCTGAGACTGTGGGCATGCTACAGGAGATAGTCAGAGACATGGGCATGTGAATAAAGTAAGAAGGGGGTAGAACCTCTGCCAATGTATTACAGTCTTCTTTACCCATCTTCTCCTCTTTCCCTGATGACGTCAGCAGGACATTATTCTGGAAAATTGCTTGCAAAACTGTGGCAACAGCAGTTGTATTATAAAGGTATTTGGTTTATTGTGAACATAATTGCAGCTAAATCTATAAAATACGAGGCTGTACATTACGTAGACATCTTGTTGTAGCTCCAGAGTCTGGCAGGAATGCTCAGACACAATCTTAGATTAAGTGATATAGCAGAGCTAATGACAGAACTGTGTTGTGTACTATCTGGTATGTATGACTTTTTTGTTCTGCATGCAGATCAGTGGTTGTTTGTACAGAAAGCCCAGGAGGTTTAGTTCATTGTTAGACAGATCCCTTGATATTTACCTTGATAGCAGAGCATGTTATGTCTACACTGTCGTTTCCCTGCATATGCAGATTCGAAGGTGAGAAGAGTTCGTCAGTATTCCAACTACATTGCGTCTAATTTTACACAGAATTACAGAAGAATTTAATATGGGCAGGGCCCAGTGGTGTCAGGATGGGCCAGGGGTGTCCTTATCGGGTTGGTGTCGAGACAGGCAGGGCCGGGAGTGTCTGTGTCAGGACAGGGCAGGGCAGGAGGTGTTGGGGCATGCTCTTGGGCATCAAGACGGGTCAAGGTTGAGGGTGGTGGGACAGGGCATTGCTGGGGGTGTTGGGGCATGGCCTTGGGTACCAAGACAGGGCAAGGTCAAGGGTTCCGGGACTGGGCGGGGGTGTAGGGGCATGGTCTTGGGTGCTGGGGCAGGGAAAGGTCAAGGGTGCTGAGGCATGGCTGAGGGTGTAGGGGCATGGCCTTGGGCACAGACAGGGCAAGGTCAAGGATTCCGGGACAGGGCGGGCATGTAAGGGCATGGTCTTGGGTGCCAGGGCAGGGCTGGGGGTGTAGGGGCATGGCATTGGGCACCAAGACGGGGCAAGGTCAATGGTTCCAGGACAGGGCGGGGGTGTAGGGGCATGGTCTTTGGTGATGGGGGTGTAAGGGCATGGCCTTGGGCACCAAGACAGGGCAAGGTCAAGGTTTCTGGGACAGGGTGGGGGTGTAGGGGCATGGTCTTGGGTGCCAGGGCAGGGCTGGGGGTGTAGGTGCATGGCCTTGGGCATAAAGACAGGGCAAGGTCAAGGATTCTGGGGGAGGCCGGGCGTGTAAGGGCATGGTCTTGGGTGCCAAGACAGGGCAAGGTCAAGGTAGCGTAGACAGGGGCGGACCAGGGGTGTCGGGGCATAGTCATGGGCGCCAAAACAGAGCAAGGTCAAGTGTGCCTGGACAGAGCAGGGCCAAGGATTTCTAGACATGACAGGGCCTTGGGCGTCGGGGTAGGGCAAGTCTAGGGGT
This sequence comes from Lithobates septentrionalis, assembly GCA_037952835.1. Lineage (NCBI taxonomy): Eukaryota > Metazoa > Chordata > Amphibia > Anura > Ranidae > Lithobates > Lithobates septentrionalis. The sequence goes on from JBBDGP010002542.1 coordinate 110,300, forward strand.
ACCAGGAGAGGGCCATGGGAGTTCATAGTGTAACAATTATGTTAATTTATACATGTATTGCTATACTTGGAGCCATGCACTAATCCAATTTATTTCAATATAGAGACTAATCAAGTTTAGTTAAAGGCCAACTGCACTGTAAGATAATATTTAGCTTTTTGTTGTTGTTACTGGCACGTTTCCAATTAGTCTTGGGGCATTTATCCCATCAGATTCTAACCCCCCCCCCCCCCCCCCACACACACACACACACACACACACACACACACACACAATACTTCTTTATTGCTACAGCCTGTAAAAATGATAATATCATCTGCCGCCATGGGTTCTCCATAATGGAGAGGAAATGGAGTCCAGCTAGAAGAAAGACCCTTTTGCTATGGCATTGCAGGAAACAGTGGCGCGCTAGCAACTACATTCCCACCAATGGCGTCACCTGGGGCATTTTGGAAGGTTTTTTTTGTGATACAACCCATAGCTGTGTGCATGTATAAGTGTGTGTGTATATATATATATATATATATATATATATACACCGCACTCCAGCGTTCTTGCTTTGTTGAATGCACCTGATGAAGAGTGGGGGGCACCTGAAACTGTTGTGTGTTTTGCACACATCTATGTACAGTAAAAACAACTTTACTGAGGTTAAGCAATAACTTTGAAGTGTGGTGACTTCTTGGATAGTATATCTGTAAGATGGTCTGTAAATATGTAAATGTATTAGCCCCCCCCCCCCCATATGTATACACAGACTAGCTCAGGTGGAGTCTTCCAGTAAACTGACCCCATCCATTCCTTTCTTTCAGGTAGGAATGAATTAATAGCCAGATACATCAAGTTACGGACAGGCAAAACGCGGACCAGAAAACAGGTAATACATTTGATCATCCTAATTGTTTGATGACATTGATCTATTAATTGTACTTTAATCATGCCCTGATTGCTGGGTTATTAGTGGACAGTGTGGATCTCAAATCTGGTGCTGCATAAAAGCTACCAAAATTGCCCAATTTGCTGCGCCATTTGTCTCATTCTAATAATATAATGTATTCCCTTTTTTTAAAAGCCCATTAGAATTTCTGTAGTAGTGAAGATGTGGCTGTTATTTGGGAGGCTCATGAGCTCTTATGCAGCATCCATTGTCATTGTTCATGCTGTGAGAACAGAAATTTCCACCGATTCAGGAGGATCGCTTTTATATTAAAAACCCAACTCCATCCTGAACTCCGGCTATGGATAGAATGCAGAGGGAATAAAAACTCCTGTTAAAAAAAAAAAAAAAAAAAAATGTTATCCATGTTTTGGGTGCATGTTGGGAATTTTATTCTCTCTCTTCCTGCCACATTTCAGTAGGACAGGAAGTTGGGGAAAATCTCTCTGATGACCCAAAAAATCGGTAGTAGAGTGGAAACAGATTAGAACAATGGTAATTAACTTATTTAAAAGTGCAACCCCCTAACATTACTAAAGGGGTGCATGTAATATTTAGTGAAGGTAAGGCAACAGAAAGCTGGCATTGATTGCAGACCTGCAACAGGAGAAGTTTAGAGATTATAGGTACAATAAAAGATAGGCTTGCTGCAAGAGACAGTCAGAGACTGTAGGCATGCTGCAGGAGACTGTCAGACTGTAGGCATGCTGCTGGAGACTGTCAGGCTGTAGGCGTGCTGCAAGAGGGGGTCAGATTATAGGCATGCTGCAAGAGAGGGTCAGAGACCTGTAGGCGTGCTGCAAGAGAGGGTCAGAGACTATAGGCGTGCTGCAAGAGAGGGTCAGAGACTGTAGGCGTGCTGCAAGAGGGTCAGAGACCTGTAGGCATGCTGCAAGAGAGGGTCAGAGACTATAGGCGTGCTGCAAGAGAGGGTCAGAGACTATAGGCGTGCTGCAAGAGAGGGTCAGAGACTATAGGCGTGCTGCAAGAGAGGGTCAGAGACTATAGGCGTGCTGCAAGAGAGGGTCAGAGACTATAGGCGTGCTGCAAGAGAGGGTCAGAGACTATAGGCGTGCTGCAAGAGAGGGTCAGAGACTATAGGCGTGCTGCAAGAGAGGGTCAGAGACTGTAGGCGTGCTGCAAGAGGGTCAGAGACCTGTAGGCATGCTGCAAGAGAGGGTCAGAGACTATAGGCGTGCTGCAAGAGAGGGTCAGAGACTATAGGCGTGCTGCAAGAGAGGGTCAGAGACTATAGGCGTGCTGCAAGAGAGGGTCAGAGACTATAGGCGTGCTGCAAGAGAGGGTCAGAGACTATAGGCGTGCTGCAAGAGAGGGTCAGAGACTATAGGCGTGCTGCAAGAGAGGGTCAGAGACTATAGGCGTGCTGCAAGAGAGGGTCAGAGACTATAGGCGTGCTGCAAGAGAGGGTCAGAGACTATAGGCGTGCTGCAAGAGAGGGTCAGAGACTGTGGGCGTGCTGCAAGAGAGGGTCAGAGACTATAGGCGTGCTGCAAGAGAGGGTCAGAGACTATAGGCGTGCTGCAAGAGAGGGTCAGAGACTATAGGCGTGCTGCAAGAGAGGGTCAGATTATAGGCATGCTGCAAGAGAGGGTCAGAGACCTGTAGGCATGCTGCGAGAGGGTCAGAGACTGTAGGCGTGCTGCCAGAGAGGGTCAGAGACTGTAGGCGTGCTGCCAGAGAGGGTCAGAGACTGTAGGCGTGCTGCAAGAGAGGGTCAGAGACTGTAGGCGTGCTGCAAGAGAGGGTCAGAGACTATAGGCGTGCTGCAAGAGAGGGTCAGAGACTATAGGCGTGCTGCAAGAGAGGGTCAGAGACTGTAGGCGTGCTGCAAGAGAGGGTCAGAGACTGTAGGCGTGCTGCAAGAGAGGGTCAGAGACTGTAGGCGTGCTGCAAGAGAGGGTCAGAGACTGTAGGCGTGCTGCAAGAGAGGGTCAGAGACTGTAGGCGTGCTGCAAGAGAGGGTCAGAGACTGTAGGCGTGCTGCAAGAGAGGGTCAGAGACTGTAGGCGTGCTGCAAGAGCGGGTCAGAGAATGTAGGCGTGCTGCAAGAGCGGGTCAGAGACTGTAGGCGTGCTGCTGGAGACGGTCAAAGACTGTAGGCGTGCTGCTGGAGACGGTCAGAGACTGTAGGCGTGCTGCAAGAGAGGGTCAGGGACTGTAGGCGTGCTGCAAGAGAGGGTCAGGGACTGTAGGCGTGCTGCAAGAGAGGGTCAGAGACTGTAGGCGTGCTGCAAGAGAGGGTCAGAGACTGTAGGCGTGCTGCAGGAGAGGGTCAGAGACTGTAGGCGTGCTGCAAGAGAGGGTCAGAGACTGTAGGCGTGCTGCAAGAGAGGGTCAGAGACTGTAGGCGTGCTGCAAGAGAGGGTCAGAGACTGTAGGCGTGCTGCAAGAGAGGGTCAGAGACTGTAGGCGTGCTGCAAGAGAGGGTCAGAGACTGTAGGCGTGCTGCAAGAGAGGGTCAGAGACTGTAGGCGTGCTGCAAGAGAGGGTCAGAGACTGTAGGCGTGCTGCAAGAGAGGGTCAGAGACTGTAGGCGTGCTGCAAGAGAGGGTCAGAGACTGTAGGCGTGCTGCAAGAGAGGGTCAGAGACTGTAGGCGTGCTGCAAGAGAGGGTCAGAGACTGTAGGCGTGCTGCAAGAGAGGGTCAGAGACTGTAGGCGTGCTGCAAGAGAGGGTCAGAGACTGTAGGCGTGCTGCAAGAGAGGGTCAGAGACTGTAGGCGTGCTGCAAGAGAGGGTCAGAGACTGTAGGCGTGCTGCAAGAGCGGGTCAGAGACTGTAGGCGTGCTGCAAGAGAGGGTCAGAGACTGTAGGCGTGCTGCAAGAGAGGGTCAGAGACTGTAGGCGTGCTGCAAGAGAGGGTCAGAGACTGTAGGCGTGCTGCAAGAGAGGGTCAGAGACTGTAGGCGTGCTGCAAGAGAGGGTCAGAGACTGTAGGCGTGCTGCAAGAGAGGGTCAGAGACTGTAGGCGTGCTGCAAGAGAGGGTCAGAGACTGTAGGCGTGCTGCAAGAGAGGGTCAGAGACTGTAGGCGTGCTGCAAGAGAGGGTCAGAGACTGTAGGCGTGCTGCAAGAGAGGGTCAGAGACTGTAGGCGTGCTGCAAGAGAGGGTCAGAGACTGTAGGCGTGCTGCAAGAGAGGGTCAGAGACTGTAGGCGTGCTGCAAGAGAGGGTCAGAGACTGTAGGCGTGCTGCAAGAGAGGGTCAGAGACTGTAGGCGTGCTGCAAGAGAGGGTCAGAGACTGTAGGCGTGCTGCAAGAGAGGGTCAGAGACTGTAGGCGTGCTGCAAGAGAGGGTCAGAGACTGTAGGCGTGCTGCAAGAGAGGGTCAGAGACTGTAGGCGTGCTGCAAGAGAGGGTCAGAGACTGTGGGCGTGCTGCAAGAGAGGGTCAGAGACTGTAGGCGTGCTGCCAGAGAGGGTCAGAGACTGTAGGCGTGCTGCCAGAGAGGGTCAGAGACTGTAGGCGTGCTGCCAGAGAGGGTCAGAGACTGTAGGCGCGCTGCCAGAGAGGGTCAGAGACTGTAGGCGCGCTGCCAGAGAGGGTCAGAGACTGTAGGCGCGCTGCCAGAGAGGGTCAGAGACTGTAGGCGCGCTGCCAGAGAGGGTCAGAGACTGTAGGCGTGCAGCAAGAGAGGGTCAGAGACTGTAGGCGTGCAGCAAGAGAGGGCCAGAGACTGTAGGCGTGCTGCAAGAGAGGGTCAGAGACTGTAGGCGTGCAGCAAGAGAGGGTCAGAGACTGTAGGCGTGCAGCAAGAGAGGGCCAGAGACTGTAGGCGTGCTGCAAGAGAGGGCCAGAGACTGTAGGCGTGCTGCAAGAGAGGGTCAGAGACTGTAGGCGTGCAGCCAGAGAGGGTCAGAGACTGTAGGCGTGCTGCCAGAGAGGGTCAGAGACTGTAGGCGTGCTGCCAGAGAGGGTCAGAGACTGTAGGCGTGCTGCCAGAGAGGGTCAGAGACTGTAGGCGTGCTGCCAGAGAGGGTCAGAGACTGTAGGCGTGCTGCCAGAGAGGGTCAGAGACTGTAGGCGTGCTGCAAGAGAGGGTCAGAGACCAACCTCCCAGCTACTCATCAGCACTCCGTCTTCTATAACATGTACAGTATAGCAGTATATTGACGCAGCTTCTCATTAGTATTAACACAGGTTCAGCGACAAACATTGTGAAGCACTTTTGTGGTATCTCAGTTCTCAAAGCAACAACATGCAGTGACCCCGGGGCCACCAAGTAGATATTGGGGTCGATTTACTAAAAGCACATGGACTTTGCACGTGCAGTTGCACTCATTTTCACCAGAGCTTAGTGACTATGGTGAAGCTCTGCTGATTTCCATCATCCAATCACGTGCAAGCAAAAATGCAATAGTTTTATTTTTTTTCTTACACCGGATTGGGTATTTACAAAGTGAAGTTTCACCACATTCAGTAAGCTCTGGGGAAAATGCGTGCAAAGTGCACAGTCTATGTGCTTTTAGTAAATGGACCCCGTTCTTAGATATGTGTGCAGGATGGAATGGCTTTCCAAATAACGGTTTCATTGAATAGAATATCTCAGTAATACACATTTCAGGTGGAGGCTGACTGGTTGAATAACACACTGGCTTTTTGCATCATATTGGGGGAACTGCAGTAGTGCTCTGCACCGGGGTTACCAGCTCTGCCCCCTTTATCCTTCCCATTATTATAGAACAATAGTCTTCAGACTGCGGTGTGTGGGAAAGTTGCATTATTTTGCTTACCAGTATGAGGCCCTTGAGTCACTATTTCCCCTACAGATACAACTCCCTATTTCTCCCACTGACACCAATGATGGCGCACTATTTCTCCCACTGACACCAATGATGGCGCACTATTTCTCCCACTGACACCAATGATGGGGCACTATTTCCCCCCACTGGCACCAATGATGGGGCGCTATTCCTCCCACTGACACCGATGATGGGGCACTATTCCGCCCACTGACACCAAGGATGGGGCACTATCCCTCCCACGGACACCAGGGATGGGGCACTATCCCTCCCACGGACACCAAGGATGGGGCACTATCTCTCCCACGGACACCAAGGATGGAGCACTATCCCTCCCACGGACACCAAGGATGGGGCACTATCCCTCCCACGGACACCAAGGATGGGGCACTATCCCTCCCACGGACACCAAGGATGGGGCACTATCCCTCCCACGGGCACCAAGGATGGGGCACTATCCCTCCCACGGGCACCAAGGATGGGGCACTATCCCTCCCACGGGCACCAAGGATGGGGCACTATCCCTCCCACGGGCACCAAGGATGGGGCACTATCCCTCCCACGGGCACCAAGGATGGGGCACTATCCCTCCCACGGACACCAAGGATGGGGCAATATCCCTCCCACGGACGCCAACAAATGGGGGGGCACTATCCCTCCCACGGACGCCAACAAATGGGGGGGCACTATCCCTCCCACGGACGCCAACAAATGGGGGGGCACTATCCCTCCCACGGACGCCAACAAATGGGGGGGCACTATCCCTCCCACGGACGCCAACGAATGGGGGGGCACTATCCCTTCCACGGACGCCAACGAATGGGGGGGCACTATCCCTCCCACGGACGCCAACGAGTGGGGGGGGGCACTATCCCTCCCACGGACGCCAACGAGGGGGGGGCACTATCCCTCCCACGGACGCCAACGAGTGGGGGGGCACTATCCCTCCCACGGACGCCAACGAGTGGGGGGGCACTATCCCTCCCACGGACGCCAACGAGTGGGGGGGCACTATCCCTCCCACGGACGCCAACGAGTGGGGGGGCACTATCCCTCCCACGGACGCCAACGAGTGGGGGGGCACTATCCCTCCCACGGACGCCAACGAGTGGGGGGGGCACTATCCCTCCCACGGACGCCAACGAGTGGGGGGGGCACTATCCCTCCCACGGACGCCAACGAGTGGGGGGGGCACTATCCCTCCCACGGACGCCAACGAGTGGGGGGGCACTATCTCTCCCACGGACGCCAACGAGTGGGGGGGCACTATCCCTCCCACGGACGCCAACGAGTGGGGGGGCACTATCCCTCCCACGGACGCCAACGAGTGGGGGGGGCACTATCCCTCCCACGGACGCCAACGAGTGGGGGGGACACTATCCCTCCCACGGACGCCAACGAGTGGGGGGGCACTATCCCTCCCACGGACGCCAACGAGTGGGGGGGCACTATCCCTCCCACGGACGCCAACGAATGGGGGGGCACTATCCCTCCCACGGACGCCAACGAGTGGGGGGGCACTATCCCTCCCACGGACGCCAACGAGTGGGGGGGGCACTATCCCTCCCACGGACGCCGAGTGGGGGGGCACTATCCCTCCCACGGACGCCAACGAGTGGGGGGGCACTATCCCTCCCACGGACGCCAACGAGTGGGGGGGCACTATCCCTCCCACGGACGCCAACGAGTGGGGGGGCACTAGCCCTCCCACTGACGCCAACCAATGGGGGGGCACTAGCCCTCCCACTGACGCCAACCAATGGGGGGGCACTATTCTATTTACTCCTAATGAGACTGGGCCATTTTTTTTTTTACTTCCTCTGGTCACCTTTAAAGTCCAAAGGATTGTCCGCTGTCCCTTTTGTTTATAAAGTTTTGGAGACCCCGGTTATAGAACATCAAAGTGCAAAGTCAAGGAAGCAATTGGTGATCTCGCTGCTGTCATCCTAGAGAGAGAAGAAGGCGGTGAGTTCCTCAACTTGCTGCTTTCTGCCTAAAATGTGTATTTCAGTATTAGCTGGAATGACTCCATAAATGCTCCATAACTCTAAATCTACTTTGCTTTCCATCATTGCTGCAAACACATTGATCTGCGATTATTGAACCTTCGCTGCATTTGTCAGGAATTTCTTGAGCTGCACATCCTAAGGTGTACCTGTTGCATACAAATTAAATGAAATCATTAAAAACAAAGCAATTGGCTTTGGGGTGTTAATATTTTTTTTTTTTCACACAACTTTCACCCCGGAGGGGGGTATTAAGCAATATTTGTGTTAAACCTGTGCAGTTAGGGGCTTTTTCAGAAGGATTTGAACACTTCACACTTTTCACACTTTTTTTTTTCGCAATTTGAATCCCTTTTGAAAAATGTGTGAATTTGATAAAGTTGTGTTTTAAAACCTTTTACAAATAGACCCCTTAAGTGCACAAATTGGTGTACATTTATGTCTATTTCTTTTTTTACTTCCTGTCACTTTGTAGGTGACAGGAAGTCAAAACAAATATATAAATTCTAAAATTAAATATAATAATGTTAGGATTTCAAACTGGAGCACTGGATAGCCAATGTTTTTTTATTAACCCCCCCCCCCAGCGGGGTTAGTGTTTTAGCATCTCTATAAATTTTGGGTTTACCTGCCAGCAGCCGACCCCTCCTTCCCTCGTCTCCTGACTTGTCTTGTGTTTACAGGGGCTTGTCGTCCGGGAACAATAGCCCCTCACATTGGCATGCCTAAAATGTTACAGTCCACAAGAAAGCGACTGATGAGTCAGCACTAAACGCCAAGTCCCAATCCAGAGCTCCTTTCTCCATCAATTAGCCGGGAGTGAAAGAGCAGCCTATGCCCCCAAACAATGCCTTGATTTAACCGCTGAAGATTTACTGGGGCCAAGTTCAAATCCTTCTGAAAAAGCCCCTAACTGCACAGGTTTAACACAAATATTGCTTAATACCCCCCTCTGGGGTAAAGATCCTCTGTGCACCTATGGTCTTTCATTTGCCTTCCTAATTTATTTTTTAGCTCCTTTTTTTTTTTTTTTTAAATATAATATATATATAATCTTATGGCTGTGTTCCAGTCTTGACTGTCATAAATTTATTTTCATATAATGCTGTTTCTGAAATTAAAACTTTAGGTTCCCTTACAAATTGCTTACAATTTTCCTTATTGTTTATTTAAAAACAAATGTTAAATGTGCATATTATATTTTTTTTATTTTATTTTGTTACTTTATTTTGTTTTTGTTTTGATTTACGTTATGATGATTTACGTTATGATGATTTACGTTATGATGATTTACGTTATGATTTACGTTATGATGATTTACGTTACGATGATTTACGTTATGATGATTTACGTTATTTTATGTTTTATTTTATTTTATGTTTTATTTTATTTTATGTTTTATTTTATGTTTTATTTTATGTTTTATTTTATGTTTTATTTCATGTTTTTTTTTTTGTTTGTTTTACGTTGTGGTGTTTTACATTGTGTTTTAGGCTGGGTTCACACTATCTTCGCATGTGGCTCACAGCAGAGGTCCGATGCGTCCCCATTCACCGTTTCAGGTCCGATTTCAGACCAAATTTTTGGCTGACTTTGGACCTGAAACGGACCAGAAGACGCACCTGTGCAAATTCGCAACGGAGCCACAGCAGCGATATGAGGTCAATATCTTCTGCTGTTGCAAATTGGATTCGGACAATCCGCATCTGATTCGCAATAGTGTGAACCCAGCCTTACGTTGTGGTGTTTTGCTTTGCGTTATTTTGCTTTGCGTGATTTTGCTTTGCGTGATTTTGCTTTGCGTGATTTTGCTTTGTGTGATTTTGCTTTGCGTGATTTTGCTTTGCGTGATTTTGCTTTGCGTTATTTTGCTTTGCGTTATTTTGCTTTGCGTTATTTTATTTTTTTTAATTTTTATTTTTTTTGTTTTTTTTTGTGTTATTTTATGTTATTTTGTTGGGTATACAGATTTTTCTAACTGCATTTTTATTATATGGTTGTCATGATTTTCATACAGAATTGCGTAATAGAATTTTTAAACTGTTAAATTGTCAGCTTTACAAAACTCGGCATGTTTTCAAAGGTTTAAGTAAAAATGCATTCTAGCAGCAGTGTAGTTTAATTTTAAACTGGAAGGAAAAATGAGTAGCAGGCCATTAGTGTGTTTTTAAATAGTAATATAGAATTCAAATTTGTCGGCATAAAAAAATGTAAAGTAATTAAAGCAGACCTTGCATCAAACTGCAAGGGCATCTTGTAGACATAAAAAAAAACGTGCAATTAAATTTGAATTTTAATTAAAACTTATTCTAAATAAAAAATAAATAAAAAGGAATTAAACGAAAAAAAGTATGTCGGTGACAACACTGGACCTAGAAAAGCTGGGTATCCTAAATATCAGAAGAAGGCACGGAAGCACTGTGCATGAGTGTCCTCACATTTGGATGATTTGGAATATTTGCATTATCAGCTTCCCCTGGATCGTAGAAGAGGCCCCAGTGATGACAGTTGTCTTAATTTTAATAAAAAAATGTAAATGTGATTTTGTACATAGGGGGTCTACAAGATGAGCAACACCTTGCAAAAGTCTACATTAATGAAACAAATTTAAACGGAAAAAAAAAAAAAACCCTAACTGGGATTTTTAATCTGTATCAAACTTATTTTAGATGTATCTTTTTGAATTCCTTTATTTACTTCAATCTAAATTTTTATTGAGAAACATAACTTTTTTACATACAAAATTTTCATACATAGATGGTAATAATTTCATTCTTTAAGAAAAAAAAATAGATTTAATTCTAAAAGTTGCCGAACGGATAGAGTACTATAAACCCATGTAAGGCTTGATTTAAAAAAAAATATATAATTTTTTGTTTGTTTTTCTGCTTGCAAGCCTACCCTTGCAGCAGTATGAACCATTAGTGCTATATTCATTCCGCCCCCTGGGCCTATCCCAAACCAAGCACACCATACTAAATATACATTTTTAAAATTCCTTTTTTTTTTTTTTTTTTATTATTTTATTTATTATTTTAAATCTGAACCCCATAGGTGTCTAGTCACATACAGGTCTTAGCAAGAAAGAAAGTTCGAGAAATCCAAGCGGCCATTAAGGTACGTCTGGCTTGCCCAGTTGTAAGGGCTTTTCATCTCCATGGTTACAGGCTTTTTCCTTTGTTTTCCTCCCTCCCCCTACCCTGCAGGTGTCTAGTCACATTCAGGTTCTTGCCAGAAGGAAATCTCGTGATTTTCATTCCAAGCTGAAGGTATGCGCTTCTCTGCTTTTGGGCTTGTGGTTGCTACGCATCTCACTTCCTGTTTCCCATGGTGACCGGTTGAATGCTCCGTGCTACGATCCTCGTAACCTAGTTTTCCTGCATGTCAGAGCTGTTTACGTTTCTTAATACCTGCTCTACTATTTTCTCTGCAAGCGGTCGCTGTGAAAAAAACAAAAACAAAAAGCGGTCTACCGTCACCATTAGCCGAGGGTTTCCAAGTCTCACACCAAGCTATGTCAATTAATAGGGAATTAATGAGCGTGTTTCCACTCACCGAGGTGTTTTGTCACTTAGAGAGTGATTATTACCGGCATAGATGAAAGCAAGACCTTGCAGAAGGAGGCATTACAGGGGGCATGCTTTCTATATTACATGTGGCACCAGTTGCTTCTTTGTAAAAAAAAAAAAAAAATTAAATTAAAAAAAAAAAAGAATTCTACTCTGCAATCTGGATGCTCTTCAGCTTTCATTTGGTCATTAGAATTTGCCCCCCCCCCCCCTTTTATTTTTTGGCACTTATTTAAGATAAAGGAACCTCGCTCTTCCAGTGATTTTAGCCCTTTCATTGTCCTTATTAAAGAAAAACAAAAACTCCAGGCACATATATAAAAACACCCCGTAAAAGATTCAGTAGCCGTAAAATAATTTTTACGTTTTGGTCTACTCAACTTGACAATTTTGGCTTGATAGTGTTGTTGCCACCAGCTACTGTGCAAACCCACAAACACTCCAATACCATCCAAATTAATTATTGATGATTGAGTACACTTAAAAAAAAAAAAAAAAAGTATGGCTTTCTTAAAGCTGAACTAAACCCTCCTATCGTTTTTTCCAGCCAAGGAAGCCGCCATCGTGAAGTTGCGGACTGCCTTCCCTCTTGGTCTCTGATCTTCAACTGTCATGGTGCTGCACACACGTGATCAGTTACGACACCAGCCATTTGATGGTTTGAGAGCCCAAGCAAATGTGACGGTTACATTCACGGCACTTGCCGGATTGTTACTGTCTTTTGAAACTTTTAAACTGATGGGTTTAGTTCCGTTTTTAAGCCTTACGGCCTCTGAAGCGAGTTGGGCTTGCAAACAGTCTATCATTGGAATAAACTCGTATTTGGAATAGGATGGTGTGATGTTTAAAGTCCAGTTTCACTTTTAGAAGGAAAAAAAGCACAGGGTGGATGTCTCCACTCTTTACCCATCATCCCCAGCCCCCCAACCCCCCCCCCCCCCCCAACCCTGCATTCTACACAGCCATAAAATTCATCATAAAAGGGTCAGTTGTGGAAAGAGTGTTACATTTCAGATGTTTTAGCAAAATATGGCCCAGGGGATGGATGTGGCTCTTTGCTTGCCTTTATCTGGCCTTTTTGGCACTATTTCATCCACTGGCTCCAACAATGGAACATAACTACTCTCAACAACACCAACAATGGGGCACTATTCCCCCCAAATAACACCAGCAATGGGGCACTATTCCTCCCAATAACACCAACCACCGGGCTCTATTCCTCCCAATAACACCAACCACGGGGCTCTATTCCTCCCAATAACACCAACCACGGGGCTCTATTCCTCCCAATAACACCAACCACGGGGCTCTATTCCTCCCAATAACACCAACCACGGGGCTCTATTCCTCCCAATAACACCAACCACGGGGCTCTATTCCTCCCAACAACACCAACCACGGGGCTCTATTCCTCCCAACAACACCAACCACGGGGCTCTATTCCTCCCAACAACACCAACCACGGGGCTCTATTCCTCCCAACAACACCAACCACGGGGCTCTATTCCTCCCAACAACACCAACCACGGGGCTCTATTCCTCCCAACAACACCAACCACGGGGCTCTATTCCTCCCAACAACACCAACCACGGGGCTCTATTCCTCCCAACAACACCAACCACGGAGCTCTATTACTCCCAACAACACCAACCATGGGGCTTATTCCTCCCAATAACACCAACCATGGGGCTGGTGTTGGTATTTCTCCCAGTAGCACCAACGATGGAGCACTATTTCTCCCAATAACGCCAACGATGTTCCTCCCAATAACACCAACCATGGAGCTCCATTCCTCCCAATAACACCAACCATGGGGGTTTATTCCTCCCAATAACACCAACCATGGGGGTTTATTCCTCCCAATAACACCAACCATGGGGGTTTATTCCTCCCAATAACACCAACCATGGGGGTTTATTCCTCCCAATAACACCAACCATGGGGGTTTATTCCTCCCAATAACACCAACCATGGGGCTCTGTTCCTCCCAATAACACCAACCATGGGGCTCTGTTCCTCCCAATAACATCAACCATGGGGCTCTGTTCCTCCCAATAACACCAACCATGGGGCGCTGTTCCTCCCAATAACACCAACCATGGGGCTCTGTTCCTCCCAATAACACCAACCATGGGGCTCTGTTCCTCCCAATAACACCAACCATGGGGCTCTGTTCCTCCCAATAACACCAACCATGGGGCTCTGTTCCTCCCAATAACACCAACCATGGGGCTCTGTTCCTCCCAATAACACCAACCATGGGGCTCTGTTCCTCCCAATAACACCAACCATGGGGCTCTGTTCCTCCCAATAACACCAACCATGGGGCTCTGTTCCTCCCAATAACACCAACCACGGGGCTCTATTCCTCCCAACAACACCAACCATGGGGCTTATTCCTCCCACTGACACCAAAGATGAGGCATTATTCCTCTCCTAATACCAAAGATGGGGCCTTGTTTACTTCCACCGATGCCAATACATTTTCTACTCCCACTTGCCCAAATCAGGCCCTTTAAAGTCTGAAGCACTGTAGTCTGGCCCTTTGTTTAGAAAGTTTGGAGACCCCTGTTTTAGCAGATAGAGCATGTCCAATATGAGTCTTGTTTATAGGACACCTACTCTGTGGAAACGTAGGTGGAGGTTGCCACAAAAAATAAATAAAAATTCACAGGTATTAATGGAATAACTGCTAAAATACACTTTAAACCATGCTGTGTGTAAGCACCTGTAAGGTTTATATTGAGCTGCCATCACCCCGTGGCCATTAGCTTCCATCTATGGTCAAGCAGACAGCGTTGGGATGCAGTTTGGCCACTGAGAGCAGGTAGAGGTCTTGGGCAAGCATTTAAAATCTTCCAACTATTTGGAAAGTTTTAGGCACGGGGGGGGGGGGGGTGTATGAAATGGCTTGGATCACACTAAGAATGAAAAGCAGGCCCCCATAAAACTGGGTTTGCCTTCTAGAAGGTGGAAAAATTGTGAAGGCCAAGGACAGAGAAGTAGAGGGTAGGAAAGTGCCCAATCGTAACTACTATGCCTGGAGTTGCTTCTTAATAAATATGACCAATACATAGTTTGTAGCTCATGACCAAAAGGACTTCTCACCACATTCGGTCTCGGCCCTTTTTTTTTTTTTTTTTTTTTTTTTAACTCCCCCTACACATTGACTGAAGAATTTTAAGTTAACCGGTAGCAGCAAATGCCCTTGATCTTTTCATTCTTTGGGTCACGGTCTCCCAAATTTTCTCCCATCAGTCCCAGTTTGTCCCCTGTGCACCATGCTAGCTGCCGCCATGTGCGTGTGCAGAGTCCCTTCTTTTGCATGAACATGCACGCTTTGGCACCAGGAGCATGCATGCAATGATCAGTTGTTTGGTGGTCAACTCACGCTCCCATGTCCAGCTGTGCTGTCTAATGTCTGTGCCGAGCTTTACTAACCCTTTCATCGGCAGGACTGCTCAGCAGGGGAAGGAGTGGCGGCCCTTTTTTTCTTGAACGCCCATGGTAGGTTTGGGCAGAATGCGGTCTGGCGGGCATTGATCTTTGGTGGCCTGGCTTTGTGCAAGAGCTGCACTTGGCTGAGCAGACAAGCCCCGCTGGTAACACAGAGCGCGGCCGTCTTCTAACCACTCTTGCATCCCTGTCCGTGGACTGCGCTGTCATCCATAACTCGGCATGCCTTGGGTGGCAGCTCCTTTTTTTTTTTTTTTTTTTCAGAAGTAACACTTGCAACTGGTTAGTCTGTGTCTGTCGAAGCATGCTGCAGGCCTAAAACCCATTCGGGGTCCACGGAGAGCCGCGTTTAACCCCTTCCGCACCAGCAAACTGCAGCGAGGAATGGCTTGTTTGTGACCCTTTCATCTCTCTTGCTTTTTTTTTTTTTATTCATCTTTCAGATAGGGAAGGGGTAGGCACACGGCAACATCCTGGATCCATATTCTGTAGCTAAGCCTAAGAAATGTTGATTTGATGACAGTCAGATGAAGCTAAATATAGTCCAGCTCGCTCTCCCCCCCCCCCCCCCTTTTTTTTTTCTGTTCAATGAGCAATGGTGAAAGCTTTTGAAAAAAAATTAAAATCCTTTTGAAGTGAAGGAAAGTCTTGAGCAGGGGGGGGGGGGGGACACACACACACACACACACAGCAAGATGTATTAATTACTAGTCATTAGGTAACAAGTCAGGACACCTCTGAATGTGCATTCTTCCCTCTGCCCAGTCATTGCCAGGCTGAAATAATCACCTTTTGTTGCTTAATTCAGCCTTGTTAATACAGCGCTGAACACAATGGAGCCAGAGCTGGCCTTTTATGAAGCTGAAATGGCATTTTTTTTTTTTTTCATACTAAGCCCCTAATTATGCCTAAGATAGCCATTGAAACATTTGATGCTCCAGTTTCTGAGGAACTACAAGCAGCAGCGTGTCCTACTGGCGAGATTGGAGGGTTTTTTTTTATCACCCCCGTTGTGAGATTTCATTGGGAAGAATACAGAGGTCCAATCGAGGACTTTCTGCTCAAGAGGGTCATTCTGTGATGTGCAACCCTCTGCTTAACAACCTTAAGAAGCTCCCCTATTCCATAAAGCGGTATTAAACCCAAAAGCAATTTATTATATTGCAGCTTACCTATTCTTAATCATTGGTATCAGTGGGAGGAATAGTGCCCCATCATTGGTATCAGTGGGAGGAATAGTGTCCCATCATTGGTATCAGTGTGAGGAATAGTGTCCCATCATTTGGTGTTAGTGGAAGGAATAGTGGCCCATCATTGGTATCAGTGGGAGGAATAGTGGCCCATCATTGGTATCAGTGGGAGGAATAGTGTCCCATCATTGGTATCGGTGTGAGGAATGGTGCCCCATCATTGGTATCAGTGGGAGGAATAGTGTCCCATCATTGGTGGCAGTGGGAGGAACAGTGTCCTATCACTGGTGGCAGTGGAAGGAATAGTGTCCCATCATTGGTATCAGTGGGAGGAATAGTGTCCCATCATTTGGTGTTAGTGGAAGGAATAGTGGCCCATCATTGGTATCAGTGGGAGGAATAGTGGCCCATCATTGGTATCAGTGGGAGGAATAGTGTCCCATCATTGGTATCGGTGTGAGGAATGGTGCCCCATCATTGGTATCAGTGGGAGGAATAGTGTCCCATCATTGGTGGCAGTGGGAGGAACAGTGTCCTATCACTGGTGGCAGTGGAAGGAATAGTGTCCCATCATTGGTGTCAGTGGGAGGAATAGTGGCCCATCATTGGTGTCAGTGGGAGGAATAGTGGCCAATCATTGGTATCAGTGGGAGGAATAGTGGCCCATCATTGGTATCGGTGGGAGGAATAGTGCCCCATCATTAGTATCATTGGTAGGATAAATAGTGCCCCAACATTGGTGTCAGTTTGAGGAATAGTGTCCCATTATTGGTGTCAGTTTGAGGAATAGTGCCCCATCATTGGTGTCAGTGGGAGGAATAGTGCCCCATCATTGATATCAGTGGGAGGAATAGTGCCCCATCATTGATATCAGTGGGAGGAATAGTGCCCCATCATTGGTATCAGTGGGAGGAATAGTGCCCCATCATTGGGATCAGTGGGGGAAATAGTGCCCCATCATTGGTGTCAGTGGGGGGAATAGTGCTCCAAGGGCCAGATAAAGGCTAGTAAAGGCCGCAGTTTGGAGACCACTGCCCCAGACTGACAATGCTGCTGTCTGCTGTGCCCCCTCTGCTCCTTCATCCAGAGTGGGGGTGCGTGCTCTAATAAAGGAAGGGTGTTACTGGCCAGATCACCAGTTTAAAACACAGGAAATAAAAGCCTCAAAGAAAACTAATGCAGACACCGCATCTAATGATTGGTAAGCTGCACTATATGAAATTTTAGGTTTTTTAACGCTATAAGGAAGGGCTTCTGTATGTTTCTAGCACATCCCCAACAAGCCAGTCAGTTACAACATGTCTTTTTCCAACAAGGATTCAGGTCTTAAAGCGAAACAAAACCCAACAATTTCGAAAATCTGTTACGTCCTCCGGCACGTCCCAGGAATGTAACTGTCACATTGTGCTTGTGCTCTCCACCAAATTGTCAAACCATCATTATGGGGGGGGGGGGTCATAACTGATCACATGGTCAGCACTATGGCAATTGAAGATCAGAGACCAAGATGGCGGCTTCCTTGGCTGAAGATGAGGAGGAGGGTTTAGTTTCCGCTTTAACGCAAGTTTCCTTTTTCGAAACCCCTAAGCTGAGGGCTGTAAATCATTGAACTTTCCCCTGGCAATACCATAGATTAGTTGCATTTCTGCCGCTCTTATTTCTATATGCAATAATTCAGTGGAAATTGCTTCTTTTTCTTTTTTTTTTTTTTTTACCAAGGGTATTAAGAAAATGTTTCAGCTCTGTGTTTTGTTATTTTTGTATCTTTCTCTTTCTCCCTCTCTGTTGTGTGTAATATGATTTATTTTATTTTTTTTGTTGTTGTCAAGTGTTCTCAATGTCGTAGACTAAGCCAAACACCATAGATGTTACCCTGTAACTGTCGGATCACAAGGAATATAAAAAGCAGAAGGCCGTGTGCATTTTATTATTATTATCTCCTTTTCTTATCAGACTGCAGGATAAAAAGTGACAAAGGAGTCTCTGTAGAACATGCCGGCATTCACGTGTCAATAGCTGAACCCACAGGTCTTGCTTAAGAAAGATCGTTTTATAAACATACATGACTGCTGACCCATACTGTATGTTTTATGCACTGAGAAGACAATTCCCGTCCTGAATCTTTGGTGGGGGGGAAACAATAGCGAAGAGCGATCTGATCCACCGGTCAAGTCTTGTCTGCAGATACAGTCATTTATGTTTACGGGAAGGAATATCTTTCCACTGGCTGGTCTTCTGATCAGAATTTTACATATATGACTGGCCTTGGTGTATAAAATCTCATTATAATGTAGACGGATATCCTATAAGAGGCTGGTTTTTGATATTCAAGTTAAGCCTTGGTTTTCATGTCCGAAGGAAGATCTGTTTTTGATGACCCCATTAAGATCATCAGTGAGTCACTATAGACTAGTGGAGCCAGTCCGAGCCTAGAAACCCCCGAAATCCCCGAAGTTCTACAAACAAGGTTGCAATTTCCACTCCTATTTCTTTTTAAACTTTTCACTTGAAGGCCCAGTTCCTGTTTTATTTTTTTTTTAAATTTTATTGCATTATGGTGGTCACCTACGTCACTCCCAACAGCTTAAAGGATATGTAAAGGTTTGCCTAACCACTTAAGGACCGAGCCTCTTTTTTTTTTTTTTTTTTTTTTTTTTTTTAGACGTGGTGTTTACAAGTTAAAAACCGTTTTGTTTTTTGTTTTTTTTGTTTTTTTTACTAGAAAATTACTTAGAACCCCCAAACATTATTCATTTTTTTTTTTTTTCTAACACCCTAGAGAATAAAATGGCGGTCGTTGCAATACTTTGTTGCACCGTATTTGCGCAGCGGTCTTACAAGCACACTTTTTTGGGGGAAAAAATACACTTAACAACTAAGACAACAGTAAAGTTAGGCAAATTTTTTTTTATATTGTGAAAGATAATGTTACGCCGAGTAAATTGATACCCAACATGTCACGCTTCAAAATTGCGCCCGCTCGTGGAATGGCGACAAACTTTTACCCTTAAAAATCTCCATAGGCGACGTTTAAAAAAATTCTGCAGGCTGCATGTTTTGAGTTACAGAGGAGGTCTAGGGCTAGAATTATTGCTCCCGCTCTACCGATCGCGGCAATACCTCATGTGTGTGGTTTGAACACTGTTTTTTTATATGCGGTCGCTTCTGCACGTGAGCTCGGCGGGACGGGGCGCGTTTAAAAATAAAAAAAATTTTCTTATTAATTTTACTTTTTATTTTTACACAGTTTTTTTTTTAAAAAAAATCTATTGTGTTACTTTTATTCCTATTACAAGGAATGTAAACATCCCTTGTAATAGAAAAAAAACATGACAGGACCTCTTAAATATGAGATCTGGGGATCAAAAAGACCTCTCTTATCTACACAAAAATGCAATTAAAAAAAAAATTGTCATTTAAAAAGAATTATTTAAAAAAATGGCCCTTTAAGAGCTATGGGCGGAAGTGATGTTTTGACGTCGCTTCCGCCCGGCAATGTCATGGAGACGGACGGGGGCCATCTTCTCCTCACTTGTCTCCATGCACAGCCACAGAGAGGACCCGATCGCGTAAGCGGCGGAGGGCACCGGAACGCGGCGGGAGGCGGGGTGCCCCTCTCCTGCCGCCGATCAAAGTGATCTTGCGGCGAATCCGCCGCAGAGACCACTTTCATTTTGTAGCGGACCGCCGCCCGAAACAATAGGATACCAGGGTTATGGCAGCTAGCTGCTGCCATAACGACGATATTCCTCCTCAAAGTAAGGACGTATATTGGCGGTCCGGAAGTGGTAAAAAAAAAACAAACATGTTATACTTTCCTCCTCTGTGTAGTTTGTTTTGCACAGAGTGGCCCCGATCCTCCTCTTCTGGGATCCCTCAGTGATGCTCCTGGCTCCTCCCTCTTCTTGCGTGCCCCGTTGAAGAGCCGCTCTCCCTCGGGGCACTTGTGCGGGCGCGCTCTCGTGTCTTGCTGCTGTGTCCATTGACCCAGACTGCAGGACTCGGCCCCGCCCCCTGCGTCATTGGATTTGATTGACAGCAGTGGGAGCCAATAGCTGAGCTGCCATCAATCTATTCAATCAGGACCTGAGACACTGGCTGGAGCGGGTGTGCAGTGAAAAACCTTGAGGGTTTACAACCCCTTTTTAAAGGAAGGGGTCTCCAAACGACAGCCCTCCCAGCAGTTGAACAAAAAATTTTCAAAATCTACAATATTTTAAGTGGTTGTAAACCTCTGCATATACCCAGTGAAGCGAGTGGCCTCAGGTGATGCACAGAGATGAAGCAAATCCTTCTACATAAGTTGTAACCTGTTCTTCTCTACATCAGTTCAAAGTGCTTTTATAGAGCTTGTCTGAGCTTTCAGAAAGGAGACGGGGAGCAAAAGTTACACTCTGCAGAGCTCAGTGAGAGCTGATTGGAGGGGAGGGAAGTGACACCCCCCCCTTACACAACACACAGGAACAGAGTTGAGGTTGTCAATCACAGGCTGTGTGCTGGAGGTGACCCCCCCGTCACCTTTTATCTCTTGGTGCCAGAAAAACTTGCCAGAAGTGACTCATAGTGACAGCAGAGGAAGGAAGCAGCAGACAGAAATGACACTTTGTGCTCTGGACTGAGACAAGTACACACTATAGAGCATGGGGTCTCAAACTGGCGGCCCCCCAGCTGTTGTTGTGAAACTACAAATCCCATGAGGCATTGCAAGGCTGACGGTTTCAAGCTTGACCCCCCCCCCTCCTCCAACAGGCAGTGGCATAATGGGACTTGTAGTTTTGCACCAGCTGGAGGGCTGCCAGTTTGAGACCCCTGCTATAGAGGGATAGGCTTTCTTCATATTTCATGTCTGAGGTTTACAACCACTTTAAGGTGGGGGCGCTAATACACTACAAGAGGAACCACCCCTACAAAAAAAAAAAAAAAAAAAAAAAAAGAATAGTAAAAATAGGACTTTCGTTGTGCCTCCAATAGTGAATATATGAATCATCCACATATAAAAAGGATATAACATTTCAACAATATTTTATTACAATTGAATGTATAAAATCCACCAAAGAGGCATATCGGAGCATCATTAATACCAGCACAGTACAGGAGGCTGACTTGCAAGCACAATACAGGTCTACGCGTTTTATTTATTTATTTATTTTTTTGCTTTTATGGACTGGTTTTGTTTCTATATATTTTGCTCTTCATGGATATTGTTCTGAATGTATTTTGTTTTTGTTCATTTCTACAGTACAACAAATTCCATCAGAAATGAGGCTTCAGAGGTCCCGCAAAACGCGTAGACCTATCTTATACTTGCGATTCACCCCCCCCCCCACTCCCCCGATCTGTATTGTGCTTGCAGTTCAGCCTCCTTCGCTGTCTACGCGTTTTGCGGGACCTCTGAAGCCTCATTAAACATTTCTGATGGAATTTGTTGTACTGTAGAAATGAGCAAAAACAAAATACATTCAGTTCCAATATCCATGAATAACCAAATCTGTCCATAAAAGCAAAAAAATAAAAATAAAACGCGTAGACCTGTATTGTGCTTGCAAGTCAGCCTCCTGTACTGTGCTGGTAATAATGATGCTCCGATATTTTATTTTTTTTTGTGGATTTTATATATTCAATTGTAATAAAATATTGCTGAAATTTTATATTCATTATTTTATGTGGATGATTCATACAATAACTTACCGGAGGCACAACAAAA
This sequence comes from Lithobates septentrionalis, assembly GCA_037952835.1. Classification (NCBI taxonomy): domain Eukaryota; kingdom Metazoa; phylum Chordata; class Amphibia; order Anura; family Ranidae; genus Lithobates; species Lithobates septentrionalis. Next base: position 131,924 of record JBBDGP010002542.1, read on the forward strand.
GTCCCGTTGTTACTATTATTTTTGGGTTTTTTGTTCGAGGAACTACAAATCCCATCATGCGCCTGCCTCTGGGAGTCATGCCTGTGGCTGTCCAAAGTCATGCAGTGCCTTTTATGGGGCTTGTAGTTCCTCAACAGCTGAAAGGTCATCGTTTGGAGCCCCCTCGGCTTAAAGGGATACACCAGGTTGTGTATATATATATATATGTGTATTTTTATTTTTTTTTTTCAAGCAATGTATAATTGACATAGAAGTTGAACTACATGCCCAAGTCCTATTCTATATTGCTATCTGCAGCTTAGAGATAATCAATGGCTGCTGCGTATGAATCTCCACCAGCTCAGCACTTCTGGCAGAGTGAGATTTTCTGTACTCTAGTCTGAGTGAATTGCAGATCTGTAACTAGCAGATTGGAGGACCAGGACACAAACCGTGTGTGATAACATTAAAACTTAAAAATAAATAAATAAAATTAAGTTTTAATGTAATCACACAATTTTAAGTTTTTTTATTTTTTTAAGTTTTAATGTTATACACTTAAAAAAATGATAAAATTAAGTTTTAACGTAATCACACAATTTTAAATTTTTTATTATTTTTTTTTTTTTTTAAGTGTGTGATTACGTTAAAACTTAAAATTGTGTGATTACATTAAAACTTAATTTTATTTATTTTTAAGCTTTAATGTTATCACACACTTAATTTTATTATTATTTTTTTTTAAGTGTGCGATTACATTAAAACGTAATTTTATTTATTAAAACTTAAAAAAATAAAAATAAAAAACTTAAAATTAAGTGTGTGATTACATTAAAACGTAATTTTATTCTTTATTTTTTTTAAGTTTTAATGTTCTCACACACTTAATTTTATTTTTTGAAGTGTGTGATAACATTAAAACTAAAAAAAAAAACAAAAACAAAACCCTTAAAATTAAGTGTGTGATTACATTAAAATGTTACAGCCTATGCCACCTGTAAGACTAAAGTAGAAAATCTCTTCAGATTCCATGTTGGCATGTGACTAGACCAGCAAAAATTCCCATTTACAATTTTTAGACTTCTGTGTTATTTTAAGACCCCTTTCACACTGGGGCGCCTTTCAGACACTTTTCAGGCACTTTAGCGCTGGAAATGGCCTCTGCCAAGCACCTGAAAACCGCCTCCCATCCATTCAAAGTGTGACTTTTCACACTGGGGAGGTGGTGCGCTTGCGAGACCTTTCCGAAAAGTCTTGCGAGGAGCATCTTTGGGGCGCTGTATTTAGCGCTCCCAAAACGCCCTGCCCATTGGAATGAATGGGATGCGCTTTGGAAGCGCCTGAAAAGCGTCTCGGAAGCGCTGCGACACGGGAGTTTTTAACCCCTCCTTTGGGGTTAAAAGGGGCCCTGCTAGCGGCCTCAAAACGCAGCTTAAACAGCGCTAAGACCTCTTTCACACTGGGGCGGCGGCCGCGTTGGCGCTAAAGCGCCGCTCATTTTAGCAGCGCTTTATTGCTGTCTAAGTGGCGCTTTTTGCCCGCTAGCAAAGAAGGGGTTAAGAACTCCCTTGTTGCAGCACTTCCAAAGCGTTTTTCAGGCGCTTCGGAAGCGCTGCCCGTTCATTCCATTGGGCAGGGCATTTTGGGATTGCTAAATACAGCGCTCCCAAACTGCACCAAAGATGCTGCTTGCAGAACTTTTCGGAAGGTCCCGCAAGCGCACCGCCCCCAGTGTGAAGAGTCACACTTGAATGAATCGGAGGAGGTTTTCAGGCACTTAGCAGAGGCTATTTCCAGCGCTAAAGTGCCTGAAAACCGCCTCCGTGTGAAAGGGGTCTTAAGCGCCGCTAACGCAGCTGCGTCCCCCAGTGTGAAAGGGGTCTAAATGACATTTCCTGGAAGCTGAAAAGCAGTTTACAAAAAAATGCTTCTTTATCCATTGGAAGCTCTATAACCTCTCTAGAGATGTTCGATTCCCATCTGCTGTACTACACAGAAGAGTCATCTCTGAGGGAAGCCGACATTCAGCAGGTGAGATTGTTTCATGAGCTCTTCATTGACCTCAATGAAAAAATTCATTTTTCCTGAAAAAAGTTCCACCAGTTTGTAGGAACGAATGTGAGAGATCGCTCAAAAGCAGAATTCTGGGAAGAATCTGAGAGCGCTTGCTTTTTTTTTTTAATAGAATGTGGATAGAAATACATTTTTACAAACTTGTAAACCTAAAAATTTACCAAAATGAATGTATTTATACATGTAGGTATTAAAAATGTAAAAAAGAAAAGTAAACCGATGACAACGTCTTTAAAGGCCAAGTTCACCTTTTTGTTCACTTTTTTTTTTTTCTCTAAATTCCAGGTCCCCCATTTACCAATATAGCATTAATGTACTTATTTTGCAAGAATAAAACGGCTTTCCATGAATTCTACACTTTGGTTGCCTCACTCTCTTCTTAGATGTTTAAACACACTGCTCCAATACTTCTGCCTTACTTCCTGGAGAGACTTCAGGTCATGACACAGGAAGGTGTTGACCAGCTGAGGGGAGATGAATGCAGGTGTTTCGTCAGATTAGGCGACCCATCAGAATTTGTAATGGAAGTGACGTTCCGTCACGGGCATCATGGTACACCCCCCGCACTCGGCCGCAGTAAGGATACAGTGAGAAGGGGGCAAGCTGACCTATTTGTACACCCACCGGAGTCTTGCAGTTCAGTTATTTTTACCAGTAAACTGAGCTTTTATAGCGAAATACAGGATTTAGCAATCCGTCTGACTGTTTTTTAAAATTGAATTGTAAAAGCAGCGGTGTTCTGTCAGATCAGCAAACCTGTGAGATCAGCAGGCTTGCCGCTGCTTTTACAATTCAACATCAAAACGGACAGATTTCTAAATATTGCATTTCTTTATATATACTCGGTTTACTGGTAAAAATAACTGTGAAATGCAAGACACAGGTGGGTGTACAAAGATGTCCGCTTGCCGCCTTCTCACTGTATCTTTACTGCAGCCAAGTGTAGGGTTGAACCAAGATGGCTGTGACGTAACGCCACTTCCGTTACAAAATGTGATCGGTCACCTAATCTGACGAAACACACAGGGTGTGTGCTAATGAGATCAGCTGGTCAACGCCTTCCTGTGTCATGACCTAAAGTCTGACCAGCAAGTAAGGCAGAAGTAAGTAAGCCAGTGTAGAATTAATGGAAAGCTGTTTAATTTTTGCAAAATAAGTACATTAATGCTATATTGGTACATAGGGGAGCTGGAATTTACAAAAAAAAGGTGAACAAAGGTGCACATAGCCTTTAACCACTTCAGCCCCGGAAGGTTTTACCCCCTTCATGACCAGGCCATTTTTTGCAATACGACACTGCGTTACTTTAACTGACAATTAGGAGGCCGTGCGATCCTGTACCCAAATAACATTTATGTTCTTTTTTTCCCCCCATAAATAGAGCTTTCTTTTGGTGTTTATTTGATCACCTCTGCGTTTTTTTTTTTTTTTTTTGCACTATAAAAAAAAACAACAATTTTGAAAAAAAAAAATTTTTGTGCTATAAAACATTTCCAATAATAAAATGTAAAACATCTAATTTAGGCCAATATGTATTCTGCTACATATTTTTGGTAAAATAAAATCCCAATAAGCATATATTTATTGGTTTGCGCAAAAGTTATAGCATCTACAAATGATGAGATTTTTATGGATTTTTTATAGTTATTTATTTATTTTTTATAGTAGTAATGGCAGCAATCAGCGACTTATAGCAGGACCGCGACATTGAGGCGGACAAATCGGACACTGACACTTTTGACACTGTTTTGGGGGACCAGTGACACTAATTCAGCAATCAATGCTAAAAAATATGCACGGTCACTGTACTAAGGGACACTGGCAGGGAAGGGGTTAACAGGGGCAATCAAAGGGTTAAATGTGACTCTAGGGTGTGCTTTCTAACTGGGGGGGGGGGTGCTTTAACTGTTATGCCCTGTACACACGGTCAGATTTTCCGACGGAAAAAGTGCGTTCGGACTGTGTTGTCGGAAGTTCCGACCGTGTGTGGGATCCATCGGACTTTTTCCGTCGGAATTTCTGACACACAAAGTTTGAGAGCAGGATATAAAACTTTCCGACAACAAAATCCGAGCGGTTAAATTCCGATCGTGTGTACACAAATCCGACGCACAAAGTGCCACGCAGGCTCAGAATAAATGAAGAGACGAAAGCTATTGGCTACTGCCCCGTTTATAGTCCCGACGTACGTGTTTTACGTCACCACGTTCAGAACGATCGGATTTTCCGACAACTTTGTGCGACCGTGTGTATGCAAGATAAGTTTGAGCCAACATCCGTCGGGAAAAAAATCCATGGATTTTGTTATCGGAATGTCTGATCAATGTCCGACCGTGTACGGGGCATAAGAAGAAAGAGATCTGTGTTCCTGCTTGGCAGAAACAAAAGATCTCGGTGTTCTGTCACAGAACGGCGATTTGTCTTGTTTACATAGGCCGCTGTTCTGTCTGCCTCGGAAACAATCGGCGGGTCCCGGCGAACATTGGGTCCGCTGGACTTGCTGATTGGCTCTCACTGTGTCCAATCAGAGCTGGTCACCGGCAGAGCGCATGCGCGCCCCAGACCCTGAAGGAAAAAAAAATTGCGTACAGGTACGCGATCTCGCGCTAAAGGGGCCGCCCTGCTGCATTATATCTATGTGGGGCGGTCCTTAAGTGATTAAAGAGACTCTGTTGCCACACAATAATGTCGTCAAAAAACTTCCCATATGATTATATGTGAATATAATAGGGGTTTTTTTTTTGTTTTGTTTTTACGCATGTTATTTAGCTGTAAGTGCCTACCTTGTGAGGACCTCCAAAAGCCCTAAAGTTTTAGGGCTTTTGGAGGTCCTCACAAGGTAGGCACTTACAGCTAAATAACATGCGTAAAAAAAACCCCAAAAAACTCTATTATATTCACATATAATCATATGGGAAGCAGTTGCTGCTGAGTGCCGCCATCCTGGATGTGATGTCTTTACAATTAATTTGAATAGCTGGACAGAAACTAGGTAGGGTGGAAAATGAAAATTACCCAAGTTCCTTACCCTCACTCCTATAAAAAGTGCCCCGTCCTTAATTCAGATCAATCGAGACAAAACCTACATTGGACCGCACCTCATGGACTTTATAGGCATAACACCAATCTGTTAAATATTAATACAAACTTTATTAAAAAGAACAGATGGCAGCATCCTGCACCCTTATGTTGGTGGAGGGGGGGGGGGGGGCAGGGCACCACCATAACTGATATAAGGGTGCAGGATGCTGCCATCCTTTGTTTTTAATGTGATCTTAATGACTTTTTTTAACTGTGCATTAATAAAGTTTGTATTAACATTTAACATATTGGTGCCGTGCCTCTAAAGTCCACGGAGTGCAGCCCAATTTATGTTTTCTTGTCTTGATTGGATGTGATGTCCGCAGCCCCAACAGACTCAGGTTTGCTTTACACCTGTAGAATTTAATTTGAAGGATGGCAATTTCTGAACCTTCATTCAATTATCTTAGAATTAAAGGGTACAAGTCAACCCATTGGTTTTGAACAGAGCAGGCAAACAAAAATCAAGGGACATGAAGGGAATTTTTTTTTTTTTGGTGGAATCTAATGGGAAGCAACAAATTTCTAATTGTTGAATTCGCTTCCGGCCAGGAAAAATCATAACATTCGCTTATCAAAGTTTAATCCAGAAGTAGAAAGTTTGTTTCTACAAAAATCAAGACATTGACATGGCATTCTAACAAAAAGTAGTTTGAAATTAGTCGAGTCCATGAAGATGCCATCAAACAGTCAAATTTTTTTTATTATACTTTCTCATACAAACAAAATTCTACAGGTGTAAGGCCAGCTTCAGAGCTGTCATTTAGGAGAGGTGTGATCTATACTATAGTATTACCCTTCACCCTCCCCTTGGCTGCTACATAAACCATTACATAGGGGAGAAGCACGGGAGTTAGGCCAGCACAGATGGCAATTGGACACTCCCAGAAGAGGGCTATGATGTAAAAGAAAGAGGGCTGAGCAAACCTGGGTTATGCGCCACCTAAAGGTGAATGGACACTAGCAGAAACAGACAGGAAGTCCTCCCCTACATAACCCCTCCCATACAGGAAGTACTTTACTTTTTTTCGCCAGTGTCTGACGGTGATGGTCACAGGTGTGCATCTCTCTGCACACAAACACTGCCATGTGCTCAAAATGGTTCCAGTAGGGAACAAGAGTTTTTGGTTCTTTCTGGATCCATTCCTACAGCTAAAAATGCTCAGATGAATGGTACTCAGGCCCTGCAGTGGGCGACATATGGGGATTGCCTGTAACACGCCTATCGGCGCTGGACCCTGCATATATGGAACTCTGTACTGTAATGACTGACCAAGGTGTTTCCAGTAGGGTGCTATACAGGTCCAGGGTAGTGGACCCCAAGAAAGGGGGGCTGAGGGTCTACTTAGACCTTGCCCGCCATGATTATTTATGAGGGGGGGGGGGCGCTGCAAGTAAGCATTTAAAATAGTTGATTTTTCTGCATTTTTTTTTTAAAGTTGGTGAAAGGGTCTCTTTAAATTCTACTCAAATACGAAACAATGTTTGTTTGGCAGGTGTTCTATAACCATGCCATATGACATTTTTAGCTACACTTTTAAATATTTGCAGTAGACTCGGAGGAGGGGGGGGTGTTATTTACACCTAGAATTTCACATTTACTACAGATCTGTGCAAAGAATTGTACAAATGTAGGTCATAATTATAATGCTGGAGCTTTACATAATATTGTATGCCAAGAAGCTGTAAGCTTGGTCACAAGTCTTCCCCTCGTAAAGATCAATGTGATTTCTCATCCGAGGTTCTTAGAAGCTTCTGAAAATGTTTTAAAGTAGCACAGAACTCTGTTTCATACTCTGTGGACCTTAGCAGATGACTTGGTAACCTACGGGGATGTTGGTAATTGCCCAGAATCATGACCTACGATATTTATCAAAGCCTCGACAGCAAACCCTTACCAACCCAAATATGACAAATGGAAAATGGGAAGCTTGAGTCAGATTAGTTGCTTTTGGGGTGACTGAAAACCGTTCTTCCTTCGTCGTTTTATAAACAAGGCTCCAAAGACATTTCTACCATCCTCCTGCCGAAAACGGTCATCTGCTTTTTATGTCCTTGGTAACCAGATGTGTGTGATGTTTGGTGTTTTTGTGTTACACAATTCTTTTAACACGCTATTTATATTGTACCCAGGTGACAAACATGGTAAGTTGATGCCCCCTTCCCAGTCCACCACTTGTGACTCTAGTTTGCTTTGGCACAGTGTTTGGCTATTGGCTTTAGTCTGTGACCCCAGCTTGTGCTACCTTACCCTAAAGAACCTTATGGTCTTCAGGGCGTCACTACTATCAAGGGGCAGGGCGTGACGCCCAGTATCTGACTAGTGTCACTGAGCAGTGGCTTGGCCTATACAAGCATGCAAGCCTTACCAGCATGGTCATTACCTGCCTAAAAGTTGAACCTGCTTAACGACTGCTTTGGTGTGTTTACCATCATGCACCGTTGTCCAGTACTGGGCATACATGGCTGAATGACCCTTTCCTGTAGCAGTACATACGAGTATAGAAGAGGCAGGGTGCAGGTAGCACAGTCTGGCAATAGATTGATATTCATGAATACCTAAACCATTTAACGCCTACCGGACACCTACGCACCAGTGTTTGTCCAAGCACAAGGCTCGGTTCACGACCATCACATCACAGTGGCATGATTCTCTAAATTCACCAGTATAATATTTTTTTTCTTTTGTTGGGCACAATAAAGTTAGTGATAAGTACTGTTAATGAACACACAAATTGTTGCTTAAGAAAATAGTTCCCAACTGTTCTTGATTTGGAGGGACTGTCCCTCCTTTGGAACCAAACCCCTTTGTCCCCATTTCCTCCTCATTTGTCCCTCTGATAGCTTTGTTTTCATGTTATTTTCTCCCAGGACTCATTGGGTTTGAACCGGTGGCACCTACCTAGAGGATTTTTTATTTTTTTTATTCCCACTGTGGTCCATGTTAATATGACCCATTGCTTTTGTTTTTGGGTCCTTTTTGAGAGGACCGTATTAACGTTTTGGAAATTGTGTAGGGTTTATGGGTTTAACCCAAGTTTTTGCATTCCATTTCTTGGCGCAGTCACTATACTGGGGTATATAGTGTGTGTGTTTTTATGTGTATATATAATATCTATTATACTAAAAACTAGCGCCAATAGTTTGCTCAGGACTTTACATTATAAAGGGAGACAGTACAGTTCAATACAAGAGGGTTAGGAGGGCAAGTGGAACACACGTTAATAACTGTGAGGGATGAGCCAATGGGAGAATCAAAAGTTTAGTTGTGAGGTGAGGATGGGATAGGCTTCTCTGAAGAGATGAGCTTTTAGAGATCACCTAAAAGTGGGCAGAGTATAAGTCAGCTGGACAGATTGGGTTAGAGAGTTCCAGAGGATAGAAAAGGCTCTGGAGCAGTCCTGGAGACAAGCATGGAAAGAGAAGACCAGGGATTTATAGACCTTTGAAGATGAGCATGGGAGGAGAAGAAAAGGGATATATAGATGCATTGTAAGCATTGCATTACATCTTATCCAACCTCTACATTATTATTGCATTTGTTTTTCTTGAAAGTCGATATAGTTTGAGCTAGGTGGTGCCATCAGTGGCTCAAGTTATTTTTTTTGGCCTGATGCCTCGGTGATGTGTATAGGGAACTGTTGTGTCCCTGGTGCGTGTAGGTGTCCCGTACCACAATCAGACATTTAACAATTTGAGTGTGGGGGCTTTACAATAAGCTACCGATTTTAGATCAGGACCCCACACAGCTGCATGTTTTTGCTTTTCTTATGTTTAATATCCACGCTTGTAGCTGCGCAAAAAAAAACAAAAACCTGACTGTCTGCACAGAATTCAGTAACTGCATGCTAACTGTTATATTAAAGGATCAAACCGCCAAGGACAAAGCACTGCAGCACATGGCGGCCATGTCCTCCGCTCAGATTGTATCCGCCACTGCCATTCACAACAAGCTGGGCCTTCCAGGGATTCCTCGCCCGGCCTTTCCTCCTGCACCCGGGGTAAGTGTCTGTCTGCTCAGGGCTTCCTACCATGGTTTTGTCTCTGGTTATATGGTTAAGTAGGTGGGGGAAAAAAGACCAATGTCCAGCCTCTTAAAATCTTCAGCAGTGTAGTGGAAGGTAAAACTGCAGTATGACGTGACTGTGGCCATTTTTACTTTAAAAGGGGAAAAAAAAAGCCCTCCTGTTCCAATAAAGTAGCCACATCATTTCTCTAAATCAAGGGCCTCCAAACTATGGCGTGTGGGCCAAATCCAGCCTGCTACAAGATTTTATGAGGCCCTCTGATGTAAGAGGAGGCCCTTATGTAAGGGGGGTGCAGATGTACACTATAGGGGGCTTCAATGGGGACTCTGATGGGCTCAAGTTTATTTGGAATTTTCTTCGTTTACTGATTTATTTATTTTTTTTCCCTAAGACCTTATTCACACTTGGCGATTTGGAATTGTGGATGGAATCGATTCTGACTGCAATTCCAAATCGTATGGCAATCGCTGCAAAACGCGCAGTTGGCTGCCATTCATTCTAAATCTTACTCTTGTACTCTAAAACTTCTTTAAATTTGGTTTATTTATAAAAAAAAAATTATTTTGTTTTGGCCCACAAAGATTTATATAATACACAGCGTGTCCTTGTAGTGAAATGTTTGGAGACCCCCTGCTCTAGATCAGAATATTGCCATACCAAGCCTTAATATTGGCCGTTTTGGTAGGGCAGGTCATAGATTTACCACTACTGTACAGAATTCCTTCCCACAGTAAATGGTAATATCTCCTCTTTTTCTGTTCTCTGCTAATATTTACTTGACTTTTATACAATCCTCCTGATTAAAGTTCATTTACCAAATCTTTACATTGACCATAGATATTGTTTTCAGATTATTTAGCTTGGTTCATGTATAACTATACAGTGCTTGCAATGGCAACAATAGACACTGCCTTCTGTAAATCCAATCGAAAATAAGTCACCATCACTCCAAAATTAATCTTTTACAAACTATTTTTATTGTTTTTGGTGTGAAAAGATCACGTCCTATATAAATAGCAAGACAGTATTGCGACAGAAACATACCCAAACCCATGGCTCCGCTCCAGACTTGCTCCTTTCAACCCACACAGACAACCCAGGAGTTGGCTACCACGTCTCCACTCCTAATCAGAAGTAAACATAAGCCACACTACAAAACTGAGCTCTTCTTTCTATATTCTATTTGTCGAAAGATGAAAACTGTGCACCATTGATGTCCCCACCCGAAACCACCTTGACGCGTTTCACCACGGCTGGCTTGCTCATAAGGATAAAGGAAGACTTCCCCCTATCCTTGTGAGCAAACCAGCAGTGGCGAAACACGTCAAGGAAGGTGGTTTCGGGTGGGGACATTAATGGGTACGCAGTTTTCATCTTTTGACAAGTTAAATCTAGAAAGAAGAGCTCAGTTTTGGCTTATGTTTTCTTTCGAAAAAGACAGTTTTTAGGTCTCACAGGGTCCCTTCTACAAGGCAGCATAGTGACCAACATCATTATGTCTTCTTATTTAAGGGACCTTTCTAGGCTCTGAAACATCGGCTTGCTAATCATGTGGCAAGATCCATTCACATTAGTATTGGTCAGGTATTATAACCAAGGAGACAGTTATTTTTACACTCTGTTCGCTCCACAAGGTGCAATATTCCCCCATTGCTGCTGTCTAATTACACAGCTTATATCAGGATAATGACAGTCTGTGCTGGGCTGGCGTTGAATGAACGTGCAGACCATTATTGGTTAGACTAGATGGATGCCTTTTTTTTTTTTTAACCTAACTATATTAAGACCAAGCTGTCCAGAAATAAAGCAGCATGGGTAGGCACAAACTGTCAGGAATGCTTGCAGTGGTCACCTTTTAATGACCACCTAAACCTGCTCAAGCGTCCTTGATGGAGTTGGTCCCAACCAACAATGTTTAACTGTATGTGAAATAACAAGATGTGTCCCATCACGGCAAACGTATCAATTGCAAACTGTTATCAGAATACAATTATCAGCAATAATGATTGTGGTACTCTAAACCAATCTGCTCTGCCATCTAATTCTTTTCAAGTCAAAGTCCTGCCTAAGAAGTGTGCCCCTCAGAACCTGGTTTTACTCTATTCACGGTCTGCTGCCAGATTGGACTTACTACTTTTAAATGTGTAATATGGCTGACCAGTTTGCCTCAGAGTTGTTGTAACTGCAGAACAACTTTCGGGAATGTATTCTCTCCAATGGCAGTGGCCATATATTTAAATATGCTCACCAGCCTTTCTCAACCTTAGTTCCTCCAGAGGTTACAATGGGTTCCTTGGGGAAAATTTTCTGCCTCTCAGGTAATAATGCGAACCTATCTATAATGGATGAGGGCAATGCTTCCGCTGACCACCATTGTAAGAAGGTTCTTCTTTAATTGACCACCATTGTAGGCATTGTAAGAGGGTCCCAATAAAGGAGGGTCCTTCTTCACTGACTAGCCAGAAAGAGGGTCCTTTTTCTACTGACCATCAGTAGGAGGGTCCTTTACCTACTGACCACAAATAAGAGGGTCCTATTTCCACTGACCACCACCAAGAGGGTCCTATTTCCACTGACCACCAAGAGGGTCCTATTTCCACTGACCACCAATAAGGGGGTCTATTTCCACTGACCAATAAGAGGGTCCCATTTCCACAGACCACCAATAAGAGTCCTATTTCCACTGACCACCAATAAGGGGGTCTATTTCCACTAACCACCAAAAGGAGAGGGTCCTATTTTCACTGACCGCCAATAAGAGGGTCCTATTTTCACTGACCAACCAATAAAGAGGGTCCTTTTCCACTGACCACCAATAAAAGAGGGTCCTTTTCCACTGACCACCAATAAAAGAGGGTCCTTTTCCACTGACCACCAATAAAAGAGGGTCCTTTTCCACTGACCACCAATAAAAGAGGTTCCTTTTTCCCTGACCACCAATAAAAGATGTTCCTTTTCCACTGACCACCAATAAGAGGGTCCTTTTCCACTGACCACCAATAAATGAGGGTCCTTTTCCACTGACCACCAATAAATGAGGGTCCTTTTCCACTGACCACCAATAAATGAGGGTCCTTTTCCACTGACCACCAATAAATGAGGGTCCTTTTCCACTGACCACCAATAAAAGAGGGTCCTTTTCCACTGACCACCAATAAAAGAGGGTCCTTTTCCACTGACCACCAATAAAAGAGGGTCCTTTTCCACTGACCACCAATAAAAGAGGGTCCTTTTCCACTGACCACCAATAAAAGAGGGTCCTTTTCCACTGACCACCAATAAAAGAGGGTCCTTTTCCACTGACCACCAATAAAAGAGGGTCCTTTTCCACTGACCACCAATAAAAGAGGGTCCTTTTCCACTGACCACCAATAAAAGAGGGTCCTTTTCCCACTGACCACCAATAAGAGGGTCCTTCTCCCACTGACCACCAATAAGAGGATCCTTCTCCCACTGACCACCAATAAGAGGATCCTTCTCCCACTGACCACCAATGAGAGGGTCCTTCTCCCACTGACCACCAATGAGAGGGTCCTTCTCCCACTGACCACCAATAAGAGGGTCCTTCTCACACTGACCACCAATAAGAGGGTCCTTCTCCCACTGACCACCAATAAGAGGGTCCTTCTCCCACTGACCACCAATAAGAGGGTCCTTCTCCCACTGACCACCAATAAGAGGGTCCTTCTCCCACTGACCACCAATAAGAGGGTCCTTCTCCCACTGACCACCAATAAGAGGGTCCTTCTCCCACTGACCACCAATAAGAGGGTCCTTCTCCCACTGACCACCAATAAGAGGGTCCTTCTCCCACTGACCACCAATAAGAGGGTCCTTCTCCCACTGACCACCAATAAGAGGGTCCTTCTCCCACTGACCACCAATAAGAGGGTCATTCTCCCACTGACCACCAATAAGAGGGTCCTTCTCCCACTGACCACCAATCTAAGAATGTCCTATTTACACTGACCACCAATGTAAAGTTGGTTGTCCTTCCACTGACCACCAATCAAAGAGGGCCATCCTACTGGCCACTTCTTAATTGGCCACCATTGAGAGGCAACACTACAGTTTTCACTGCGTTTCTTTTAGGGCCCTTATGATCATTTGTTACGTTTTATTATTAATCAAAGTAATGATGTCACATAGAAGAGCTATGAGTGTCAAATTGGCTAACTATGTCACATTCCTTATTCCTTCATTCATATTCCTGTATCAACTTCCTGTCCACATGAATGTACTGTGAGCTGTATTATTACTAGCAGGGGTTCCTTGAGACCTTAAAGTTATTTTAAGGGTTCCTCTGTGATAAAGCAGATTGAAAAGGCCGATACACACCATCGTTTTATGTATAATCATGTGACCTCAGTTTATATAAATTTGTCTGGTTTTGTGTTCGCAGTACTGGCCAGGAATGATACAGACGGGTCAGCCTGGATCCTCACAAGAGTAAGTGCCGGGAGAGTGCGCACATTCCGAGAACTCCGGGACGTTTACCAAAACTCCTGAATTTGGGGCAGCTGTACATGGCAGCCAATCGGCTTCTAACGTCAGCTTGTTCAATATAAGCGTTTGACAGTAAAACCTGGAAGCTGATTGGTTTCTATGCAGAGCTGCACCAGTTTTAGTATCCTGATTTAATAGGGATACGATGTATAATAATCTACAGTGACCCAATCTCACTTTTCAGTCTACTTACAGTATGATAACTTGTTCTTCTCGCCCACCTGCCACATCCCATGATTGGGTGGCCCACCCGGACAATCGTAGCTAAAAACCCGGGAGCTGTCAGTGTTGGTTCAGTTGCTGTGCTGGGAGTATGCAGCAAACCTCAGCTGCCATAGACTTGTGTGGTGTGTGGGCATTAGGGCTCCCCTTGCTGCCACACACATGCCTTTGCATGGTTGGCAAGAGGATAAACGAACCCCATTTGTATGGGAAATGTGATAAAGGTCGCACAGCCTGTACCAATGGACTTTTCTCTGTGTCAAAAGTACTTCTATCCACATATAAGTCAATGGGAATGCAAAGGCAGCTTGAAGTAGGGTCAACTTAGGAGGCGGCGGTCAGGGTCAGCAGGGGGAATAAAGGACTGAAAATAGAAAACGAATGCAGCCACCACATTGTTGGGCAGGTAAGCTGCAAGATATTACAGTTTTCTTCTTGGGTTTAGATTTAAAGACAGAAAAAAAAAAAAAAAAAAAACAGGTCTGCATTCTATATGGAAATATTTTATCTTACATAGTTACATAGATAGCAAGGTTGAATAAAGACACCAGTCCAGCCTGATTGAGTTTGGGTGTGTGTCCATAATTGTCCCTATCCCTGTACATTGTGTCTCAAAATCTTTTATCCCCAGCAAGTCGTTATTAAAGCGGAGTTCCACCCAAAAATGGAACTTCTGCTTTTCAGGATCCTTCCCCCCCCCCCCCCCCCCTCCGGTGTCACATTTGGCACCTTTCAGGGGGGAGCAGATACCTGTATAATCCAGATATTTGCTCCCACTTCCGAGCATAAATGGCCACAGTATCCGCGGATATCTGTGCCATATCCGGCGCCTCCTCCGTCCCCCCCCCCCACTGTCTTCTGGCAGACACACAGGATTCAGAAGACAGCAGGGACAAGTGGGATCGTGCAGCGTGACTCGCGTATGCGCAGCAGGGAACCAGGCTGTGAAGCCGCAAGGCTTCTCTTCCTGATTCCCTTACTGAAGATGGCGGCGCCTCCATCCGAGAGCCGAGGGACAGATCGGCTTTGGGTGCCGACATCACGGGCGCCCTGGACAGGTAAGTGTCCATATTTTAAAAGTCAGCAGCGGAACTCTGCTTTAATTTTACTACCCTATTTCCCCGAAAATAAGACCTAGCGTGATTGTCGGTGATGGCTGCAATATAAGCCCTACCCCCCCAAATAAGCCCTACCCTGTTTCCCCAAAAATAAGCCCTACCCTAAAAATAAGACCTACAAGGACTTTAACTAGGGCTTATTTGGGGGGTAGGGCTTATATTGCAGCCATCACCAACAATCACGCTAGGTCTTATTTTCGGGGAAACTGGGTATATATACATGCCAAGAAATGTCTGACTGGTTGTCCCAGTACATGCAGTACGGATACAGAAAGAATTTCGCTACATTGTCTATAACAAATGTGTTTCTCTCTCTATTGTTTTCCAGCGTCAAGCCATTTGTCCAGCAAGCATATCCCATCCAGCCCACCGTCACAGCGCCCCTAACAGGTAATATGAGCCTATGGCTGCTCTGTGCAATATGTCGCCAGCTTGTTCATTCCATGCCTAGAAGACTTGGTGCTGTCCTCACCAATCATGGAGGTCATACAAGATACTAGATGAAGTTTTTGTTGTGGGGGTGTTTGTTCTCTAAGGTTGGGTTCACACCATTGCGAAATTGGATGTGCGATCCCCGCATCCAATTTGCGAAAGCAGGAGGAGCCGATTCCCATAAATCTGAAGCGGGTCCGGTGCGTTTTGCACAGAAACGCTGTGTGTTTTGTAGTCCGCTTCAGGTCCCAATTTAGCCCAAAATTTGCGCTGAAATAGGACCTGAAATGGTGAACCAGGACACACCAGACCCCCTGCTGCGTGCCGCATGCGGCTCATATGTGTACAGAGCCTTAAACTCGACACCATACAGACACAGATAAATACACAGATACATGGGGGATGTATTACCTGCCAAAGGATTTCCAATTCTGTCCATCCAGTTCTGAGATGCAGCCCTGGTTCACCCTGCTGCAACTTTTCATGTGACTTGCTGCAAGTCCCAAACATATTTTCAGTGGGTTCCGTCTTAATTGCTGCGACTCAAGTCACAGCAGCGGCAAAAAAAATAGTTCCTGCACTACTTTTCTACGTCTTCCTTGCGTCATGACCAATCTCAATATTCCCAACGCACACGTTCCTGAAGATGGCTGTTTTGGTGTTGGTGGGTGCTGCGGTGACCCCGGGCTGGGAACTGAAGACACTCGAGGTGAAGAAATGTCACCAGCACATCAAGGAATTCCTCAAACTGCAATTGGCTCGCCTGGCGAATGTGCTCTGCGTGGCACCGAAGCGTTGCCTTCTGTATGTACCACGTGACCACATAATAAAGCTTTGAAACCCGTTTGGAGGAATCTTTGGTGTGCTGGAGACATTTCTTCACATCCCTTGCGACATGAATGCCATAGACTGCAATGTTAAAAATCACAGAAGGCGCAAGGAAGTTTCTTTTAGCTGGATACACACGATACATCCAGTCACAGCAGTGTCAACCAAGCTATATGCACAGCCCTGTTTGCCTGGAAACTTGAGTTTTCTCTAGTGCAGTTCATTAACTGTTACTAGTCCCCCCCCCCCCCCAGCCTCCGATTGGACAGCAGGGGCGTCCGTCCATTAAGGGCGCACGGGCATCGCCTCCCCTATCCATCGCCCCCACCCCCCCATCCATGCGTCCGGTCCCTTTTAGGACGCCGGGCACATGGATTTCAATGCGGGGTGGGCGTTTTCTTGAAGCACCTGATTAGAGCCAGAGGCTCTAATAGGCTTCAAGATAGGGTGGGCTCGGGGTGCAGAGCATTGTGCCAGGAGAAAATCACTCAGGTCTGAAACAAGCCAATGAATATTCGCTATTCTTCCTCATTCGCCTTCTGGCCAATCAGGAAGCCCCTATTGGCCAATCGTGTCTCACTTCCGGTATCTATTCGGCCGGAAGGAGAATGTCTCCTGTGTGTTTGCTGGAGCGGAGCGGCCCGGCTCTTCCTTCTCCCTGCCTCCTCAAGGTAAGGCAGCCTCTCAGTTGACCACCACTGGGGGGGGTTTAGATGGTCGCCGTCTGTCTCCCGCGCGGGGGGGGGTTGTGAGTGTTGGTTGTGACGCCCCCCCAAATAGTGAGCACCAGCCGCCAAAATATCAATAGACTGATGAGCTCCTCTCTCTATCCCTTTGCTCTCTCCTCCTATCAGCATGTCCCTTTTTAGCACATAAACTTCAGTGCAGCTTGATTGGCTTTGTGGGAAAAAAAAAAACATTCAGTGATGTATTATTAATACAGAGCTGCATTTGTTGGTATCTTTGTCTGGAGTTCAGCTCTAACATTGACCATTATATGTTGGGACGCCCCTCTTCCTCTCTCATCATTTAAACTTCCCCTCCCCCCTTTTTCTTGCCTCACCTCTCTATCTAGAACCTCAAGCTCTAACAATAAAAAGGTGTTGTAATTCACTCCACTCTCGTATACAAATAGTTTATTTTAATCCGTCTGAGTGTAATCTGGCTGGTACCGCAGAGACATCTTGATGAAATCCTTTCCTTCGAGTGTAGTCATTTCATGAAATGCTTAAATTCCTCCTCTATCCTCGGGGGGGACAGAACACAGGTGCGCCTCTAAGAAAGTATAATTAACCCGCAGGGGCGAAGCAGCAGGCGGAAGAGTCTCTTCATGTTTTGTCTTTTGTTCTTTCGGAATGGACGGACCTTTGAGAATTTATGTATTTATTTAGAACTTTTCATTAAAAGGCTTTTTTTTGTTTTGTTTTTAAAACAACGAAGATTAAAAAGAAATGAATATTTAAGGAAAGAAAAAAAAAATCCATTACACAGAATCCCTCATTGCAACATTAAGGAATTTGGAATGACAGGAAACATTGTCAATTCATTGCGGAATAATGGGGCGTGGTTTCCAGAATGATGGAAAATATACTGATAGGTACAATCATAATACAGAAACAGATGATATTTGGGGGGGGGGGGGGGGCGTTTATTTAGTCACACAGTGGAGATAAAAAGTCTACACACACCATGTTAAAATATCAGTTTTCTGTGTTGTAAAAAAAGAGACAAAGTAAATGAATAAAACCTAAATTATTTCAGAACTTTTTCCACCTTTAATGTTACCTATAAACTGTACAACTCAATTGGAAAACAAATCAAAATCTTTTAGGGGGTGGGGGGGAGTAAAAATAAAAAAATAAAATGTGGTTGCATAAGTGTGCACACCCTCTTATAACTGGGGATGTAGCTGTGTTCACAATTAAGCAATCACATTCAAACTCATGTTAAATAGGAGTCAGTACACACCTGCCATAATTTAATGTGCCTCTGATTACCCCAAATAAAGTTCAGCTGTTCTAGTAGGTCTTTCCTGACATTTTCTTAGTCACATCCTACAGCAAAAGCCATGGTCCGCAGAGAGCTTCCAAAAGCATCAGAAGGATATGATTGTTAAAAGGTATCAGTCAGGAGAAGGGTACAAACGAATATCCAAGGCATTAGATATACCATGGAAGACAGTGAAGACAGTCATCATGAAGTGGAGAAAATATGGCACAGCAGTGACATTACCAAGAACTGGACGTCCCTCCAAAATTGATGAAAGGACGAGAAGAAAACTGGTCAGGAGGCCGCCAAGAGGCCTACAGCAACATTAAAGGAGCTGCAGGAATATCTGGCAAGTACTGGCTGTGTAGTACATGTGACAACAATCTCCCGTATTCTTCATATGTCTGGGCTATGGGGTAGAGTGGCAAGACGGAAGCCTTTTCTTACCAAGGAAAACATCCAAGTCCGGCTAAATTTTGCAAAAACACATCTGAAGTCTCCCAAAAGCATGTGGGAAAATGTGTTCTTGTCTGATGATACCAAGGTTGAACTTTTTGGCCATAATTCCAAAAGATATATTTGGCGCAAAAACAACACTGCACATCATCAAAAGAACACCATACCCACCGTGAAGCATGGCGGTGGCAGCATAATGCTTTGGGGATGTTTTTCTTCAGCTGTAACAGGGGCCTTAGTCAAGGTAGAGGGAATTATGAACAGTTCCAAATACCAGTCAATATTGGCACAAAACCTTCAGTCTTCTGCTAGAAAGCTGAACATGAAGAGGAACTTCATCCTTTCAGCATGACAACGACCCAAAGCATACATCCAAATCAACAAAGGAATGGCTTCACCAGAAGAAGATTCAAGTTTTGGAATGGCCCAGACAAAGCCCAGACCTGAATCCCATTGATAACCTGTGGGGTGATCTGAAGAGGGCTGTGCACAGGAGATGCCCTCACCATCTGACAGTTTGGAGTGTTTTTGCAAAAGAAGAGCGGGCAAACATTGCCAAGTCAAGATGTGCCATGCTGATAGACTCATCCCAAAAAGTCTGAGTGCTGGAATAAAATCAAAAGGTGCTTCAACAAAGTATTAGTGTAAGGGTGTGCACACTTTTGAGACCGGTAACCTATGCAACCATATTATTTTATTTTTTTTATTTTTACTTCCCTCCACCTAAAAGATATCAGTTGTACAGTTTATAGGTCACATTAAAGGTGGAAAAAGTTCTCAAATGTTTTATCTTTGCCATTTTTTTACATCACAGAAAAATGACATTTTTAACAGGGGTGTGTGGACTTTTTATATCCACTGTATATACCAAATGGTACAATATAGTTTCAGCTGACCTCTGGATTAGTAAATACAGTGCTCTATAGGGATTGGTGATTTAGTAAATTATGTCAGGGGGTGATATTCGATAAACACCACCACATTCCTTGTTTTGCGTTCAATAGTTCACACCCAGTTATAACCCTGGGATTGAAAATATATGGGACTTTTAATTTGGGTAATCTCTCAAAAAAACAATAATAAAAAGATTGTTAAAAAAAATTTGACTTTATTCACATTCAAGCTTAGGGCCTCAAAGCTCTGACTCCTAAAGCGGTAGCAAACTGCAGTTGGTGGGAAAATAAAAATTCAGTCCATGCAAGGCAATGTCATAATGTGCTAGTATGCATCACATCAGTGGCGGCTGTTCATACAGGGCGCAGGGGCGCCACCCCTAATCCATGCGCCCCGCCCCTAATCTACATGCAGGGCGCCATACGCATGGATTTCAATGTTTTGATTGGAGCCTGAGGCTCTAATTGACTTCAAAAAGGGTGGGCTCGGGGCACAGTCCTGGGGCCCGATTTGGGCGCGAGTCCTGGGGCCCGATTTGGGCGCGAGTCCTGGGGCCCGATTTGGGCACGAGTCCTGGGGCCCGATTTGGGCGCGAGTCCTGGGGCCCGATTTGGGCGCGAGTCCTGGGGCCCGATTTGGGCGCGAGTCGAAGAGGTCGATGGGACTCGGGAGGAGACACGGGGGGGGGGACTTGTCAGAAGGGACTCATGCAGCAGAGAAAGGAGGCAGAAGACAGAAATGACACTTAGTGCTCTGGACGGAGATAAGTACACACTATAGAGGGATTATGCTTTGTTCATATTTCATATCTGAGATTTACAACCAGTTTAAAGTATTACCAGAGGCAAAACTTTTTTTTTTTTTTTTGCTGTCTCCCCATTCGGGAAATTCACCCTATTTTTCTTTTTCTTTTTTTTGTCCTGTTTCCTGGTATCACTCAAAGTGAAAGAAAATCCAAAATGTTGAGTTGTCACCAGAATGGGAATAGGGGGGGATGTCTTCCAATGGGGACACTAGTTCTGGTGGCAACCAAGGACTTGCTTATTTTGCAGGGATTTCATCTCTCTTCCTGTTTGTCTATGGGACAGGAAGTGAAAGGAAATCTACCTAATAGGACGCACATTGGCAAAAAAATGAATAGGAAAAATATGTTTTTGCCTTTTTATTTCTATGTTGCTAAAAGTAAAAATCTGACCTCACTTGGAAACAACATTTGTCAGATTTTGGGTTCTCTCAGGTCAACAATATTTTAATGTTTACTTTTCCTAATGTAATTCTCTATCCATTTAGTTAAAATGACTTTTTAGAGCAAACAAGCTGGAAGCAAACCTTTGCTTGGCCGCTCTGGTGCTGAGCAGTGCATTGTGGGAAAAGGTCCCATCCCCCCCCCCCCCTTGTACTGGGAAGTATAGAGTGACCAAGGGGTCCCGGCACAGGGGTGAAGTGGTGGAGCAACGCTTTGAACTGACACGTGTGTTTACATTGCAGGTTTCGAAACGGCAGCGCCGCCTGCCTCCTCAGTCCCGGCATGGCAAGGTCGGTCCATAGGCACAACCAAACTCCGATTGGTGGAGTTTTCAGCGTTTCTAGAACAGCAGCGGGACCCAGACGCTGTAAGTAACATTTTGCAATGCAATAACTATAGTATGTTTGTTTTTATTTCTATATCCAGACATTGCCCAGGATGACCCCCCAAACCGCACTCTCACCCTACAGGGCAAGTCACATTTATCTGATCTTGTTCCTGTAGGGACATTATCACCAGGCTTGTAAGACTTCTGCAAGGGCGACTGCTAGACGGTCTTTTTACTATTAATGTAGGTACACTACCAGCCATGATTAAGGCTGAAACGCGTTGGCCGTTTCATGGTATTTTATGCGTTGTTCCATAGAAATAAAAATTTGTTTGTAGATAGTACCGAAGTTCCGGCTTTTTATCATGATGCACATAACTAGAACTACATCTCCAAAGAGCCCCCTTCCCTACAGACACTGTGTGGACAGACCCCTAGGATTCAAGAGATAAGCTGGCCATAGATGGATGAAACTTTGGCTGGTTCAGCATGTTGATTGATGGATATACTGTATAATTATAGAATAGAATTCTTGGATGTGTGGTAAGATTGTTCGTGTTGCTTAGTCTTTTAAAATGTTGACTGTTTAAAAACATTAGATTCAGCCGACCTGTTTCGGGGGATAAAGGGCTCCTTCAGGGTCAACAGATGTAGAAATAATCAGGAGAACACTAGAAGACCCGAATGAAGCCAGGAAAGAGACTACTGTGTCCTGACAGCAAAGCGTAAGCTGTCTGATCATTTTTACATCTGTTGCTCAAGCCCTGAAGAAGTGGGCGTTCTTTCCTTCTGAAGCGCGTTTGATGAATCCTTACGCAGTTAACCACTAAATGTTTTAAAAGTCTTTCAAACGTGTGTTAGGTGCCTCCATACCAGCCATTCAATAGCTGTTCATCTGTTGGGTAATTTGTTCATCAAGATCAGAAAGGCAGCAGCCAAGGACCATGCCAATCAGGTCCATACACACCTTAAAGGTTAGATGCTTCTTTAAGATTATGATACCCCCATATTTAGGATGTAGCATAGTACCAAGTGGACCCCACCACTGAAAAGGGCCCTACTTTGACAGTGTGCAGGGTTTCTTCTCCCCTACAGCAGCTATCAGATTTGAAAATCAATGGCAGTGCTGGGTTCCACTCACGCCAGAGACCTGTAAAAGAACTACAAGTCCCATCTTCCACTTTGGCAGACGAACCTGTACTTGTCAATAGCATACAAGCAGATCCGGGACAACATAATCCAGCACCCAGGGCGAAGATGGCCAATTGCACCCCCCATCTCCGCCAGGCGGAGTCTCCGGTAGACCCCGCCGTTACACCGGGTGTCCTCGGTAGACTCCGCCGTTACACCGGGTGTCCTCGGTAGACTCCGCCGTTACACCGGGTGTCCTCGGTAGACTCCGCCGTTACACCGGGCGTCCTCACTCTTCCAAGTTGTTGCGTGTCACATGACGGGAAGAAAGATTGGAGGACAGAATCTGTCCTCCAGCAGCACCGCGCTGAGACTGAGGACAGTTCTCTGTCTCGGTGCCAGCTCTTTTCCCCACAATGCACGCTGGAGAAAGCTGAATCCTCTCTCCAGCAGCAGCTGTTGGCCGCTGCTCCTTCTGATACCCTGTTTCCCTGAAAATAAGACCTAGCGTGACTGTCAGTGATGGCTGCAATATAAGCCCTACCCCCCAAATAAGTCCTACCCCGTTTCCCCGAAAATAAGCCCTACCCTGAAAATAAGACCTACAATGACTTTAACTAGGGCTTATTTGGGGGGTAGGGCTTATATTGCAGCCATCACCGACAATCACGCTAGGTCTTATTTTTGGGGAAACAGGGTAGGAGTGACACTGCTAGTTTCAGAAAAGCACCAAGCAGCCAAAAAGGCAGTGCCCCCCTCAACAAGGTGCCTGGGGCAGGTGCCCACTTAGCCCCCTTGTCATGGCCCTGGATACGAGTGTAAGGATCACTGCATCTGTAGCTAATTGACTCTTCCTTGTTATCAGAAAGCCCATACCTTGGCATGGACAGGGAGCTGGAGAAAGAGTCTGCAGAAGCCTGGCATTGCACCCAACATCCGATAATGGCTGCAATGCTTTGCAAAATAAAATAAAAATGCACTTTTTTTTTGCACAAATACGTGCATTTATTATTATCCTTTTTTTTTTTTTTTGCAAAAGGTGGACTTGATCTTTAATTTCACAACGGATTTACCTCCCCCGTGGAGAACATACTCTTCCCCATTTTTCATCAGTACTCACCAGACACTAATTATATTAACTTAATGATGCAACTGTTACCACAGATTCACAAGCATTAGAACTTTTTCAGAAAAAAAAAAAAAACCCTCCTACTGGAGTCACCAAGGCAGGAAGCAGAGAGTAAAATCCTCCCACTGGGGACATGGACCGTAATAAAAACCTGGCAGAGGTTCTAGCCCTTCCCACACTCCAGTAGTAGTACGATGTATGCACACACCTCAGGTATACCTGTATGATGGCTCTGTCCTATGGAGCCAGGGTGAGGGCGAGTAATTTGTCTGATTCTCCTGTTCTGAGAATTGGGATTCCGGTGCGGAGAAGGCGGCGAGCGCGGGCACCTGTCTCTTTGGCAGGCTCGGCCGGCAGCTGCAGTGTGATCTAAGAGCTGTGTTTAGGTATGTTAGTGTAGATGGCATATAGAATGTCTCATTCCAGGAGCATTCCTGGGAGTCCGGACCGTCTTCTGCCGACACGTCTCTTCTTGTCACTGCAGCCTCTTCTCCGGCACATTTTATACGCTTGTCATTTCACTGTCTGGAGGCCCCAAGTCATTTCCACATTTCTCCTTCACACACAAAAAAAAGGCACTTTCTGCAGCAAAACCACCTAATGTATCACATTCCTGCCACCGATTCTGGGTAGACGGTGAAGGATGCACCCAATTAGGTAAAAGGGACCTGTCAGGAGAGAAATAATAAGGCAACCGTCAAAGCTGACTGGTTAATAAAGTGTATGTAGACCCAATCGCTAAAATCATTGAAGCTTGAACATTTCAAAGGTAATTTTAAATACGCTATATTGCCAAAAGTATTGGGACGCCTGCCTTTACACGCACATGAACTTTATTGGCCTCCCAGGCTTAGTCCGTAGGGTTCAATATTGAGTTGGCCAACCCTTTGCAGCTATAACAGCTTCAACTCTTCTGGAAAGGCTGTCCACAAGGTTTAGGAGGGTGTCTATGGGAATGTTTGACCATTCTTCCAGAAGCACATCTGTGAGGTCAGGCACTGATGTTGGGCGAGAAGGCCTGGATCGCTGTCTCCGCTCTAATTTATCCCAAAGGTGTTCTATCGGGTTGAGGTCAGGACTGTGCAGGTCAGTCAAGTTCCTCCACCCCAAACTCGCTCATCCGTGTCTTTATGGACCTTGCTTTGTGCACTAGTCCAAATCATTTGGTGGAGGGGGGATTATGGTGTGGGGGTTGTTTTTCAGGGGTTGGGCTTGGCCCCTTAGTTCCAGTGAAGGGAACTCTTAAGACGTCAGCATACCAAGACATTTTGGATAATATCACGCTCCCAACTTTGTGGGAACAGTTTGAGGATGGCCCCTTCCTGTTCCCACATGACTGCGTACATTGCTTAAGCTGCTAAACCTCTATGGCTGCTACATCTGCACTCTATCCTATAATGACTTGTTTATTATGAAGCCAACACTGTGGTCCCATGGGTCACTTGGCTTTTGATGCCTCCAAGCCAAAAACCACCAGCACTCCCAGGTACCTTTTGGTGGCTATCTGAAGAAATGGAAGATCTATGGTGGTTGCGGTTATCAAAGTGATCATGGTTCAAGCTGTTATCCCCGCCTTCGCATCTATTTGAAAACCAAACTTCCAGCACCAAACGTTAAATATAAAAAAAAAAAAAAAAATGTAAAGCAAACATAGCTTACTTTTAGGGGTTTTCCATGCAGTCATTAGATGTGCATCAAGCCTGCCAGAGCAGCTGCTGAGACCTGTGCTTGTAATCACACTGGAAGAAATACCATTAAAGGTCCAGTTCACGTCTAGTCCTTTTATATTGTTTTCAATCTCAAGTCCTGATAAAGGGGGCATTTTTGGACTCCTGGAACGTGTTGGAGGCTCTTTCGATTGTCTCCCACCCCCCCACCCCCGGGCTTTATTAGAATAGTCGTATCTGCATGTCTTAGGTACATGAGACTAGCACTGTCCCTGTTCAGCAGTGAGCTGTCTTCACTGCTGTATTGTATAATGCTCATGTTGACACTGTGAGCCCAGACTATGGAATAATGCTAAGCCGCCCTGGAGTGGTGTCCATAGGCTACATGATAAAGGGAGTGTGTCCAGAGACTACATCAGCGGTTTCCAAACTGCGGTCCAGGGGCCATATATGGCCTTTTGCTTGCCGGTATCTGCCCTTTCGGCACTATTCCTCTAAGTGACACCAATGATGGGCCACCATTACTACTACTGACTGCATCAATGGGACAGTATTCCTCCAAATGACAGCATCAATGGGGGAGTATTCCTCCAACCGACAGCAATGATGGGGTACCATTCATTGCACTGACAAAATCAATAGGGCACCATTTCTCCCACTGACACCAAGAATGGGGCGCTATTTCTCCCACTGACACCAAGAATGGGGCGCTATTTCTCCCACTGACACCAAGAATGGGGCGCTAGTTCTCCCACTGACACCAACAATGGGGCGCTAGTTCTCCCACTGACACCAACAATGGGGCGCTAGTTCTCCCACTGACACCAAGAATGGGGCGCTAGTTCTCCCACTGACACCAAGAATGGGGCGCTAGTTCTCCCACTGACACCAAGAATGGGGCGCTAGTTCTCCCACTGACACCAAGAATGGGACGCTAGTTCTCCCACTGACACCAAGAATGGGGCGCTAGTTCTCCCACTGACACCAAGAATGGGGCGCTAGTTCTCCCACTGACACCAAGAATGGGGCGCTAGTTCTCCCACTGACACCAAGAATGGGGCGCTAGTTCTCCCACTGACACCAAGAATGGGGCGCTAGTTCTCCCACTGACACCAAGAATGGGGCGCTAGTTCTCCCACTGACACCAAGAATGGGGCGCCAGTTCTCCCACTGACACCAAGAATGGGGCGCCAGTTCTCCCACTGACACCAAGAATGGGGCGCCATTCCTCCCACTGACACCAAGAATGGGGCGCCATTCCTCCCACTGACACCAAGAATGGGACGCCATTCCTCCCACTGACACCAAGAATGGGGCGCCATTCCTCCCACTGACACCAAGAATGGGGCGCCATTCCTCCCACTGACACCAAGAATGGGGCGCCATTCCTCCCACTGACACCAAGAATGGGGCGCCATTCCTCCCACTGACACCAAGAATGGGACGCCATTCCTCCCACTGACACCAAGAATGGGACGCCATTCCTCCCACTGACACCAAGAATGGGGCGCCATTCCTCCCACTGACACCAAGAATGGGGCGCCATTCCTCCCACTGACACCAAGAATGGGGCGCCATTCCTCCCACTGACACCAAGAATGGGGCGCCATTCCTCCCACTGACACCAAGAATGGGGCGCCATTCCTCCCACTGACACCAAGAATGGGGCGCCATTCCTCCCACTGACACCAAGAATGGGGCGCCATTCCTCCCACTGACACCAAGAATGGGGCGCCATTCCTCCCATTAAGACCAATGATGAGGCATAGTTTACTCCCACTAGCCACAGTCTGGCGATTGCCTTAGAAAGTGTGGAGACCCCTGGACTACATAATAAGGCTATGTGGGTGTGTCACTAGGCTACATAATGCTACGGGGGAGAGGGTGTGTGTGTGAGTGTGCGCGCGCATAGACTATATAAGGACACTAGGGGGCGTGTGTGCATAGACTACATAATGACGCTAAGGGGTGTGTCCATAGGTTACATGATAAAGCTAAGGGTGTGTGTGCATAGACTACATGATGATACTAAGGGGGTGTGTCCATAAGCTACATGATTGACACTAAGGGGGTGTGTCTGACACTGTGGGCTGACAAGAGGGCTTTGATGCTCAGTGTCCCTCAACATGGAAATCACCATGCATGACCAAGCTGGGAGGAGAAGAGCTGGAGAATGGAGTCAGGGTGGTTGTACTAGCCTTAGTGTTTAGCTTTAAAAGATGCAATGACCAGGTCAAAGGTCCTGAAGTTTCACAAGTGACCCACTAAATAGACAAGCTTGGGTCCAAATTACAATCCCAGCCTACAAGAAAGGTGTGCATAGTCCGGCTCCATGTTTCTATCCTCCCAGTCTCCCTTTTAAACCTTCATTATACAGCATTTCTAGACATCTATACCGTGCAGGGTATCAGGCCCAGCGCTCACCCGCTTACAGAACTTTCTGTAAC
The DNA here is from genome assembly GCA_037952835.1 of Lithobates septentrionalis. NCBI lineage: Eukaryota > Metazoa > Chordata > Amphibia > Anura > Ranidae > Lithobates > Lithobates septentrionalis. Next base: position 159,478 of record JBBDGP010002542.1, read on the forward strand.
ATTCTGCCCATTTGCCCGTCTAACAGGTATTGATTTTTTTTTTTCCCCCTCCTGCAAGACCACAAGTGCTATTTGGGTTTAACCCTCCCGGTGCCACCCTTGGCCGAATTCCTCAGCACAGCAGTCCCGGTCATCCTTGGCAGCCGGCATGTAAGACGAACCCTTGTTATTCCTTTAGACAGAGGCCGGGGCATGAGGCTGCGGACCCCCGTAGGGCCATAGTAGGACAAGTCTGCCTTTTTATAACAACTATTTTAAATGGCCTGCACTCATGCACAGCTATTTTGAGAGAGGTGGGATTAGTCACATGCAAGGCCGGGATATCTGACACTCTTTACTTTCCTTGTCTGTCAGGGTCACAGCTCTGTTGTGTCTCATCCTGGAATCTTATATTTATTAAGCTTGTTCATGCCTCAGTGGGCAACAGGGATTGGTGGTATTATTAGTTCACCCCTCCGGTGGCTTGCAAGGTGGAAACCGCAGACTGCTTTTTGTTTTCCTAGGACCCCTATGATAGAGCCTTGTGTATTCTGACACCAGAAAACAGAGGTCCTGGCTCATAGAACTGAATGAATATTCCACCCTACATGGGGGAACCTGGGAAGTCTGATCTGTTACCTCCATCTAAAGCTCTACTTGTTCAGACAGATACTTTCTGATTTATAGATTATGATCAATGGTGGGAAGTTATGATACTATTGTTATACACAGGGATTTTTTTTTCTCAGAGAGTAGGTGCTTGAACTCCCCCCTTCTGGTCTCTGATCCCCTACCCACCTCAGAGCACCATCCTTTGGTTCCACCCCCTACCACCCACCTCTGAGCACCATCCTTTGGTTCCACCCCCTACCACCCACCTCTGAGCACCATCCTTTGGTTCCACCCCCTACCACCCACCTCTGAGCACCATCCTTTGGTTCCACCCCCTACCACCCACCTCTGAGCACCATCCTTTGGTTCCACCCCCTACCACCCACCTCTGAGCACCATCCTTTGGTTCCACCCCCTACCACCCACCTCCTAGCACCATCCTTTGGTTCCACCCCCCTCCGAGCACCATCCTTTGGTTCCACCCACCTCCGAGCACCATCCTTTGGTTCCACCCCCTACCACCCACCTGCGAACACCATCCTTTGGTTCCACCCCCTACCACCCACCTCCGAACACCATCCTTTGGTTCCACCGCCTACCCACCCCCCAGTACTGCCCCCTTTAGAGAATATAGAGCCAAGCATCATTTTGGGGTGCTAAGTCATTTGTATGAAATTTATTAATGATTGAAAGACCAGCAGCATTAGACCCCCCCCCTCCCACTGGCAACAGTCGCCCAGCAACAATAGGCCCCCACAACAAAATACCATTCCAGCAACAAAAGACCCCTGGCAGCATCACATCTCCCAGCAGCCAGCATCAATAATCTCTCCAGCAGCCAGCATCAATAATCTCTCCAGCAGCCAGCATCAATAATCTCTCCAGCAGCCAGCATCAATAATCTCTCCAGCAGCCGGAATCAATCTCTCCAGCATCCGGCATCAATAATCTCTCCAGCATCTGGCATCAATAGACTCTCTCCAGCAGCCGGCATCAATAGACTCTCTCCAGCAGCCGGCATCAATAGACTCTCTCCAGCAGCCGGCATCAATAGACCCCTCCCTCAACAATAGATTGATTCCAGCAACATGTCCCTCACCAGCAACAATAGACATCCTCATTAACAATAGACATCCTCAGCAACAATAGCCCACCACAAAAAAATGGATTATCTCCAGCAACAATAGATCCCCCAGCATCAATAGACCCATCAGCACACCCTAGCACACCCTGCCATTACATACATTCAGTGTGCTGGTGGTGCCAGAACTTCGTTCCCACACGTTCCCACTGGAAAAAAGTCCTGGTTATACATATGACCCATCTTGAAGGCAAAGGCGTCTTTGTGAGTCCTTATCATTTTTTTTTAGAAAAAAAGATTTACTCGAATCTACTACCCAATAAAAACCATGTATGGCATATTGCGGTAGACTTGCAAAACCTAAAAAAAATATTAATGTGTGGAACCGAGACCTCATCAAAACAAGAGCGATATAGTGGTCAAAGGACGATGTGCTAAAAACACAATCTATCATGGCACAAGAACATCCAGTGACCTCAGAAAAGATATGGGACTAAATAAACAGTCTGTTCACATGGTACAATTGAGGTAGTTGGCTGAGCATCTCCTCAGCAGATGGAAGGGATATTTGTAATATGGTAAAGAGACACAAAGGGGCGCATCTAAGTGCAGCAAACAGGCTGGCTACAAATGTCACAGGGGGGTATTGGTGTCAATGAGCGTTAACAGAAGAATTAAGCAATGCTCAGTTAGCAGCTGTACAGTCCCATAAGACATGCAGTCTAACACAGAGTGACAGAACATCTCCCCTTAAAGAGACACAAGAGGGCTCATCTACGTTTCCACTAGTTAGGTTGAGGCTGGAATTCTACTTTTTAAATGTGTATGTGCTTGTATGTATGCAGGTGAGGTAGGGACCTTAGATTGTAAGCTCCTTGAGGGTAAGGACTAATGTAAATGTACAATGCTGCGTAAACTGTTCGCACAATAGTCCCTAGGGATGCACCAATACCATTTTTTTTTTTTTCATACATCGAGTATGAGTACCAATACTTTTTTTTTTTTTTTTTTTTTAATACTCGCCGATACCAATTAGCGATACCTACCGCAACTGTTTTGTTTTCACTTCAGCTGTCAGCAATGGTACAAAAGCATTGAAAAGTTATTTACAAATGAAATGGATTTTTTTTTTTTAATTTTGCGCCTTTTTAATGTGAAATGTATAAATATATGTTAATATATATGTGTAAAAATATTCACCAACAAAGCAAAAAAAAAAAAAAGTTTTAATTGTTTATCGTTTATAAAATAGACGTGAACAAAAAAAGCAGGAAAATAATAATTAATTGGAAGAGAATAGGGAGTTAATTAAGGCTAATTGGAGTAAATTCAGGGTTAATAAGGGGTTAAACCGAGGAACATTTGTTCATCCCTTTGATCTGCAGATGAAGAAACCGAAAGATAAAAAAAAGAAACAATGTTTCTTTTTATTTTACTCTTTCAGTGGCTGAGCAATTTGCTTTTTTCAACAGGGGAGACCCACTGACAGCTTAACCACTTCAGCCCCGGACCATTTTGCTGGCCAAAGACCAGAGCACTTTTTGCGATTCGGCACTGCGTCGCTTTAACTGACAATTGCGCGGTCGTGCGGCGTGGTTCCCAAACAAAATTGACGTCCTTTTTTTCCCACAAATAGAGCTTTCTTTTGGTGGTATTTGATCACCCCTGTGGTTTTTATTTTTTGCGCTATAAGAAAAAAGAGCGACAATTTTGAAAAAAAGCGCAATATTTTTTTTTTTTTTTACATTTTGCTATAATAAATACCCCCCAAAAATATATACAAAAACCTTTTTTTTTCTCTCAGTTTAGGCCGATACGTATTCTTCTACATATTTTTGGTAAAAAAAAAAATCGCAATAAGCGTTTGATTGGTTTTTGCAAAAGTTATAGCATTTCAAAATAGGGGAAAGGTTTATGGCATTTTTATTAATTATTTATTTATTTTTTACTAGTAATGGCGGCGATCAGTGATTTTTATCATGACTGCGACATTATGGTGGACACAACGGACATTTTGGACACATTTTGGGACCATTGTCATTTATACAGCAATCAGGGCGATACAAATGCACTGATTCCTGTGTCAATGACACTGGCAGTGAAGGTGTTAACCACTAGGGGGCAGTGTAAGGGTTAAGTATGTCCTGGGGAGTGATAACTGTGGGGGGGGCGTGGCTACTTGTGACATGTCACTGATCTCTGCTCCCAATTACAAGGAGCAGAGATCAGTGACACTGTCACTAGGCAGAACGGGGAGATGCTTGTTTACCTTAGCATCTCCCCATTCTTCCTCTCCGTGAGGCGATCGCAGGTATCCCCGCGGCAATCGAATCCGCGGGACCCATGACCCGACTCACGGAGCTCCCGGCCGGCGCGCGCGCAATGGCACGGCGGCAAATTTAAAGGGACATACAGGTACGCCCATTTGCCCAGCCGTGCCATTCTGCCGACGTACATCGGCATGCGCCGGTTGGTAACCGGTTAAAGAACCGAGCCTAAAAGTATCGGTTTCAGGTATCGGTGCATTTGCACGAGTACCGATACTTGTGCAAATACTCCGCATCAGCACCGATACTCTGTGCAACCCTAATAGTCCCCGTACAGCAGAACAGGAGCGTGAGATGGAGCAGCAGCACAAAGAGCCAATCCGTTCATGTGCCGACAAGAAGCGTGCTGATAGGAGGCGAGAGCAGAATGACAGGTAGCTGAGCTCATCTCTGTGCTACTTCTCCTTGTCCAATGTTCTAATGAACATTTTATATTGGAGGTCTCCCATACTGGAAGAGAAGTACTGCAGGGGAGAGCTCTGGACTGAAAAAGAATTATTGCAACAAAAACTGTTATTGTATCTTATGGACTATTATTTATTTTATTTTTTTTGTGTGTTTTTCTTTTATGGACTATTAATCTTTTTATTTTTGTTATTTTTGGCTGAGGTTATGCTTTGAGGCAGAAATATACCGTGTGTGTGGGGTTTTTACACACTATAAAAAGCACAGGGATAGTCATTTGGATGTTTTTGTTAATCATAAGCTAATACAAGCTTGCAGCCAAAAAGGCCTCCATAAGAGGAAGTGTAGGATTTCCTAATGAGAGATCACGTTCACTAAGTCAAATTGATTTTCTAGCCATGTAAGGCGAGTGCTTGAGGTGGGAGAAGCTGTGGAAATGGCTCAGTTTGGTTTCTCTAATGTATTTCACACTGTATGGTGCAGCAGCTAATCTATAAACGAGGAGGATTTGTTCTGGATTCCTGCGTTTTTTGTTTGTGTAGACGTTGAGGGGTTATGTACCGGGATTGGGGGGGGGGGGGGGGGGGCTTATTCATTAAGTGTCTGACATACAGATCAGCCCAATTCTAACTGCAAAGGGTCATTGTGATTGGCTGTTGAGGGTCAACCCGAGCAGCAGATTTATCCTCCACGTTGGTGTGTAGGGCAGCACATTCTTGTCAACGCACCAAAAAAAAAAAAAAAAAACGCAGAAAAAAAGTCCCAAACACTTTTTTTTTTCAAAAATGTGACACACTAATCCACGTGATGCTGCGGCACCGTGGGGTTTGGCGCAAACGTTAGAAGATGCGTAGGGGTGTCATTAACAATGAAAAGCACCACTGTCCGTCTGATAGGCAGCGAGTTTCTCTGCATGTCGTAAGTGCGTGATTTTTGCATGCGTTCCTGAAATGCAAGGGTGTGAACCTGGCCTAACCAGTTGTAGACGCCGAGCACGTTACACACTCCAAAAAAAAAAAAATACTTAATAGAAGTGCATATAGTGTGTAGTACATCCTGTCCTTCTGCTCTTCTGCCCTATTGCCCCCCCCCCCCCCGCGCACTTTCCGGCAATTCCCTACTGTCAGAATGAAAGCTGTGCAGAAACAAGAACTGTCTGACAGTGTTTGTAAACATTGTTCAGGTTCTTGGTAGAGCGATACAAGGTAACATTGTTAAGATGGTGACCCACTGCAAGTTTTGTCCAGTTTCTGATGAACTCTCCAAAAATCACTTTGTGGGTTGCTCCACCGTCCCCCTTCCCACCCAACATACTTTGATTAAGAAAATTGAAGGAGGCGGGTCAGATGCAGCCGCTATTCTGCTGTTCTGATAGTTGCTGCCAGTAGCTGTCAAAATAGAATAGTCAGTCGGGGGAGTAAGTTAGTATGGATGGAGGAATCCCTAAGATTTTTTTTTATTTATTTTTTTGTCATCCAGCCTGTATTGATGTAAGGTCAGCTTTACTTTCAGGTCTACCCGGCCTCATTCATCTGCAGATCAAAGGAATGAGCTTCTATTTGCAGTTGATGTTTGTTCTTTTCTTTTTTTTTTTTTCTTTTTTTTTAACCTTAATCAGCCCAAATCGGCTTCCTCTTTCCCTTCTCCCCTTAACTATTCCTGATAATTTTTATTTATATTTTCTTTTTTTTTTTTATACATTTTTATTTATTTTGGTTGCCTTTGTTTCATTTGTAAACAACTTTGCAATGCTTGTTGCAGAATCATCATTTTAAGTGTTTTTTTTAAATTGAGCAAATTATAGAGTAACATTTTTATTTATTTATTTTTTTAAACTAATACTGATAAGTGGAGACAAGTCTGAGTAAAAATCACTCACCTTAGTTTTGGCTTCCATGTGATGTCACAGCTGCCTCCTGGCCACTCTAAATTCCGGGAGGATGCCCTCCTGTAACGGGTTGGGACCATTCCCACGGGATTTTGAGCGCTTTGCTATGCCAGGAGGGCAGCAGTGAGGAACAGTGATGTCATCCCTCGTCTCTTGCAATCAGAGACTAGGGTGAGCTTTTTTTTTTTTTTATTCTAATATTTTAAACATTTTAACTTTTTTTTATTTTTTTTATTTTAGCCCCAAGCCTATTTCTGACATTTGTTGCTCACAAGTTAAAATCAATATTTTTTGCTAGAAAATTACTTAGAACCCCCAAACATTTTTATATATTTATATAATTGTTATTTTTTGTAAAGACCCTAGAGAATAACATGGCAGTCGTTGCAATATTTTATGTCGGACGGTATTTGCACAGTGGTATTTCAAACGCAATTTTTTGGAAAAAAAAAGTTGCATGAATTTAAAAAAAAAAACTAAACAGTAAAGTTGGCCCAATTTTTTGGTATAATGTGAAAGATGATGTTACGCCGAGTAAATAGATACCTAACATGTCACGCTTTAAAATTGCACGCACTCGTGGAATGGCAACAAACTACGGTACTTAAAAATCTACATAGGCGACGTTTAAAAATGTTTAACGGTTACCTGTTTAGAGTTAGTCTTTTGCTAGAATTATTGCTCTCTAACGATCGCGGCGATACCTCACATGTGTGATTTGAACACAGTTTATACATTTGCGGGCGCGACTTGCATATGCGTTTTCTTTGGTACGCGAGCCCGCGGGGACGGGGGTACTTTAAAAACTTTTCTTATTTTAAGTTTTTGGGGTTTTTTTTTTGTTTTTTTTTTTTTAACGCTGTCTCTTAAAAAAAAAAAAAAAAAATCTGATCACTTTTATTGCTGTCTCAAGGAATGTAAAAAACCCTTGTGACAGGTACTCTTTATGGAGGGATCGAAGGGGTCTAAAGGACCCCAAAATTCCTCCTTTTGCACTTCAAAGTATTCAAAGCACCAAAATCGGCGTTTTGGAATACTGTAATTTTTTTTTTTTAAATCGAATGCCATTGGCAGCCAAGTAAACCGGGAGTGACATTGTGATGTCGCTTTCGTGTTTTTACATCAGAGACCCGATCGAAGCAGTTTCTGGCTTTGTTGGAGACTCCGCACAGCAGGCGGACATGGTGGATGGTCGTTCCGGTCTGCCGGTGGGACGAGAGACCCGGGTAGAGTGGCGGGAAGGGGATGTCCACTCCCGCTCTATATAACAGCCGAGCGGCTCTTAAGCTGCACCAGTTGTTATCATGAGATAGCCGACCGCTAGCTCTAAAAAAAAAAAAAAAAAAAAAAAAACGGTACCGGGGTCACGCCGGTATTACCACTTCAACCAAATGACGTACAGGTACGTCATTTTACGTGAAGTGGTTAAAATGATTTTAGTTGTTAAATATTTTAAACTTTTTTACCTTTTCTAATTTATTTTTTTGTTCATTTTTCATAAAAGGTCTGCTTTAAAGTAAGAAGCCCAGAGGCGCCACTCTAAGTGCGGTAAGTTAATCAATTTTAATGAGCAAATAGTGCTCACATGTACTCACGAGTAGATTTAAAAACAGGCACGTCAGTTATGGGAGAACAACCGTCCGGGAGGGGGTCCATCCATAGCTGAACACTGGTGTAGTGAAGCGGGTTGCACCGGTGGTTACCGACGTTTCCTGGACCACGCAGGAAGGCGGGGGACGACGTCATTTCCGGTTAGGACAGTGGACCAATAGGCGATGCCTTTGCCTGTTGGTCCACCGTCCTAAACGGAAGTGACATCATCTCCTGGCTTCCTGCGTGCTCGAGCTCCAGGAAGCGTCGGTAACCACCGGCGCAACCCGATCCATTACACCAGCGTTCAGCCACGGATGGACCCCTCCACCCGGACGGTTGTTCTCCCATAACTGACATGCCTGTTTTTAATGTACTCTTGTGAGTACATGTGCACTATTTGCTCATTAAAATTGATTAACTTACCGCACGTAGAGTGGCGCCTCTGTGCTTCTTTCCCCCAGCCTTCTGAAGATTTTGCTTCTCATCTCCACTGGGCTGCTTTCAATTGCCATATTATGGACTATTTCACAGTCACTTACTTGTAATTGTTTTTTCTAAAAAGTCCCCTTTACTTTTAGGTATGTATTAGTCAGGTGGATCTTTAGGAGCATGTAAACTCGGTGATTGGCCCTAGTACTGTCACACTGGACAGAGCGTCTGTGTAAGCTCCAACCAGAAGGACTCGTAGGGCTTCATTTCCTCGGAGAGGTTTATGTCGCCACTGAAGTGGACATTAAAGAGGAAGTAAACTCTCCCACTCTGATGCTGCTTTTCATTTAGTCCATTATAATAAGTAATTATCGAACTATAGCCACTGTAATCCAGCCCAAATCGCATATTACTTACTGTTTTAAAGAAACTTTAAAAAAAAAACTTGTTTCCAGGGGTAAGGCAGCGCCATCTTAAGTATTGTTTTCTGAGTCCACGGTATTTATAATACTAGTAATATAATAGTAATATAGAGTGTATTTCCGCCCTTAAATTGAGCACTTCCTGTACTGTTAACCAAGCCTCCTTCTCAACCCAACATTTCTATGGCAACCCTGTTTAACTGCTCATAGCCGACTTGATTTATTTCATAGTATTTACTTGTGCCTGATTATCTCTTGTTTGCCTGTGTCAGTCTTATCAGCTTCAGCTGATAAGGCTGCAGTAATCCTGTCCGATGCCCAAGTTTACACTGCATATGATGTCACATGGTCACATGGGGTGTAGTAGGAAGCTCTGAGTGACTATGCTGTCTTGTGGGATTTCAGAGTTGTGCCATAGGAAGATCTGATAATAGACAGACAAGTACACAGAGTGTGCCGTAAATCGAGGGAGATATGGGCATGCTCAGTGACGTCATTCTAAAGAACAAAAAGGATTACAACAATACTAGGCAAGTAAGGTGATATCTACAAGGACTACTGGGTCAGTTTACCTCTATGGTTCACTAACCAATAATGTAGGATTCCTTTTTTGCCTTTTATAGTCTGTTCGATATCTACAAGCAGTTTCATTTAGGGTTATTTTTGCTGATTTACATGGGACAAAGTTGTCGGGGAGAGTTGACAACCACTTTTAAAGTGAATAATGTTGCTTCGTCCTACATGGGTGAAGAATGGGCTCACTTTAAGTCTTCCTTCTGTGCTCTTCAGCCATGCTTTTTCCCTCCTCCATCAAGATGGTTTATTCCCATTGTCCTGGGATGCGGCACAAAAGCCGCTGTTTGGATACAATGGAATGTTATGCACAAAGCGAAGTCCTACTCAAGGACAGAAGAAATAAATGAGAAAATAAATCTGTAAAAAAGGAGGCGGCCATTGAAAAAGCCGCGTGAATCTAAAATCCTGTAATAGGAGTTATACAAACCAATTGATTGCATCAAACGAAGGTCATCGAGGGAATAGAAAGTGTTCAAACGTTCTGAAAAAATCTGGGAGTAAAGAAAGGAAAGTTTTTAATAAATAGCACACGTTTGTGCCTATGGGAGAAAAGTCACATTCAGCCGATCTGTCCATTCTTCTCCTCGCTGTGATGGTTCGCTGTCATCATAACAGACCAATACTGCAAAACGAATACACAAAGGACATTCAGAATGTTCATGCATAGAGCATCGGTGTAGAATAGGAACTCGCTGCAACCATAAATCATCTTTTTCAAGACCCGTTGAACCCTCGTTTGAAATGAGAAGAACATTCCAGGGTCATCAAAACAAAAGTTGTTGCAAAGTCTTTATTTTCTTTATAAACCAGCCACAGATCGAGTAGAGTAGCCTGTCCCCTGCCAGCAGGCTGTAGAGAGAGACCCCTTGTGTGGATGCAATGGTCTCTCTGCAGAGGTCCGACACACCTCCTATGCAATTTGTGAAGCCTGTGCTTCTCTGCTAATTGGAGAGCTGGAGCTCTAAGTCACCAAAGGGATGTGTTGGAGCTCACACAGAAAGTGAGGGTGTTTCTCTGCAGCATGCTGGCAGGGGATGGGCTTTTCTACTCAGCTGTGGCTGTTTTTGTTTTGTTTTTTTAAAGGAGAAGTACAGCCAAAGCTCGTTTTGGCTGTACTTCTCCTGTGGATCACAGGAGTGCAGTTTGTTCGGCTGACATCGCTGAGCCGGTCCAAGCGCGACAATGAAGTCGGGATCTGCCCACATGCCTGGACCCGGCACCCTGGCTCAGCCTCTCAGCCGGCCGCCGAGAGCCTGAGCCGGCCGCTTCCACCCCCTCCACAGCCCAGCACTCCAGTGAGCGAGGGGGAGAGCAGAGAAAGGAGCAAAGGGGGGGGGAGCAGAGAACGGTGACTAACAGTCACCAGCTCTCTGCTCAGGGAGCCCTGAGAAGGGAGTGATCAGTGGTGTTTGATTGCCCAGTTCTCAGTCTTAGAGCCAGCGGGGGCAGCGTTGCCAACCGTCAGAATTTGTACTGGCAGCCAGTAAAAAAGGGGCACTTTTCTCCTGCCAGTAAATGCCAGTGACAGGAAAAACTTTCCAGTAAAAAAAATATGATGCTGTGACGCTCTGCTCGGAACTCCGCACCTTCAGTTCTGTTGTGGAACCGGCCGAGACCATCCGAGTGCCTGCTACATTGTGTTCCGGCAGGGGGCGGGGTCTGGTGGCGGCGGTGCCTCATGCACCATGACGTCATGTGATAGATGCAGCATCCACCTAGGTAAGTATAATTCTGCAAAAAAAAAAACACAAACCCATACAGTAGAAAGCTGTGAAACCTTTTCTTTTGATGCACCTGAAGTGTATTTGGTAGATTTGAACTGAGAGCTCAGGCTTTAAAGTGTTACTAAACCCACAACAGTAAAATCAGTCTGTATATGCAGTAAAGCATGCTTGTTTTACTCACTGTGGAACCTAAGGGGTTAATCCTCTGCATTGTGTAAAAAAAAAAAAAGGCTGTTTGATCCTGTCTTCTCTGATTCTCCCCTTCTTCCACAGTCCCCAATCCATCTCCTGATAGAACAGAGTCTTGGGGACAAGCTGCACATGCTCAGTTTGGTGTGTATTACTAGAGTTTTTTTTTTTTCTTGGGAGAGTGCATGTGATTAGCACAGGACACTTTACAGGCGGAGGGTTAGGGGTCCTGCAGCTTTATAGGACAGTCCGAGTAGAATTAACAACTCCTCCTACAAGCTTTAACCAGACACTGATAGAAGTCACAAGACTGCTATATACTGCTGATGAGAAAAGGTATTTAGCAGTTTATAGTTACTAAAATAATTGCATTTCCATGTTCTGTGTACTGTGGGAGACCAGATATAGTGACTGCAGGCTCCTGGGGAGACCAGATATAGTGAATGCAGAGTCCTAGGGAGACCAGATATAGTGAATGCAGAGTCCTGGGTTTAGTAACACTTTAAATGTGATTGGCTGGTATGGGTTACAGTGCTTTGCATAGCGTTGTTCTTGGCAGTAGAGAAGTTTTAGCGTCTGTAACTATATTATACTGGACCAAAAGTGTAGTAAATAATAAAATACACCAGGATTCAACTGCAGAAAGTCACATAACCAGTGGCTTAGACACTTGGTAACATGATCACCCACCATCGGTTAGCAGGGCTACACTGGTATTTCAAGTTTTTGCATTATTTAAAGCGTGTGTTATTGTAAACTAGAGTTAAAAAAAAAAAAAAAAAAAAAAAACACTATCCAGCTTAGTGTTTCTTCTGCCTTACAGCACTGGGGTCCTCAATTCATATCCCGGTCAAGACACTACGGTATAGGCACAGTTTTCTCCCTGTGTTTGCACTGGTTTTATGGGGTACTCTCCCTCCAAATACATGCTGGTAGAGGCTTCTATGAGTTCAGGTTCTTAGATTGTAAGCCCTTTGAGGGCAGAGACTGATGTGACTGTACGGTATTGAGCGCGCTGCTTAAATTGTCAATGCTATACAAGTACAGTAATACCTTGGATTACAAGCATAATTCATCCCAGAAGAATGCGTGTAATCCAAAGCGCTCGTATATCAAAGCGAGTTTCCCCATAGGAAATAATGGAAACTCAGATAATCTGTTCCACAGCCACTGCTGGTCTATGCAGTACCACATGTGGCCAGAAGTACGGCGGCGCCGGGGACCACTCGGGAACCAAAAGTCTCCGAGTGTCACCGGCGCCACTGCACCTCTGGCCAAATGCGGTACTGCACACCCCAGAGGCTTGAATCCTGCTCGTCTTGCGAGACAACGCTGGCAAAACGAGTCAGAATTTTTCTATTTTTTTTTTAAATGGCTCGTAATGCAAAACGCTCGTAAGCCGCGTTACTCGCAATCCGAGCTTCCACTGTACCAGAAATAATAAAATTCCCCCTACATGTGAATGTGCAGTCATTTATGGCCACCTAACCTTGTACGCTACAGAAAATGACTTTGATAGGAGGTTCTGCCTTAAGTATAACCATCTGATTTGTTCTAGTGAAGTAATAAGAAAAGCTGCAGTGCCTGTACCCCTTAGCACAGTCTTTCTCAACCTTTTCAACATGGAGGAACCCTTGAAATAACTTTCTGTTCTCAGAGAACCAATGCTAAAAATGACTATAGCTCATGATACATTAGTGGGATGGTCATTGGTGAGAATGCTCCTTAAACTTGTGGTCAGGGTGAAGAATTATCTCCTTACAAATAGCTAAAAAGATCAATGGTGTCAGTGGAAACTTATCTGAGAGGCAGAAATGTATCACTGCTCAAGGAAGCCCTAGCAACCTCTGGAGGAACCTTTGGCTTCCATGGAACCTTGGTTGAGAAGCCCTACCTTCGGGTATAGCCTTAGAATGTATCACATCCCAATGAATGCCTGATGATTGATTTGTATCTCCGGAAAAAGCAGTGAAGTACATTTCTGGGGTGTTATGTACACTTAGGCCTTATTCACATTACATTGTACACCATAGGGATGTGCACAGGGTGTGCTAGGTGTGCCTGGGCACACTCTAATCATCCCACGTATCGCAGATTTCCCCTGTTTGGACCCATGATATTTCACCAAAGTCCCCTAATGAGGCTTCTAAAAAAATTATGTAAAAAGAATAAAAAAAGAATAAAAATACTGACACCAACCTCTACCCTACTTGACACCGTCCACTGCCCTACTGACACCGTCCACTGCCCTACTGACACCGTCCACTGCCCTACTGACACCGTCCACTGCTCTACTTTCACTGTCCGTATATATACACTCATGCGCACACACACGCATATGTGTTTGAGCTTTGGGGTGCACACCTACGTTGTACACCCATGTTGGGGGATGCACAGGTATTTCATGCATCCTTGAAAATAAAAATTGTATAATTTTTAAAATGTATTTATAATATTGACTTTTATATTGTTTATATTCTATATTTTATATGTACTTGTGCGTGTATATATAACCTATTATACATTAAATACTTTTTGTGTGATAAAAATATTTTTAGCATAGAAAGGTTGTCATTTCTGGTTCACTTTCGTCTATGGTGGATTAAAGTGTAGCTAGCCTCAGATGTATTGTGTATGCTTGGTAATGTGGAAGTGCAACACTTGTAGAGGGAGAGAATGAAGTGCAGCGACGGGCCGATCGATACTGTGAAATGAATAGGGGAGGGTGTAGTATGTATAGCTCTGGGGAAAACTGGGAGCTGCCATAACACGGTGTGGAGATGTAGAAGTATTGATCACTGTGTCCTCTTCTATTACAGTACAACAAACACCTCTTTGTGCACATCGGACAAGCCAACCACTCGTACAGCGACCCCCTGCTCGAGTCTGTAGACATCCGCCAAATTTACGACAAGTTTCCAGAGAAGAAAGGGGGCTTAAAGGAGCTGTTTGGGAAGGGGCCACAGAATGCCTTCTTCTTAGTAAAGTTCTGGGTGAGTGTCTCCGTTCTCATCATCATAATCCATTTTAAATACTTACTACAGTACAGAATATGGTAAGTGTCAGCGTGGTATCTGTGACTTTTGGATCAAAGGAGGAGGAAGTGATAACTGGTCATATTTGGCGATTTCAGCATGTCATTGTGTGCCATTACAACCGCTTGCATCACATAATAAAATCAGGAGCTTAGGCCCTGCCAACCTCCAGCACCTCACAATTGGCCCATAAGAATGACCGGGGGGGGGGGGGGGGGCTTTGCTGAAAAATTGGGGCAGGAAGGGGGGCTGGTCTGAGCTTTCTACTGGTGATGCTGGTTGCAATTAGCATACACATTACAAGGTAGACAAACCGCCTCATACTGCACCTCTAGGTGCCGGCTTCCAGTAGCTGCTGATGGCCTACAGTCTCACTTTAACAGCTTTGTTTGATGGGGGCTTCAGGTGTGGCCCCTGGCATCACTAAAGGGCCAGCACATAACAGTAAGTAAATGTTCAGTGTCGGAGACAGCAGGCACACAACAAAATATAGTCAAGGACATGATACAGGAGATGTCCAAAACTGTAGACATGATACAGCAGCTGGTCAGAGACTGCAGATGTGGTACAGGAGACTGCTAGAAATCACTGCAAGGGGGCCTGAAAGGTGCACAGAAATTGCCAAAAGGCCACAGGCTGGATGTGAGCCGTGTCAGCATTATGGTTACCCTCAAAGGGCTAGCTGAATCTGTAAGACTATATAAATGTATCCTGGATTTTTTTTCCCTCAGAATAGGTGCAGAAACTCGACCACGCCCCACCCCAGAGTTCAGGGGTTTGCTATGTACAGAGTACAAGGGTGCCCTACGCACAGAGCCCAGGGGTGCCCTACGCACAGAGTGCAGGGTTCAGGGTGTGCTGTGTACAGAGTGCAGGGTTCAGGGTGTGCTGTGTACAGAGTGCAGGGTTCAGGGTGTGCTGTGTACAGAGTGCAGGGTTCAGGGTGTGCTGTGTACAGAGTGCAGGGTTCAGGGTGTGCTGTGTACAGAGTGCAGGGTTCAGGGTGTGCTGTGTACAGAGTGCAGGGTTCAGGGTGTGCTGTGTACAGAGTGCAGGGTTCAGGGTGTGCTGTGTACAGAGTGCAGGGTTCAGGGTGTGCTGTGTACAGAGTGCAGGGTTCAGGGTGTGCTGTGTACAGAGTTCAGGGTGCAGGGTTCAGGGTGTGCCATGTACAGAGTTCAGGGTGCAGGGTTCAGGGTGTGCCATGTACAGAGTTCAGAGTGCAGGGTTCAGGGGTTCCTCCACCTCCCAGCTGAAAAAAAGCCTCAAGTTTGAAGGCCACATGAAGTGGCCTGGCCGGCCGGATTTGTCCCATGGGCCTTGTGTTTGACACATTTGGTTTAAGGGTTCAGGATAACTAAAAAAAAAAAAAAAATTACAAAAATGTGACAGGTTTTTTTTTTTTGGTGGTGGGCCCTTTAAAAGCAGTCTCTTAGTAATTACAAGACCGATCTGTTACCCTGTAAGAGCAGTGGCAGTTTGTAAGCACCAGTGGATCTCTATAATCTGTCTGACTCTTGACCCTCTGATAGCCGTCACATGGACTTTGATTTATGGGCAATGAATCCTTGTACTGTCCAGCAGTCCTCTGCAACACTCCAGCATGGAAGGTTCCTTGCAGATGTCTACAGACAGCCATCTTCTGAGCCTCCAGTGCATGCCCTGGCCAAG
The DNA here is from genome assembly GCA_037952835.1 of Lithobates septentrionalis. Taxonomy (NCBI): domain Eukaryota; kingdom Metazoa; phylum Chordata; class Amphibia; order Anura; family Ranidae; genus Lithobates; species Lithobates septentrionalis. Next base: position 175,409 of record JBBDGP010002542.1, read on the forward strand.
GCCCCAAAAAAGAGAGAACATTCTACAAAAGGGGTTGGCAACCTCGGCACTCCAGCCGCTTTGGTTCTACTAGCCCTATGAGACATTGCAAGAAAGCCCCAGGCATGACGGGATTTCTAGTTTTGGCACAGCTGGAGTGCCCAGGTTGACTACCGCTCCTCTGAAATAACATACTGGTCAGTCTGGAAAGGTGCTGCAAACATTTATCAACTCCCCCAATCCACATCATTGAACAAACTCCTCACTGATAGTTTTGGCCAGGCAGATATTCAGAACTCCATAACTGATGAGTAATTAGAACCTGCTCAACAGAAGCAATCCATGACCTAAGCTTAGAAGGACCAACAAAGTCTAGAAGATGTAAACAAAGCTCAGGCTGGAAACAGCCTAGCAGCAGAAACACTACATTTAATTAGGGACACTCCAGCTTAGATCAGGGTCTCGGCAAACCATTAGCACTCCTGCCAAGCATTGCATCACTTTGTCCCCGGCCTCCATCTGCAGCACGCAGAGGAGACCTTCCCGGTCTGTGTGGCTGGAGCACATTGAATTCAAATCTTAAAAGACCAGACGCATATGTGCGGTGTGTGGGCATGAAAGCCCACCCATATGCATTTTGCAAGCGTCAAGGGGTTAACGCACCATAAGCGGCCATATAAGAGAAGTTCGTGCGTTTACATAAAGTGTGTGCAATATATAACATAAGTCCTATTTTCTGTCCTGACAAGTTCGCTTTAACTGCCCACAGTTAAAACTTGAGGCTCGTCTGTAAAATCCTCAGACGGTTATTGAAACAACTGACTCTGACTTGTGCTATTTTTGTCAGAAGCAAAAGAAAACAATCGTTTTCTACTTCTCATTAAATCCTGTTGAGACTTGTATAGTAATGACAATAGGATTCCCTGTTGTTTGATGCCCCCTAGTGGGCCCTCTCCTTTTTTTTTTTTTCTTTTTGCTGTAGCGACCGAAGGCTTGATGTAATGTATCAGTAAAAAAAAATGGTTACTTCCCCCTGGTTTGGATTCACCGCTGCCTCTCTCCCCCCTGTCCCCCCCCCCCCCGCCCAGGTTTTGGAGTCGCTCCACCCTTTGCCCTGGTTTGGAGTCACTCCCCCCCACCCCTTGCCCTGGTTTGGAGTTGCCCCCTTTCTTCTAATTTTGAGTCTCTCCCCTGGTTTGAAGTCGCTCCTCCCCCATTTTTGGTTTGGAATCACTTCCAAGCCCCCCCCCCCACCTCGCCCCTTTGCTGGTTTAGAGTCACTCTTCCACCCCCCCATCCCTGGTCTGGAGTTGCTACCTCAGTTTTAAAAATATTTTTTTGGGTGTACTCTGGGGAGGAAAAGGGGGGGTCGGGGGTGACTTGTGTGATGTTGGGGACACACCCTGAGTGGGTGGGGGGTTTCCCTTTGCCACATTGATATAATATTGATATATTATGTCCAATAAATGTATATATTTTTTGAATTGGTAGCCTTTGTAGGTGCACTTTTTTCCTTTTGTGTTTTTTTGTTTAGAAGTTGCTTCCCCCTTCCCCTCCCCTGGTTTGAAGTCTCCCCCCCCCCCCCCCCCCGGTTTGACATTGCTACCCCCCCCCTCCTCCTCTTGTTAGAAATTGCTACCTAGCCCCCTCTCCTACCCAGGTTTGATGTTGCTACCCCTCCTCCTCTGGTTTGAAATTGCTACCCCCTTCCCCTCCCCCAGTTTGCTGTTGCCTTCTTCTTCCCCCGGTTTGTCATTGCTTCTTCATCCCCTGGAGCTGCCTCTTCTTCCCCTGGTTTGTAGGCTGCCTCTCTTTCCCCCCTGTTTGTAGGCTGCCTCTTCTTCCCCTCGTTTGTAGGCTGCCTCTTCTTCCCCCCCCCCCGTTTGTAGGCTGCCTCTTCTTCCCCCCCCCCCGTTTGTAGGCTGCCTCCTCTTCCCCCCCCGTTTGTAGGCTGCCTCTTCTTCCCCCCGTTTGTAGGCTGCCTCTTCTTCCCCCCGTTTGTAGGCTGCCTCTTCTTCCCCCCGTTTGTAGGCTGCCTCTTCTTCCCCCCGTTTGTAGGCTGCCTCTTCTTCCCCCCCCCCGTTTGTAGGCTGCCTCTTCTTCCCCCCCCATTTTGTAGGCTGCCTCTTCTTCCCCCCCGTTTGTAGGCTGCCTCTTCTTCCCCCCCCCGTTTTGTAGGCTGCCTCTTCTTCCCCCCCTGTTTGTAGGCTGCCTCTTCTTCCCCCCCTGTTTGTAGGCTGCCTCTTCTTCCCCCCCTGTTTGTAGGCTGCCTCTTCTTCCCCCCCTGTTTGTAGGCTGCCTCTTCTTCCCCCCCTGTTTGTAGGCTGCCTCTTCTTCCCCCCCTGTTTGTAGGCTGCCTCTTCTTCCCCCCCGTTTGTAGGCTGCCTCTTCTTCCCCCCCCCCCCCGTTTGTAGGCTGCCTCTTCTTCCCCCCCCCGTTTGTAGGCTGCCTCTTCTTCCCCCCCCGTTTGTAGGCTGCCTCTTCTTCCCCCCCCCCCGTTTGTAGGCTGCCTCTTCTTCCCCCCAGTTTGTAGGCTGCCTCTTCTCCCCCCCCCTGTTTGTAGGCTGCCTCTTCTTCCCCCCCCCCCCGTTTTGTAGGCTGCCTCTTCTCCCCCCCCCCCCCCCCGTTTTGTAGGCTGCCTCTTCTTCCCCCCCCGTTTGTAGGCTGCCTCTTCTTCCCCCCCCGTTTGTAGGCTGCCTCTTCTTCCCCCCCTGTTTGTAGGCTGCCTCTTCTTCCCCCCGTTTGTAGGCTGCCTCTTCTTCCCCCCCTGTTTGTAGGCTGCCTCTTCTTCCCCCCCGTTTGTAGGCTGCCTCTTCTTCCCCCCCGTTTGTAGGCTGCCTCTTCTTCCCCCCCTGTTTGTAGGCTGCCTCTTCTTCCCCCCCGTTTGTAGGCTGCCTCTTCCGCCCCCCCTGTTTGTAGGCTGCCTCTTCCGCCCCCCCTGTTTGTAGGCTGCCTCTTCTTCCCCCCTGTTTGTAGGCTGCCTCTTCTTCCCCTCTGTTTGTAGGCTGCCTCTTCTTCCCCCCCGTTTGTAGGCTTCCTCTTCTTCCCCCCCGTTTGTAGGCTGCCTCTTCTCCCCCCTCCCCCGTTTGTAGGCTGCCTCTTCTTCCCCCCCTATTTGTAGGCTGCCTCTTCTCCCCCCCGTTTGTAGGCTGCCTCTTCTCCCCCCCCGTTTGTAGGCTGCCTCTTCTTCCCCCCCCCCCGTTTGTAGGCTGCCTCTTCCTTCCCCCCCCGTTTGTAGGCTGCCTCTTCCTTCCCCCCCCGTTTGTAGGCTGCCTCTTCCTCCCCCCCCCGTTTGTAGGCTGCCTCTTCCTTTCCCCCCCCTGTTTGTAGGCTGCCTCTTCTTCCCCCCCCCCGTTTGTAGGCTGCCTCTTCTTCCCCCCCGTTTGTAGGCTGCCTCTTCTCCCCCCCCCCGTTTGTAGGCTGCCTCTTCTTTCCCCCCCCCCCGTTTGTAGGCTGCCTCTTCTTTCCCACCCGTTTGTAGGCTGCCTCTTCTTCCCCCCCCCGTTTGTAGGCTGCCTCTTCTCCCCCCCCCCCGTTTGTAGGCTGCCTCTTCTTTCCCCCCCGTTTGTAGGCTGCCTCTTCTCCCCCCCCCCGTTTGTAGGCTGCCTCTTCTTTCCCCCCCCCCGTTTGTAGGCTGCCTCTTCTTTCCCCCCCCCGTTTGTAGACTGCCTCTTCTCCCCCCCCGTTTGTAGGCCGCCTCTTCTCCCCCCCCCGTTTGTAGGCTGCCTCTTCTCCCCCCCCCCCGTTTGTAGGCTGCCTCTTCTCCCCCCCCCCCCATTTGTAGGCTGCCTCTTCTTCCCCCCCCCCCCCCATTTGTAGGCTGCCTCTTCTTCCCCCCCCCCCCTTTGTAGGCTGCCTCTTCTTCCCCCCCCCCCTTTGTAGGCTGCCTCTTCTTCCCCCCCCCCTTTGTAGGCTGCCTCTTCTTCCCCCCCCCCCCCCTTTGTAGGCTGCCTCTTCTTTTCCCCCCCGTTTTGTAGGCTGCCTATTCTTTCCCCCCCCGTTTGTAGGCTGCCTCTTCTTTCCCCCCCATTTTGTAGGCTGCCTCTTCTCCCCCCCCCCCCCCCCCCCCCCGTTTGTAGGCTGCCTCTTCTTTATCCATCAGTTGGATTGAAAAGCTGATTGTTATTGACTGCTGTGAAGAATGACCCCTTAGTTCTGACATTTGGGACATAGCCAGTATGGCTCTGATGTATCAAAGTGTAGTAGCCCAAAGCAACCACACTTCAGCTTACACTCAGAAGAATGAAAGGAAATGTCTTACGAGATACCTGGAGACCGACATTGTCATCATCACCGCCATCTCCCAGAGGGGATTACCTGGATGCTTTGATTACTTCACTATTGATGAGTATTAGGAAGAAAAAAATCTATTTTTCCAATCTTGATGGAAAATAACAGTACAGTATTTTCTGACTCTTCAGTCTGTAAAATGTTAAAATATTAGTTTATATGCAAAACATCCTCTTGGAACTGTGCAGTCATGAATAAAAATTGAGTAATTTATACAACCATCTATAAATGAAGGGACGGGCTGCGATTGGTGGGGCGAGCTCTACAAACAGAACATCAATTCTTTGTTTTGCAGGAATTTGAATTGCAAACAGGATGCCCCTGAATACGCGGCCCTCTTGCAATCAGAGAAACCTATCAAGATTCTTTGTAGTACCGCTTATTTGGGAAATATCATTTAGACAAGGAGCCTTTTCAATTATTCAGTTTTACTGCCCTCAATGTTTGACAGAAGAAGCCCGACTGTTGCTGGGGCAGTAGATCATGTGAGGGATATGGAGGGAAGAATTTTACTTTTTTTTTAATATGGAAAACTGGTGGGCGGCCTTTTATACTGCGGTACAAAATCCTAACAAATCGAAAAGGTGATTAGATGCAAACTCACTATCACAATTACATAAAATATTTATACAAAATGTAACAACATACATAAAACCGAATAAAAAGCAGCACCACTCACATGCTCCTAACAGATATACCGGCTGGTTCAAAGACGGCTGGTGGGCCCTGGGTCACTGATAAAAGCACTTCAAGCCCGTCTATATAGCCAAAAATGTTTCCCAGGACTGCACACCAATATAGCGAATCACAAAATGGATTCAGCTGGCTCTTACCCCCCCCCCCAAGGAAAGCCCCTCGAACATGTTTCACCCATGTAGAGCTTAATCATAGAGGCCTTACTACGATTGGCGTACGGTCCCCAGAAACATTTGTGATCATAATAAAATGGATATACATAGTATCTCAATTTATTTCTTGGTGCAGTAGATGCAGATAAAATACATTGCTTGATGATTAACATTTTGTGGACCTTGGATGCCCTATCGATGTACTGAGGCCTGTTCAGCTGTGTTGGCTTCTGGGCATGCTGCATATGCCCTGAAAATCCTAGTTTCGTTTTATTGGACCTTGGGCATGCTAGGTACACCCTGAAAGTCCTGTTCCGGCTGTGTAGGACCTTGGGCTTGCCACATACACTCTGGAAATCCTGTTTCAGCTGTGTTGGACCTTGGGCTTGCCAAATACACCCTGGAAATCCTGTTCCAGCTGTGTTGGACCTTGTGCATGCTTCATACATCCATGTAGTACGCTCTGGAAATTCAGTTTCAGCTTTGGACCTTTGGCATGCTACATACATCCTGAAACTCCTGCTTCAGCTGTGTTGGACCTTGAAGACCTTGACCTCCAGGTCAGGCCACATATTATCCCTTTTAGAAAGTTTATGAATAAGCGCTTCTTAGTGTGAAATGCGTTACCAGATCTCCCTTGGATTCTGGTGCCGTGATGTTTTTACTCCTATTTTGGTAATGAAGATTTTTGGGGTGCAGCCATCCACTTGTTCTACTATGTTGGATCTTGAGCATGCTACATACGTCCTAAAAAGTCCTGTATTAGCTTTGTTGGGCCTTGGGCGTGCTACATATGTCCTGAAAGTCATGTTCCAGTTGTGTTGAACCTTGGGTATGCTACATAGGCCCAGAAAGTCCTGTTCCAGATGTATTGGAACAGGACTGTCAGTAACAGAATTAACGATAGGAGCAGAGTTATCAAGCTGCAGAGTATATGGTTAGACCTGTTTGGTGATTTTAAGATGGGCAACAACTTGCTCACAGAGGACAGGGCTGCGCGTGTTGGGATGTGTGGTGATGATGTGGGAAACCAGCAGAGAGTAATGATACCAGTACAGGTGGTTTATGTCGTCTGTGTTGCCTCTTTATAAACAAACTAAAGTTTGTAACCCAGTATGGTTATCAAAACCTAATCACCATATTGCTTATATCTATTTTAAAGCTGAACTCCAAGCAAACAACTAAACACAGACATGTAATACATACATGGGAACTATTTTAACTGCCAAAGGATTTGCGTTTGTCTATCCATAGTTTTGTTAGCCCCTTGCAGCCACCACCTACTAGTACTTGGTAGGAGGGGATCTTGATTATGCTGCACAGTGATGACATCAACAGCAGCCTGTCCTAGTTGCTCCCAATCATTGTTATTTGACCATGAGCTGTAGGTGACACATTGGCCACGGTTCTGAGGGTGCCAACGGAGGGTTAATGTATAGCAGGTGGCACTATGATCGCCATAAAATCATTGGATTCTCTGGGTTATATTTCCTGAGCAGAACCGATCGGTGGAGGTGTGTGGGGTCCGCTATGTCCCGTCTCTCTCTGTTAGAACAGTCATTATCACCCGATTTCTCCCAGCTCGCCCACACTCTACAGGTTACCAGATGTGTGTTTTATAGACGCCATGGGCAGCCCCATCAATCAATATGTCTTAAGCATGGAAGAATCTAACACATTTTAAATGGTGTTCCATTTCTGTCTGTATAAATTGCCCATCAGCTGTCTCTGTGTAAAGTGTCTTCCTATCAAAAGAAGTGGGAGATGTGCTGTGCCGCAATTACCCGGTAATGGCAGAGAGCCGTAATTGGGCCATAGGCGAGAGATGTACAGCATGCAGTCCTATGGCTCAGCACACGGCCTCCTTTTGTGTAGGACGTTCACCACAGCATGAGAAATCCCACCACTACTTCTAACCAACTTGGGGTATTTTTAGCCCACTTCGGCTTTTTGTGTCTTCTAAGAGAAGATCTTTTTACTCGGGATGGGGCACATACAAGATTTTCATGGTGAATTTGTATTTTTAAAGCCAAATTCATTATGGAAATATTATATACCATCCTTTTTGTCAAACTTTTTACCCTGGGGAACCTTTGAAATAATTTTCAAGTCCCGGGGAAACACCTGCTCAAATAAATTCATCCAGGGTTTGTCAGAAAATGCCCCTTGCATTGGCGGTCAGTGGGATGAGTGCCCCTTGCCTTGGCGGTCAGTGTGAAGAATGTCCCATGCATTGGCGGTCAGTGGGGAGCGCGCCCCTTGCATTGGCGGTCAGTGGGGAGCGCGCCCCTTGCATTGGCGGTCAGTGGGGAGCGCGCCCCTTGCATTGGCGGTCAGTGGGGAGCGCGCCCCTTGCATTGGCGGTCAGTGGGGAGCGCGCCCCTTGCATTGGCGGTCAGTGGGGAGCGCGCCCCTTGCATTGGCGGTCAGTGGGGAGCGCGCCCCTTGCATTGGCGGTCAGTGGGGAGCGCGCCCCTTGCATTGGCGGTCAGTGGGGAGCGCGCCCCTTGCATTGGCGGTCAGTGGGGAGCGCGCCCCTTGCATTGGCGGTCAGTGGGAGGAATGTTCCATCTGCATGACATCAGAAATGGTTTTAACTGTAAGGGTGCATTCTGACTCTCACTGTACAGGGAGCAATTTTCCCATTAACCAACAAAGTACTGGTTTTAGCAAGGGGAGTTCCCCAAAATCTGAAAGTTTCAAGGGGTTCCTCTGGGATAAAAAGTTTGAGAGACCTCCCCTTCACTATGGAGAGATTTCCTCCTCCTACCTGTTGTGTTTTCAGGACATGAAGTAAAGAGAAATCTCCCCAGCGGACACGGCACAAAATTAAACAGGTTTTAACCCTTCCCTGCTCCATCCAAAGCTAACAAAAAGAATAAAGATATACCCAACTGCAGCAGATAAAAAAAAAAATCAGTCTCCTGTCATGCCAGACAGGGCTGTGCTGTGTAGCAGAGCTGTGTAAATCTTGGGCATGGATGGGCAGAATCAAAAAATCTTTGGCAAGTAAATTATCTGTCTGGTTCGATTTTTTTTTTTTTTTTCCTGGAGTTCAGCTTTAAAAAAGTTTACAGTTTTTGTATATCCAATTATGAAGATTAGGCCTTTGAATACACAAGGTTATACATTTACCCCGTACCCGCTTACACCACACGAGAACGACTCGCCTATCAGAATCCCTTTTATGGAAATCGGCTACTTTTTAAGTACTACCCGGAATGCCTCTCCTCAACTACTATCTTCACAAACAACTTCTAATATAAATGTGTTCTCCTGGTCCTTCAATGTTTTATAAGATTTCTACTACTATACTCAGACTATGAACTTTGACCAGCAAGGCTGCATTTCTGTAAAACTCGCCATAAAACAATACAGAACTCAAAGATTCTGTACCGGTGTATGAAATGGACATAAAGCGCCCCCTGCTGACCAGAAATGTGGTACTACAATACTACTGCACATGATTTGGTATTCGCTGGCGTAGTGATATATCTTGTGTTTAGATTAAAAGCTGCACTCCAGTCCTAGAATAAAAACATAACCACTTAATGCAGTCACATTTTGCATAAAATAAATGTGTATTTTTTTTATATAGCTAATATTCCTATAGGAATTGATCTTTAAATCAGACATTGCATGATCTGCCTATCTTGCATGCCCCACCCCCCCCTTGTAAAAATACTAATTGAACACAATAAAAAAAAAAATTATATATATATACACTTTACCTGAAACTGTTGCCATTTAGGTGCAGCAATCCCTCTTTGGATTTTTCTATGTTACCGGTGGAATAGTCGGTTTGCTTTGCACTTTACCCCGAACCGTTGTGCTGTTCACCGCACCTGTTTGGAAAATATATATATATGTATGTATATATAAACACACACACACATATATACATATATAAACTTTTTTTTTTTAAATAGTAATCTATGCAAGTAACCAGGTGGATCCCAAAATAACCACCAAGCTAATCCAATATGATACAAAGTGGGTTACAGCACAGTAAGTATACACTTAAAGCCAGTAATATAGCAACTTCTAGTATCCGTGCCCTTTATAGCTACCAACCTGCACCATGCATTCGATGTCTTCATTTCTAATGCATGGTTCAGGTAACCTGAATCAGGTTGGTAACTCAGGCAGGGATTCCTGAAGTTGCTATCCTACTGGCTTTAAGTGTATACTTTTGTATTATATATTGATTAGCTTGGTGGTTATTTTGGGATCCACTTGGTTACTTTCTTAGATTACTATTTTTACCTGCTAATGCTGTCCACCTTCTTAAAAAAAATATATTTTATATATACAATCTAGAGAGATGGATATATATATCTATATATCTATATATAGATATATAGATATATAGATATATAGATATATATATATATATATATATATATATATATATATATATAGATATATATATAGATATATATATATATATATATATAGATATAGATATAGATATAGATATAGATATAGATATATAGATATATATATATATATATATATATATATATATATATAGATATATATATATATAGAGAGAGAGATATGTAGAGAGATATTTTATTTATTTATTTTATCCATCTCCTATAGAATCTTGATGAGAATGGGATTTTTCTGTACTACATAAAACCTCATGCTGACTATTGTGATGTGCCGTCCCTTCTATCTGTTTGGTGTGGCCATGTATAGGGCACAGTCATTGGTTGGCTACCTCTACCCGTTTAGCTGTTTCGTTTCACAGAAGACTTATTTGGAACGTTAGGCCCACAAAGAATGTTGGGTTTGATTTCCAGTTCAAAAAAAGGCAGCTCTCTGTCATATCCGGGTACCCCTAGGGGCCCCTGGAATAGTCCAAACAAAGTGTAAAGAATGAGCGTGTCACAAATTTGTAAGATCACATTAAAACGTTTTTTTTTTTTGTGACGTGTTGCAGGAGCTCAAAACCCCTTCATCAGGGCTGAGAATCCAGATACTATAAATCTGAGGGTCTAAAAACTGCGAACACATGACCAATTAGGAACGTATGATCTACTGTGAAACCATGTGTGGTTATACAGTAGATCAAACTTTCAGAACTGGGCATGTGTTGATCTTCTGATTTTATATCATCTTGTTTCTCAGCCCTGATGAAGAATGAGTTTATGAATCTTGACAAAAGGTCAGAAGATAAAGCCAACGTTTCAGGGGCTCAAAACTCCTCCTCCTTCACCAGGGCTAAGAAACGAGATAATATAAATCGGAAGATCTAAAAGCTGCAAACACATGCCCAGTTATGAAAGTTTGGTCTACTTTTTAGCCACACGTGGTTTCACAGTAGACCATATGTTCCTAATTGGTCACGTGTTTGCAGTTTTCAGATCTTTTCATTTCTATCATGTTGTTTCTCAGCCCTGATAGAGGAGTCGTTTTTAAGCCCCTGAAATGGTTTTATCTTCTGACCTTTTATCAAGATTCATAAACTTTTACTAGTCCTGTTACAAAACGTGTGGCTTTCCCCTCTTTTACACTGTGTTCTTATTCGCCATTCAGGACCCCCCCCCACCGCCTTACACTGAGACCATGACCTTTGGGACTGGTGTAGCAGTACCCCCCGCAGGAACTGCTGGTAGTTTGGGCCTATTTTCCCTCTCTAACAGCATGCACAGTGCCAGGAACACAGCATTTTCAGCATTCTTCCCCTGGCTCAAGAATCGGTTTAGGGGTTTCTTTTAGGGTTTTTATTGAAGAGAACTTGGATAGGGAGCATGGGATAACTGTAGGAATGAGGGCTGCTAGGCTTCTGACTCCTCTGTACAAAAGATGCTGGCTGCATTGCACAACCTCCAGCTTCACTGTACTCTCTCTCCTGGCTGTCTTGCACACCTCCTGGCTACACTGCACCTGCTGGTGGGACAAATCACCCCAGTCTCTTCTCCTCACCAGGGCAGGATCAAGTACTCAGTCCTAGAATGGTTGAGCCTCCTCACACCCACTCTCCTGCCTCTACACAGTCTCTGATCCAGGCTCTCTTCAGTAGCCCCCCCCCCCCCCCAGCTAAGCCTAGCTGGGACCTCAATGTCATCAAAAAGGCTCCTCTGTGTCTCTCTCTCTGCTCCAGGGGCAGGGCCCCCAGCACAGGGATCTCTTCCAGAAGGCTGGACCCTGAATCTCTGCTCCCTGGCTGCCAGGCTTCAGAATATTTATGGGCTTTCCCTCCACCTTCTGGGCACACCTCCCCAGGGGTTGGCCGGAGTTCCATTAAATATTTAGGCTACCTGGCAGACCCTGTAAAGCCCCAAGCACTCAACCCCTGCTGCACTGTTTACAAAGGGGATAACTACATTTTCCTAGCAGCCTTCGTTGAAAAAGTAGATTGCTACACTGGAAAAACCTCATGCTAGCTATAGCGATGATCTGAAACCGTTACTGAATATGAATTCTCCCCTCTTTTATATACAGGCCGACTTGAACTGTAATATCCAGGACGATGCCGGGGCCTTCTACGGTGTAACGAGTCAGTACGAGAGCTCGGAAAACATGACCATCACCTGCTCAACTAAAGTCTGCTCGTTTGGGAAACAAGTGGTGGAGAAAGTGGAGGTACGGCAAGACTCATGTCACACATACCAGGGAATGGTGTGTGTGCGTTGTGTGTGGGGGGGTCATGTCTGGGATGATTCGGATCTGATCGTTTTATATTCATCTTTAGATCTTCCCTCTTTTTTTTGTGTTTACAGACAGAATATGCAAGGTTTGAAAACGGCCGATTTGTGTATAGGATAAACCGCTCTCCCATGTGTGAATATATGATAAACTTTATCCACAAGCTGAAGCACTTACCGGAGAAGTACATGATGAACAGCGTATTGGAAAACTTTACTATTTTGTTGGTATGAAATTTCATTAATAACAAATGCACGATCGAATAACAAACCATTCCTGCAAAAGCCTAACCCCCCACAACCTACCGACACTTACCTGTCCAGCGCTCACCCATTGCTCCTTTCTTCATCATATACCTGGTGTTGGAGCCGGGAGGGAGCAGTGATATCACCCATCTGTCATGCATATAGTTATACTTTTTAAGATATATATTGATTAAAACTGTTTTAACCCTTTTACTGCCAGAGAGATTTTGTGGTGGTGGAGGGGAGGGCGGGGTTGCACACTTGTTTAATCACTATGTTCCCATGCCAATTCTGACATTTCTCTCCTCCATGTAATAAATTAGGATTTTTTTTTTTGCTACAAAATGACTTAGAATTCCCAAACGTTGGATTTTTAAGCAGAGGCCCTAGAAAATAAAATGGTGGGTGTTGCGATTTTTTTGTTGCTGCGCAGCAGTTTTTCAAATGCATATTTTTGGGAAATAAATCCTTTTTAATTTTAGTGCCCATAAACAATATAATACCCAATTTTTGATAAAATATAAAAGATGATGTTATGCCACGTAAATAGATACCGAACCTGTCAGGATTTAAAATTGCGCAGACCCGTGGGAAGGTGACAAACTACGGTGCTTTAAACTATTCATAGGCAACGATTTAAAAGCCTTTACAGGTTTACCAGTTTAGATTTGCACAGGAGGTCAGGCACTAGAATTATTGCTCTCGCTCTGTCATTTGCAGTAATACCTCACATATATGGGGCAGTCGCTGTTTACATTTGTGTGTGTGTGCAGGACCAACACATTTATTTTTACACATATTTACTTTATCACTTTTATTGCTATCACAAGGGGTGAATAACCTGCCTTGGGATAGCATGGGCGATGACAGGTCCTCCTTTATAGAGAGATTTGGGGTGTATTAGATCACTAGGATTACGAAGGAATCGGTCACTGTAAAAAAATTATATTGGGATTATGCTTGTACTCTCAACCATGATCCCAGTATAACCACTTCAATATGAGGCTATATATTATCTATCTCTCTCTCTCTCTCTATATCTCTATATCTATATATCTATCTATATATATATATATATATATATATATATATATATATATATATATATATATATATATATATATATATATATATATATATTGTAAATATTTTATTCTATCTTTTCAGGTGACAACACTAAAGACATGACATTTTCACTTAGGGGTGTACTCACTTTTGTTGCCAGCGGTTTAGACATTAATGCTGTGTGTTGAGTTATTTTGAGGGGACAGCAAATTTACACTGTTATACAAGCTGTACACTCACTACTTTACATTGTAGCAAAGTGTCATTTCTTCAGTGTTGTCACATGAAAAGATAGAAGAAAAGATTTACAGAAATGTGAGGGGTGTACTCACTTTTGTGTGTGTGTATATGTATGTATATATAATATATATATATATATATAATGTGTGTATGTGTGTATATATATATATATATATATATATATATATATATATAAAAAAATCTCTAACAAAGTTCCGAGGGTGAGGTGTACGTCATTCATAGATGTATGTGCAATGCAATCAGGCCTTCCCAAGGGCCATATAAATGGCCCTTGGGAAGGTCTGCTATTATATATATATATATATATATATATATATATATATATATATATATATATATATATATATATATATATATATATATATATATATATATATAAATATATATATATATATATAAAAATATATATATATATAAACAATCGGTATTGAAACACTTAATTGCATAAAACCCCAAAACATATTTTCTGAAAGCAGACACCCTAGAGCATAAAATGGTGGTAGTTTCCAATTTTTTATGTTAAACAAGATTAGTGCAAAGGACTAGGAAACCTAAAGTCTCAGTAAAAAATACACTAAAGTTAATTTTAGGGCATACATATGCAGTTTTTTTATTTTTTATTTTTTTTAATCGCTTCTTTCCCCCTTCTCCCCGCGGTAAGTTTCGCATGATTTTGGTCCTGGCAGTAAAAGGGTTAATGTTTTGATTTGGTATAATCTAATTTATAACTATTACAACTATATTTTTAGTTTTATGTTTTGTTTTTTTTTAGATTTTGTGTGTTTTTATATATTTTGTTTTATTTATTTTTTTTATCCTCTGTTTTCTTCTGACATGTTAGCCCTGAAGAAAGGGGAAATATTTTATATCGATCACTCCTTACCCCAAAAAAAATCCCCTTCCATGACAATGCGGAGGCTTAGCAATAGACCTCATCACTTGATCCATAGAAAGCACCGGATATTTTGTGCTGCTAGATGGGGGAGCAATGGGGAATCGCTAAATGGGTAGGTCGGGAGAGGTCTTTAACAGACACTGTCACCTCACCCAGAATAGTGTCTTTTTGAAGTTTTATACAATGTCATATTCAGATAAGAAGTGACCAAACTATCTGAAAAAGTATGTATTGAGAAAAAGAACCATCAAAGAGCTGGGGCTGCGTGTTCCAGCCACTATACAATGGGATAAAATGGATTTGATGGCAGTGTGGGGCCTTGAGCTAAGTAAAGTACTCTATTGTTCCAAAGTGGAACAAAAATCTGTGCGGTTTTCTATCACAAATAACAGAAAAGTCAATTTGTGTGATAGGAATATTTGTACTCGCTGCATTCACAAGGGGACAAAGCTTCGGTTTTGGATCACCTACTGGGTATAGTGCCACCTGCAGGAGTGGGCAGCTAGGTACAATGAAAAAAAAAATGAAGTTTGGCCAGGGAGCTGTTCCTGCGGCTGGCCAAACAAATCACCACCAGCAGGGGCTGACCCCTGAGCTGTCCTTTGGTTTTTTTGTTGTGCCTAGTGTCTTATTCCATCAGGGGGCACTATACCCTGTAGGTGATGATCTAAAATATAAGCTGTGTCCTCCAAAGAACAAAAGAGAAAAGTATTTGTTCCTTTTGACATGAAACCTTTTAAAAGAGTTTTTTTTATTTAATTTTTTTTTTTTAGATTCATACTTACCTAGGTTAATGCTGCATTTGTCCCCCGGCACCTCTAACACTGAGAACCCCATCGATCGAACACTGACTGTCAGTCACAGCTCTCTGATCTGCCCCCCCTTCCTCACTAGCTGTGATTGACAGCAGCAAGAGCCAATGAGGAGAGAGAGAGACCCGGGAGAGCCTCGGCTCTCATGCACATCACTGGCTGTGATTGACAGCAGCGAGAGCCAATGAGGAGAGAGAGAGACCCGGGAGAGCCTCGGCTCTCATGCACATCGCTGGCTGTGATTGACAGCAACGAGAGCCAATGAGGAGAGAGAGACCCAGGACAGCCTTGGCTCTCATGCTCATCACTGGATCTAGATCAGGTAAGTATTAGGGAGGACTGCAGGTGGAGCAGCACACTGAAGGTATCTTATCTTCATGCATAGAATGCATGAAGATTAAAAACCTTCAGCCTTCACAATAACTTTAAGTTCTACTTTATCACAATGTTGTACCATATTGCCATTTAACAGTTTTCTTTCTCTCCTTTTTTTTTTTTTTTTCTTTTCTCAAGGTGGTAACAAACAGGGATACACAAGACACACTACTGTGCATGGCGTGCGTCTTTGAAGTTTCAAACAGTGAACACGGAGCACAACATCACATCTACAGGCTGGTGAAAGAATGAATGTTGTCTCTGCTCCCCCCCACCACCCCCCCTACTCCATATATCCTGTTTAGACAAACACTAAAAAACAAAAAAAAAAAAAAAACCTTCACAATGGACACTGACTAAAACCTCAACACTAGCGGCAGCGCCTAAAGCCCACCCAACGTTTCTCTCTGCTCTGTTTATTTCAATGGCGTCATTTCTAATTTGTTTATAAATTAATTGTAGCTGTGAAACATTTACAGTTTGTAAAGATTTCTTAAAAAAAATTTAAAAAAGTAAAAAAAAAAAAAAAGTAATAATTGGGAGAACGCGTTGTTGCCTTGCAGAGCAATCGCGCAGCGCGGTTATCCAGCAGTGACACGGTTAAATGGTGCCACAGCTACTTAAAGTAGTCCTTGTCTGTGATCGCTTATAAAGGAATTTTACACAAAAATCAAATCACTGATTTTTCTCTATATAAAAAAAAGCCTTTAATTTTTTTTTTTTTTTTTTTTTGGGAAAAAAAAAATGCTTGGACACTACAAGCAAGATACATTAAAAATGTATGAATGTAAACAGACTTTTTTAAATGTTAACCTTTTTTTAACTACCTGAGGGAAATGCATACAGACGAATGTAATTCTCTAAGTTATTTTAAGGAAATTTTTTTTTCTGTTTTTAACCAAATGATATATGCTTCAGATGTGCCTGAAATGAGGCGGGAGGATTTTCCTTTTTTTTTTTTTTTTTGTTTTATTTTTTTTTTTTTTTTTAATGTTTAGTCCACAACACTATTTTAAAAACCGGTACAGCAATTTAAACCAGCCCTTGTAAAACATTAAGTATATTCAAATGTAACGTACTGTACTAATTCAGAGATTTTAGAATTGCAAAACAAAGATGGCTTATTTTGCTATAAATTAACTTTTTTTTTTTTTTTTTCAAACTTGCAAAAAAAAAAAAAAATTTACCTTTTTTTGTCTTTTTAGATGTTTTTAATTTTACTAGAATGGAGTGAATCTAATTCTGCTGTAAATCTGTTTTGGTCATATAAAAAAATTGCACAAACGCAGGGTGCAAATCCGTATTTGTACTAAAGCACAAGGCCTACCAGATTTTTTTTTTTTTTTTTTTTTAATATCAGTAAAGGTCTACCAGATTTTAATGGACCTGAAGTCAACACCACTGAAATGCCCCTCGGTCAACATGTGCTCCATCTGGGTCTCACAGGCTGCTTCTTAATCCCTTCCATCTGTTTGGCATGGCCACATATAGGACAAACGCATTGGTTGGCTACCTCTACCTGTTTAGCCGTTCAGCTTCGTAAAAGTTGTGTTTAGAACGCTGGGCTCAAAGAGAATCTTAACCCCATCCCGATGCCACCACCACCCGGCCTTTTAAGAAATTAAAGGCCCGGGGCGGGCATTTGGGTCATGTGACCGTTGTGATTGGCTATCCCAGCAGTCACCTGATTGGAAAGCTCCCGATGTCTAGTAAGTACTGGTGACTGTGCTGGGAGCGTGCAGGGCGTGCGCTCTCAGCACAGCTTTGTGTTTTACATAGAGCTGCTCATATATACAGACTCTCTGCGTTAAAGCCTGCCCAGCAAGAGGCCACATATACAGTATCTCTCAAGAGTGAATACACCCCTCACATTTTTGTAATTATTTTATTCTATCTTTTCATGTGACAACACTGAAGAAATTAAACTTTGCTACAATGTAAAGTAGTGAGTGTACAGCTTGTATAACAGTGTAAATTTGCTGTCCCCTCAAAATAACTCAACACACAGCCATTAGTGTCTAAACCGCTGGCAACAAAAGTGAGTATACCCCTAAGTGAAAATGTCCAAATTGGGCCCAATTAGCCATTTTTCCTCCCTGGTGTCGTGTGACTCATTAGTGTTACAAGGTCTCAGGTGTGAATGGGGAGCAGGTGTGTTAAATTTGGTGTTATTGCTCTCACTCTCTCATAATGGTCACTGGAAGTTCAACACGGCACCTCATGGCAAAGAACTCTCTGAGGATCTGAAAAAAAGAATTGTTGCTCTACATAGATGGGGCTAGGCTATAGGAAGATTGCCAAGACCCTCTAAATATTATGCACAAGAAAGCCCGCGGTTTGCTGAAGATAAGCAGACTAAGGAGATGGATTACTGGAACCATCTCCTGTGGTCTGATGAGACCAAGATAAACTTATTTGGTTCAGATGGTGACAAGCGTGTGTGGGGGCAACCAGGTGAGGAGTACAAAGACAAGTGTGTCTTGTCTACAGTCAAGCATGGTGGTGGGAGTGTCATGGTCTGGGGCTGCATGAGTGCTGCCTTCACTGGGGAGCTACAGATCATTGAGGGAACCATGAATGCCAACATGTACTGTGATATACTGAAGCAGAGCATGATCCCCTCCCTTCGGAGACTGGGCCACAGGGCAGTATTCCAACATAACAACCCCAAACATACCTCCAAGACTACCACTGCCTTGCTAAAGAAGCTGAGGGTAAAGGTGATGGACTGGCCAAGCATGTCTCCAGACCTAAACCCTATTGAACATCTGTGGGGCATCCTCAAATGGAAGATGGAGGAGCACAAGGTCTCCATCATCCACCAGCTCTGTGATGACATCATGGAGGAGGGGAAGAGGACTCCAGTGACAACCTGTGAAGCTCTGGTGACCTCCATGCCCAAGAGGGTTAAGGCCGTGCTGGAAAATAATGGTGGCCACACAAAATATTGACACTTTGGGCCCAATTTGGACATTTTCACTTAGGGGTGTACTTACGTTTGTTGCCAGCGGTTTAGACATTAATGGCTGTGTGTTGAGTTATTTTGAGGGGACAGCAAATTTACACTGTTATACAAGCTGTACACTCACTACTTTACATTGGAGCAAAGTGTCATTTCTTCAGTGATGTCACATGAAAAGGTAGATTAAATTTTTACAAAAATGTGAGGGGTGTACTCAATTTTTGTCAGATACTGTATGCGTGTGGCCAGTGGGAAGAGGTTACGTTTAAAAAAAAGACTGCTCTCTGTCATATGGGGTATCCCTAGGGGTGCCCAGAATAAACTGAACAAAGGATGAGAGCACACAAATTTGTAAACGTTTAATATACTGATAAAAGTTTAGAAGATAAAGCCGAAATGTTGCAGGGACTCAAAACTACTTCTGCAGGGCTGATAAAATCGCATAAATCAAAAGATCTTTAAACTGTTTACACATGACCGGTTATGAAAGTATGGTCTACTGTGATATCACGTATGGTTATAGAGTAGACCAGCCTTTCTTAACCAAGGTTCCTCCAGAAGTTGCTAGGGTTTCTATGAGCTTTGGCTGATTGACCTCCCATTTTATGGCACCTGCATTATTCTGGGGCCAACGGCACTTGGCAGAGACAGCTGCAGGACACTAATGATCTAAGGGTGGCATTCAATACCAATGTAAGGGGCATGTTTGCCACTGACTCAATGAATTGGTTTTAAGCTGGGGTTCCACAAGACCTATGTTTTTTGTTTTGTTTTTTTAAATCCTCCGACCTTTTTGTCAAGATTTATAAACTTTTGCTAGTCTTATTGTAAGCTCTCTTCTTTTACACTTTATTCTTATTAACCATTCTGTACTCTTGCCTTACACCAAGGGAAACAGTTGCAAGGTAAGACAGTGGCCTTTGGGACCTGGATGGAGTTTGCACAAGCTGAGTGGTCTTTCACCATTGAGGTTGCATGGAGCAGCGGACTGAAAGTCCAGATCTACTTTAACACTAAAGACAGGCCTCTGAAATCAGGGCAATGGGACTGCCTTCCTCTACCATAGCACAGCTGTTTGCCAAACAATGTCCTGGAATTGCACTTTAAAAAAATCAGGAATAGGGATGACTTAGGACATGGACTTGTCCCATTTTTACCAGGGCTTAGATCTGCCATGTACAAACTGTACAGTCTTGATCTCATATACATCATCCATCTTGGTCATGCTGGCTTCCCTATGAAGCATTGATGAAAAACACTAATTTATTCAGAACAGATATGCTTCACTAAGGTTCTGTGTAACCCCACAGTTCCTCCAGAGCCAAGAGCCATGGGGCATTGATATCACATTTAAAGGTGCCTACATAGTTAAAGGTCAAACACCAGCTGCATTACAGCATTGATCCTTCCATCTGTCTACAAGGGTGGCATTCTAACCACCACTGTAAAGGGATTGCTTTCACTGACCATCAATGTATGGGGTCATCCTTCCCACTGACCATCAATGTATGTCGGGGGGGGGGGCATCCTTCCCACTGACCATCAATGTATGGGGGGGCATCCTTCCCACTGACCATCAATGTATGAGGGGGGCATCCTTCCCACTGACCATCAATGTATGGGGGGGGCATCCTTCCCACTGACCATCAATGTATGAGGGGGGCATCCTTCCCACTGACCATCAATGTATGGGGGGGGGGGGCATCCTTCCCACTGACCATCAATGTATGGGGGGGCATCCTTCCCACTGACCATCAATGTATGAGGGGGGCATCCTTCCCACTGAACATCAATGTATGGGGGGGGGGGGCGGCATCCTTCCCACTGACCATCAATGTATGTGGGGGGGGGGCATCCTTCCCACTGACCATCAATGTATGGGGTTGGGGGGCATCCTTCCCACTGACCACCAATGTGTGAGGGCATCGTTTCTACTGACCACCAATGTATGGGAGCATTTATCCCACTGACCACCAAAAGATTGTATGTAGGGGTTCTCCTAGAAAATGTTTTTTTAATTTCTTAAAGTTTCCTCTGGGGTACAAGGTTGAGAGAGGCCAGTTTAAAGGAGTGCTACTGGCTGAATTTAAAGCAGAACTTCAGTTCGCCTTCTAGGTGGCTCCCATTATGTTACATGCCCAGATGTGTCCATGACCTCTGCCCGCCCTTCGGCTTCTCGCTAAAGTTGCACAGAGAGCAGCAGGGAATTGCCTTACAAATTAATTGCATGCACCCTGTTCATTCTGAGCAAATTCTAATAAGTTAAGAATGTGCATCCCCCCCGCCGCCCCCCCAACTATCAACCTCTAAATTAAGCCTTTAAATTAGTAAATAGCGATGTTCTTTTGATGTATAAATCTACTAATGTGTGTTTTTTTGACATTTTGCTAACAGCAGAATTAAAGCGGAATATTTTCACTCCAGTTCTGTTAGTTTTTTTTTTTTATAACACTAACCCCCCCTGCCGGGTCCTCGGATGGTTTTATAAACTTTTGTGTTAACAAATGTTTGTGGGATTTGTTTCTAATTATTTTAAGCACTTGTATATTAAGTTAAACACTACTTCTTAAATTACTGTTTTATTTTTTATTTTTAGTGTTTTATGTAACTGTGACAATTTCAGTGATAACTACAAAGCCAACTCCACTCAGACCCTAAAATATACATTTTGGATGTCTAGCAATGGAGGTCGAATCCCCCCTCCCGGGAGACACCAACAATGAGATTTCCTTTTAGTAGTTTGCACCTCCCCTAAACAAAAAGTTGTCCCTGGTGCGTCTGTCTGAGGCTATACAGGGGGTCCCCTAGTTACAAACATCCGACTTACAAACGACTCCTACTTACAAACGGAGGGAGACAACAGGAAGTGAGAGGAAATCTACCCCTAGGAAGGGAAATTCTCTCCTGTAAGAGTTAATATGGGGAAAAGGTGCCTCACCTGATGCTTTATCACCAAGGCTTGTTTGCACAACAACCCAAAATTTTCAAAATCCAATTGTCATTGTGACAGAAAGTGAGGTGAAATCTTCTAAACAGGGGCACAGACAGCAAAACAAATGTTACAGGGGTGATAACCCTTCCCTATGCTATCCAAAAAGCTTAAAAATAGTTTTTTTGTCTGGAGCTACACTTAAAAAATGTACCTGTTCCGACTTACAAACAGATTCAACTTAAGAACAAACCTACAGTCCCTAACTTGTTTGTAACCCGGGGACACATTGTATAGAGAATCCATGCAGGTGAGAGTAGCACCAACCTGAATTCCTGGAGATGCCTTCACACCAGAGAGTCCTTGAATGATAAGAGCCCAGCTTGTAGTTTCTTTAGGTGTGGGGGTAGCACCAATCTGAATTCCTGGAGATGCTTCCACACTGGAGTCTCTGGCCAGCTTGTGGTTTGTTTGGGGGGTAGTGCCAACCAGAGGTCTTGGAGATGAATCCACACCAGAGTCCATGAGTGATATAAGAGGCCTGCTTGTATTTTCTTCAGGTAGGGCAGGTAGCACTAGGCGATAAATCCACAGCAAACTCCCTGACTGATATAGGAGGCAGGCTGATATTGTGGTTTCTTTGGGTGGGATGGGGGTTAGCGCCAACCTGAATTCCTGGAGATGCCTCCACACTGGATTCCCTGAGTGATTTAAAAGGCCAGCTTGTGTTTTGTTTGAAGGGTAGTGTCAACCTGAATTCCTAGAGGCAAATCTACACCGGAGTTCCTGAGTGATATAGGAGACCAGCTTGTGGTTTCTTTGGGTAGGATAGGGGGGTAGCGCCAACCTAAATTCCTGGAGATGTCTCCATACAAGTGTCCCTGAGTGATATAAAGGGCCAGCTTGTGGTTTCTTTGGGGGGGTGAAGCACCAACCTGAATTCCTAGAGGTGCCACCACACTGGGTTCCTTGAGTGATTTAAAAGGCCAGCTTGTGTTTTGTTTGGCGGGTAGTGTCATCCTGAATTCCTAGAGGCAAATCTACACCGGAGTTCCTAAATGATATAGGAGGCCATCTCGTGGTTTCCTTGGGTAGGATAGGGAGGTAGCGCCAACCTAAATTCCTGGAGATGCCTCCATACAAGTGTCCCTGAGTGATATAAAAGGCCAGCTTGTGGTTTGTTAGGGTGGAGGGGGGTAGCGCCAACCTGAATTCCTAGATTTACCTCCACACCGGAGTCTAAGTGATATACGAAGCCAGCTTGTGCTTTCTTCAGTGGGGATGTAGCACCAACCTAAATTCCAGGAGATGTCTCCACACCAGGTTCCTTGAGTGATTTAAAAGGCCAGCTTGTGGTTTTCTTCACTGGAACCCACAATACTGAAATTGGGTGGAGTTGGCTTTGAAGATCTACAGGTGGAAGCATAGAACCGCAGAACTGGGTGAATGCCTTTTGCCTTTTCTGTCCTTCACACTGTGAAGGAGCAAATATTTTATTACACTACTTTTTAAATGGCCTAAACAACAAAAAACTGTCATGTTCTGAATAGCCTTAACCCTCCTCTTATGTACTCACATCAAAAAAGTGTCCTGTAACTATGAGCAACTTTTATAAGCTGGAAGAAATTAATTTATCATCTAGAACTTTTAGTGAAGATTATTATTACTACTCAAAGCTGCCAAAGCATTTTTAAATGCAGTGCCTTAGAGATAAACTTGGAGAGCCTGTCAAAAACGTGCCCATAACGATCCAAACTTTTTAGTTTTTTTCAATTTTTTTGAAAATGTACTCTTGTTTGCTGAACGTATTGGTTGCATGAAGGTTTAATTCTGAGGGAGATTTGTACAGTGTTGCCCCAAATTTTCCATAAAAAAAACAGAGCTTTTGTATGACATTAAAAAGAAAGGATGTCCGTCTCACAATTGTGGGCACTTTATGGCGTGCTCTAGATGTGGTTCAGCGATATGCGTTGCATGTACCTCGTTGGTGCATTATAGCAGCACACAAGCTGGTTTACTGTTCTCCAACAAATCAGATTGGCTCATTATTATTTTATATCAAACATGCCTATTGAAGAATTATTTTATCAGAATGTCCTGGCCTTACATAAAGCTATATTGTGCAGGGGGGTCTCCAAACTACGGCCCTCCAGTTGTTCAGGAACTACAATTTCCGTCATGTCTGTGAATGTCAGAGTCTTACAATGCCTCATGGGACGTGTAGTTCAGCGAAAGCTGTAGTTTGGAGATCCCAGTAATGTAGAGAGTTGTGAAATTTGGAACTTGGGTAGGAAGGGGGTGAGGGGGTCTTATTTATGACGGGTCAATCAAAGATTCACCATCTTTGGTGAACCCTTCAGTAAAGCTTCACCAATATATATATATTTTTTTGTCATACTTCCAAAGGCCACTGTTATCTGGTGAGTTTAATGATTTGTGTTGGACACGTGTCCAACCTGTTCACATTTATTTTTATGGATTCAACATCTGCAACCCTTTTTGGCCACCTTAAATACCACCAGTTGTGTTGGGAATCTCCCAACCTTCATCAGTAGACCCCCCCCCCCCCCCCCCCCATAGTCCTTTAATGTACTGTAAACCATCCACTGCTGGCGAGATAAAGAAGCAAAATGCCACAATTGTAATTTTATTTTATTTTTTTGCTCTCATCTGCCAACTGACCAAAACTTTTTGTTTTTATCCCGATCTGAACGTGCCTTTGAACCTTAATATTCCAGCTTACAAAAGTGCTGTACTAATGTCTACGGAAATTTTATAGAGACCAAAAATACAGACAGATCACCACAATGCCTTTTTTTTTTTTTTTTTATTTGGTTGGGCGGATTAAGACAAAGCCACAAAGCGGCTTCAGAAAGTAGCACCGCGCGTGCGCGCATGTACGCTTTAGCTGCCACAGTTCTGTTCCACGGCAGGAAAAACTAAAAATCATTGCTGAGATCCGTACATGAGTTATCTTTTTGATTTGTTTTTTTGGTGATGTGACAGGTTTTTAATTCCAGCTACCAGCTCTAAATGCTTGGCCATTTGCTTTACATATTGCCTTACGTTATTGTTTCCCAAAGCTGTCCTCTAGTCCCTCTAAGGACTCATTCACACGGGCATAACTATAGCATATGCCCATGCAAGGTCCATGTTTGCCTTTACCGGGGTGCGAGGCATACCCATGCAGTCCTATTCATGGGGACACTGACAATTTGACAGCCGCGTTGGTCCCCAAATGCCAACACTGGGGTGGCTTTACTAAACACTGGAGAGTGCAAAATCTGGTGCAGCTCTGCATAGAAACCAATCGGCTTCTAACTTCAGCTTATTCAATTAACCACTTCAATACCAGATACTTTCACCCCCCTTTCCTGCCCAGGCCAATTTTCAGCACTGACGCTTTGTGAAGGACAATTGTGCGGTCATGCAACACAGTACCCATATAAAATTATCACTTTTTTTTTTTTCACACACATAGAGCTTTCTTTTGGTGGTATTTAATCACCACTGGGCGTTTTTTTATTTTTTGAGCTATAAAAAAAAAGACCCAAAATTTTGAAAAACATCACATTTTACTTCGTTTTGTTATAAAATTCTGCAAATCGTTCTTCAAAAATTTAGACCAAAATGTATTCTGCTAAATTTTTGGGTGAAAATAACCCAAATCAGGCAGGGTTCACACTTGATGCGGCTGACGGCAGGGGGTCCGGTGCGTCCCTGTTCTCTGTTTCAGGCACAAAATGGGCCAGAATTTTTGCCTGAATTTGGACCTGAAACTGAGCCAAAGCCACACAGGACTCCTGTGCCATTCGCTCCGCAGCCGCCCTGGACTCAATTGAGAGCCGGTCACAATCTCCTGTCAGGCGAATTGGATACGGGGAACCCCACGTTCAATCTGCATCAGTGTGAACCCAGCCTTAATGAATATTATTTAGTCTGAGGAAAGTTATAGAGTCCATAAACTAAGGGATATAGAGAAAATTATTTTATATATATATATATATATATATATATATATATATATATATATATATATATATATATATATATATATATATATATATATATATATATATATATATATAAAATAATTTTCTCTCTATATATATATATATAAATAAATGAAAATTGATCCATCCTGGTGTACTGGCGGCCTATCATTTCTTGAGGCCTGAAAACGCCAGGACAGTACAAATATCCCCCACATGACCCCCCCCCCCCCCTTCTTTTTTTTTTTTTTTTTTTTTAGTAGACAATCCAAGGTATTTAGTAAGAGGCATGGTGAGTTTTTTTCAAGGTGTAATTTTTTTTCTTTAGGAAAATGAAGAACTTTTTATTTATTTTTAATTTTTTTTTACATACTGTCACCAGTGCAGTACAGCGTTATCATATAACGGGTGTTGCGATGATCAGAGATACTGACTGATGAAAGTATGTCATTTTTTTCCTAAATCTTTTTTTTTTAACAATTTAACACACTCTAACCAGAGCAATGCAGTGTTGCCATAGTAACACTGTACTACTTTGGGGGAAGTGATCACGATAATTTTTTTTTTTCTTACACATTGTGATTATTTTATCAGTGAATTTCACTGGCATAAGCAACCATTGTTACTAAATGAAACTGATCCACTTAGTGTGTTTTGTTGTGATTAGCCACAGCTAATTACATGGTATAGATGGGTTGTGATTGGCCTCCTCTGTACCATGTGATCACTGTGACCAATCACAGCTTAGAAACACAATTGTACTTTCCTTCTCCTGGCAACCAGGGATTGTGCCTTGGGCCACCCTTGGTCTTTTTGCCTTGGGATGACCCTGGATTTAAGGTGGCCTTCAGTGGATATGTGGCTATGGCCGCTTCACCGCACATTGTCTGTATCCTGTGATCGAATGTTTGCCTCGACCTGTCTCCGGGGTATTCAAGGGATCAGTACATGCAGCTCCCATCATTGAAACTCTGTGCACCCGCATCTAGGGCCTCAGTTAAATGGCCCTTAGTCTCAGGATTTAAACTGGGCCTTTGGGTTAGCCCATCTGGTTGCCCGGTGGATAGGTAATATTAATCACAGTTACTTTGTTTTCCTTACTGCACTATACCCCTGTGTGGGTGACTATTTGCCAAAATGTTGTTTTTTTTTATTTTTTTTTTTTATTACTACAATAAAAATTATTGTACCAGAAAAACACAATTGTACAGAATAGATGGCGTGAAAGGAAGCCATCCATCGTTTACAATTGTCATGTGATCTGCTGTGATTGGTCACATAGCAGTGGGCTGGTACACTGATCAGTCCAGTATATACAGCTGGTGACAAATCGTGCCGCAGCACAGGAGCGCGCAAGGTGCGATCCGGAAGGACGTCATAAGACGTCCACCCGGGAGGACGTCATAAGACATCCACCCGGGAGGACGTCATAAGACGTCCACCCGGGAGGACGTCATATGACGTCCACCCGGGAGGACGTCGTCATATGACGTCCGCCCGGGAGGACGTCGTCATATGACGTCCGCCCGGGAGGACGTCGTCATATGACGTCCGCCCAGATCGATGAAAATGTCCCACCCGGCCATCATTTTGCTATAGGAAACTGATTGGTTTCTATGCAAAGCTGCAATTTTGCACTCTCCAGTTTTAGTAAATCAATCCATGTGTGTTCGGGGCCGTGCATCAACATGCCTGCCATATTGGGCGCAGCAACTGTGTCCATGCAACTGCTGCATCCCAATAGACATGAATGGAATTGCCTGCACAGGGATGCACCCCCCTATGTGTGCATACTCGACCCTCACACCGGCGTATGCTTTATTGCGGTCGTGTAAACAAGGCCTAACACTTCATGATTTGTCCACACAAGTGAACTACATGGCAGGGTACACTTCATTAAATCCGCCTGTACATCGGTGACGTTACCACTACAACAAGCACTCCTAGTGGGGCTTCAGGACTGTCTGGGGGGGGGAAACACTAAATCCATAACCTGCATTGCTGCCCACTGGTTAGCCTCGGCAATGTTTGCCGGATGTAGCGGTGCACGGTAGCCCTAAACACTGTTACAAGTATTTTTTTATAATGGTCTAACTCAATGCCTTCAAATGCCGTTAGAACCAGTTGCCTTTACAAAATTCCCTTAAATTTCCTTCAACCTTATGAAGAATTTAAAAAAAAAAAAAACATTTTAAAAAAGGGAGATTTTTACAACATTAAAATTCTCATCTTCTTATTATTATTACACCTATGTTTTCTATTTACAGTTTATATACAATGTTATTTATCATGTAAAATTTGCCTGGCTTAAATTTTTTCTTTTAATTTTGGCTTTCTTGAATTTCTTACTGCAAAAAATAAATAAATAAATCCTAACATTTAGTATATTGCATCCACACGCTCCATATTCTTCTTAGGATGAAAAGTTTACATTTTCAGTACAAGAAGAAGAAAAAAAATAGAACCTACATATATACTGTGATGTAAAAAGGAAAAAAAAAAAAAAAAATTAAAAAATTGTTGAGATTCTTCCTATGGAAGTAATTTCTGTTGTGATATTTTTTTTTTTTTTTTTGCATATAGGTTTCCGTCATAAAAGATTTATTTTTATTTTTTAACACATCTGCCCTGTGATTATAAAAGTCCACATTTTATTACCATTTTATTTCACTATATTTTTTTTTTCCCCCTTAACTTAACCATATTTGCTTGGTCAAGTGTTAAATCCTACACCTAACTGGAGAGAGGTGGAAACTTCAGAGTAAATCAGTCCCCTAATTCGTGTTTAGCCTCAGCAATCATCATGCCCAATAATGGCTACTTATTTATAATAAAAAAATATATATAAAAATATATATATTTACCAGCCACGTTAAACCCCCAGGTCATCAGAGGGTCTTTTTGGTATATTTGTATATTTTATGGCTGCATTATTTTCCTAGCTTTATTCTAGGTTAAGAAAAAGTAAAAGTATATTTAAAAAAATAAATAAATCAAAATGTGCCTAATACAAACAAAATTTTATAACTCTCAAACCCGACAGCCTTTACTGCTTAAATATGACTATGTTGTGTGTAAAACTGTTTTGCCATAAAACTGTGTTCACATTGTAAGTGTCTTTTACAGAATTCTCGCCTTCTGTTTTGTGTACTGTTAAAAATGAAAATAAAAAAAATAATAAAAATAAAGGAAAAAAAAAATACTGGTTTTGTGAATCTACATATTCATATATATGGTCAGTGGTTAATTTAATGTTGTAGCCGGTTTTGTTCATGCAGAAGCTGCCTTGTTACCTTTTTTATAATTCACAACAAAAAAGCTGTTTTTT
This sequence comes from Lithobates septentrionalis, assembly GCA_037952835.1. Lineage (NCBI taxonomy): Eukaryota > Metazoa > Chordata > Amphibia > Anura > Ranidae > Lithobates > Lithobates septentrionalis. The sequence goes on from JBBDGP010002542.1 coordinate 204,047, forward strand.
TTTTTTTTGTTTGTTTTGTTATTTTGATGTTTTTGTACCATTTTCAAATTTTCCGTCGAGGCGACATCAGTCAAGGCCTTTAGCAGTTACATTTTTATTTTTTTCTGTTTGTCCTTGTGTAGGTACTGGTACCTTTTTATGTTAAAAAACAAAAAAGAAAAAATATGTTTCAAGTGTTGGCTTTAAAGTGAATTTATCTTCTAGAGAGATAGTTAATATGAAATTATAGGGTTTGTGTGGAGATTTTTTTTTTTTTTTTTTTTTTTTTTTTAAACGGTGCTTTGTTTGAATAAAAAAAAATAAATAAAATTGTATTCTAGCTTTTTGGCGGTACATGTGTGATTTTAATATCTATGACAGTTAAGTGCAATTATTTCATCACTCTAAAATGCTATTTTTGTGTTGGTTACTGCAGGTGTTTTAATGTCTTTGCAAAAGTGACAGATTTTGATGCCTTCTTGATAGTGGTAGAATTTTTTTGTAGCTTTTTAGAAACTTTGTATTCATACAGTATCAATTGAAAATAAAAAAAAACATTAAATTGTTCTTGACTTTGTTCTGTTATTCAGTGTGGGGATGTGGGAGGCGGACGAGAGGAAGAATACTCTATTGTGGTTGGCTGCGTCATTTTAACCATTAAAAAAAAATAATAATTTTGCAGTGACATTTAAAGCTGAACTTCAATTTTGCACAGTTGTATAAACTATTTATTCTTTACTGAAATTGCTTACTTTGACTTACTGAAGCTTCTACAGCACCCCGTGAGAAGCTCACAATATGCAGTAAAACAAGACAGAGCCCCATTCCTTTCCTGGCTGGTGGATATCCAGCAATCTTCCAACTCTTCCCTCCCAAGTTTGACAGCACACAGCAAGGCACATTACATTGGGTTCAGGACACCTTTTTATAATGTGATCAAGGCTCACAGCGGGGCACCTTAAAATGGGGTCAGGACACATTATGGGCACACAGTAAGACACAACTTCTACTGCACCCTGTAAGAAGCTTTCAGCATGCAGTGAAATAAGACCGAGCGAGCGCCCCCCCCCCCCCCTTTCTTTCCTGGCTGGAGGACATCCAGCAATCATACATTTCTTTCACGGCTGGAGGACATTCAGCAATCATACATTTCTTTCCTCTCAAGTCTGACTGCACATAGCAGCAGTGGCGGCTGGTGGGTTTTTTGTTTGGGGGGGGGACGGCAAAAAAAACATCCCCCCGGCAGCGCAGCACTAACCACCCCCCCTCGCGTGTCTACTGGTTGGTCCGGCACTTGCCTGGATAGATAGATAGATGGGGGGGTGTCATCCAGTGCGGCGGGGTCTGGGCAGCGGCTCCAGGCTGGCGGGCTTCCTCCCTGGCTCCACGTCAGGCGTTCAATAGGTTCGCCTGACGTTTTGGCCAATCGGGAAACAGGTCTCATACCTGCTTTCTGATTGGCGGGGAGATTTAGTGTGAAAATAGCGAAAATTAATTCGCTATCGTCACATAACTGGGTGGGATCGGGGCGCAGTGCTCTACGGCCTGTACCCACCCTTTTTTGTAGCCTATTAGAGCCTCTGGCTCTAATCATGTGCTTCAAACCCCACCCCGCCATAGGAATTAATGCTCCCAGCGTCCTGAAAGGGGCTGGGCGACGGTGTTAGGGGGGGCAGTGCCCGCGATGCACAGGCCGCCACTGCATAGCAGGGTACCTTAAATGGGATCAGGACACATTATGGGGCACACAGCAAGGCACATTACATGGGAGCAGAGCACCTTATGTTGAATTAGAGCACGTGCAGGGCACTTCATGTGGGATCAGGGTACAGGGGGGGTCATCTTATATGGGATTATGTCCATGCGCCTTACATTGGATCTGGGCACACAGCAAGGCACCTTGCATGGGATCAGAGCAAACGGCAGGGCACCTTTCATGGGATCAGGGTACACAGGAGGGCATCTTATGAGATTAGGACATATTATGGGGCACACAGCAAGGCACATTACATAGAATTGGGGCATATGGCAGGGTGTCTTACATGGGATCAGGGCACATACATAAAAGCACCTGGGAAGAACAAGAGGGGAGGAGGAGCTGGTGGGGAACAGAACTCCACAGTTATCACGATCACAGCCACCTGCCTGCATAGCTCTGCATGTGTCTGCAGAGGGTATGCGATCTATCCGTCCGCTGCCTGTGACGGACAGGTAGATCACAGCAGAACCCTGCTTGAGAAACCTTGTTCTAGGTCAAAGGGAGAGGATAAATCCTCTTACTGGAGAAACCCTAACATTAAACATCCTGTCCTGCACTATCACACACTGTTGGTATAGCGTATAGAAGGGTGCATGCCCAACAATGGCACCATAGAATTCCAAGCTAAAGAAATAGACCGCACCCCTTAAACGCTACATAATACAAAACCAGAGGTGTTAGTTTCCTATATTTGTAATCTATGTGGAAGCCATACTGCCTCGTCAATGTCTCAGCAAAGCGTGGGCCCTATTTCCTACAAAGGTTCCAGGTATGGGTAAGTGATATGTGACCTGCTCCCCTGTGTCGTTGCCAGGGCCTAGCAGCCAATATCTAGGCCCAAGCTCAAACGACCAGGTGAATGACATTGATGGTCCGTCGAGAATGCTCCTGACGCAGCCAATCTCAGCTCAGGCTGCAAGGAAAAGCAGGTAAGATAAGTAAAATAGGGGCAGGTGTGCTCTCTCCAGAGACTGTCATGTTGCCCTGCTTAAGGAAGGGGACAGTGTCTCTTTAGGATAACACCACAAATATGCTGGGATAGAGGAAGTGGGGTACAGTGGGGATGGAAGGTATTCAGACTCCCTTAAATTTTTCACTCTTTGTTATTTTGCAGCTATTTGCTAAAATCATTTAAGTTCATTTTTTTTCCTCAATGTACACACAGCACCCCATATTGTACACACAGCACCCCATATTGACAGAAAAACACAGAATTGTTTACATTTTTGCAGATTTATTAAAAAAGAAAAACTGAAATATCACATGGTCCTAAGTATTCAGACCCTTTGCTCAGTATTTAGTAGAAGCCCCTTTTGATCTAATACAGCCATGAGTCTTTTTGGGAAAGATGCAACAAGTTTTTCACACCTGGATTTGGGGATCCTCTGCCATTCCTCCTTGCAGATCCTCTCCAGTTCTGTCAGGTTGGATGGTAAACGTTGGTGGACGGCCATTTTTAGGTCTCTCCAGAGATGCTCAATTGGGATTAAGTAAGGGCTCTGGCTGGGCCATTCAAGAACAGTCATGGAGTTGTTGTGAAGCCACTCCTTCATTATTTTAGCTGTGTGCTTAGGGCCATTGTCTTTTTGGAAGGATAAACTTCGGCCCAGTCTGAGGTCCTGAGCCCTCTGGAGAAGGTTTTCGTCCAGGATATCCCTGTACTTGGCCGCATTCATCTTTCCCTCGATTGCAACCAGCCGTCCTGTCCCTGCAGCT